>CM016616.1:26137423-26737423 GCA_005393395.2 Gossypium australe | reverse complement strand
AATGGAGACTCAAGCTTCTTTATTTTTTTCCTTCTTATTTCGGCAATGAGAGACCAAAGGTAAGAGATGAACATCCCCCACTTAGTTAATTCCTTTATGTTTTTCTTTTCTTTATTATTATTTCATCAAATTTTATTACTAATATAATTCCACTAACTAAAAAAATAATTTAATACATAGTTTCATCATCATGCCATCCACCCACATTGTTTTAGGATTAATTGACATGCAAGTCCTCATCAAGATGAGTACAATTCAATTAATCCATCATACTTCAATAAAAGCTACATTTACCATTTCAACAATTTAGTCCTTTTTCCTAATTCAAATATATAATCAATCAAATTATCTCATGATATTCTAACACATACTTAAACATACATCGTAAATATAAAATAAAATATAATAATTATTTTCTAACTTGGATTCATGGTCTTGAAACCACCTTTCCGACTAGGGTCATTTTTGGGCTGTTACAACTAACATTAGTGTCTTCCACCAATGGTATGCCGAATCTCTCAGCAAAGATACGGCACCCTTCAAGCTCTCTTCGGGTGTACATGAGAGTTCATCAAACACTCTCATCGAATTCTCTAACCAGAATTCCGCCCTCTCAGAGTCATCATCTACCTTATCTCTAAACTCCTCAGCCCTGTGCTTCCTAATCTTATCCACCGGGGGTTTTGATATCCTTACTAAATCAATACCTTGCGGAGCCACTGGGTTTGGCTGAGGTATAAGAGGAGGTGGAGGAGGTTGAGCATTAGGGTTCACTCGAACATAGTTCGAGTACCAATTACTCATCATCTGGAGAAAGGCTTCTCGTGCCTCTTCCCCTTGACCCCTAGCTACGGGTCCACTTTGTACCGGCATGGTTCCTTGCGTAGGAGCTGGCGCATTACTAGCTGCTTCATCGCCAGTGGATTGATCGAGACCCATATACTATATAAAACAAGATTTAAAATCATTAGAAGCCACCACACTATCATTGTACACTTATGGCATATATAGCTAGACTCTTACACCCGCTACGGTAGTTCTAGAACCGACTAAACCATAGCTCTGATAGCACAAAATGTAACACCCCTTACCTGGGTTGTACACCAGAACCGAGCTCGACACGTTACCGTACCAAAACTACTTAATCACTAGTTAGGCTCAATGTGACTATTCACTTAAGTCACTTCAATATCCTCATTCTCGACTTACGAGGCCTTACTCATAAGCACAAGGGCTCTCGAGACTAAATCAGAACTTTTCCAATTAAAAAAAAAGTTTATCTTTTAAATAGAGCTTACACACCCGTGCAAGATACAATACGCCCGTGTGAAGTCACACACGCCCATGTTCCCAAACTGTGCTTAAAAACCCAAGCATACTGCCAATGCCCCACGGTCAAGCCACACGCCCGTGCTTCCCAATCGTGGTATACACTGACTTCCCTCACATGGCCTGAAGTCTAGATACACACCCGTGTGGCTAGCTCGTGGCCAATTTTGACTTAAAATGTCAACCTGCAGGGGACGCACGGCCAAAGTACACGTCCGTGGGTTGACCGTGTGTCACACATGGCCTAGACACACGCCCGTGTGTCTATCCACATGGACAAGAACAAAGCTATTTGCTAAGCTCTTATCACCCCTATAGCATTCACAACATGCACTCATACAACATATCCTTAATCAACTCAAACTGAAGTGCAATCTCACATAGAAAACTACATCTTTTCATATAATGTAATAGCCAACAACTATGGCATTATACGAAATACACTATCCATCTAAGGGCCAACACATCATTATTTATCAATAATACATCCACACAGCTACCTTACTCAATATGACAACCACATAGCTACTGCACATAACTGATCCACACAGCTAATTTTATCCACACAGCTGATGCTTCGGTGGTTTCGCACTTAGCCCACCACAATCAATTTATAAGGTAGTATCACATTTAGCCTACCACAAAGGTATCATAGTGGTATCGCACTTAGCCCACTAGATAAATATACTTAACGATAGGATCGCACACATCCTAGCTCATCGTCATTAAGCATTAAGATGGTATCGCACTTAGCCCACCATTTAGCATTATCACTACACATTCACAATGTCTACAACATTCATTCCACTTGAACCACATGGGTTCTCAATCATTCTCATTCATGCTACACGCTAACTAACATAAAGAATGTGTAAGTATAAATGCATTATTTACGCATAAACTTACCTCGATACTTAAAAGTATAGAAAAGTGTAATTTAGTCCACCACCTTACTCTTGCCTCGATTTCGATCCGGGCTTCGTTTTTCTTGATTAGCAAGCTTGAAAAATTTGAAGAACCCTAACAATGGCTCTTGCAATTTTCGGCAGCCTAGGAGAAGAAGATGAATGAATTGTGTCATCTTTTCTCCTATTTTAATCATTTAATAACCAAATGACCAAAATGCTCTTTTTGATAAACTTCCTATTTTAACTCATCCATGCCCAATTTTGTCCAAAAACTAAAAATTGGGAAAATTGCTCATTAAGGACCTCTAATATATATTCTAAACCCATTTCATCCAAATATCTTCTAGAATCTCACATTTTGCAACTTTTGCAATTTAGTCCTTTTGGGCAATTTCAACCGCAATTTCACAAAATTGCTTCATGAAACTTTCACACTAGCATGCATACATAGCATAGACCTCAAAAACTCATTCATAACCCTCAGATTTGTGGTCTCGCACCACTATTCCGTCTAGACCCTAAACCGGGATGTTACAGAATCTCATACTCAATTCAACAACTCAAATTACTACATCCTTCATGAACAATACTACATGCTTCATTAATATCAATAAACATACAGACTTAGTTAATCTTGGCCAATCACTTAGCCATATACAAAAGAATAATAAACTTGATAGCCCATACTTTTGTCCTTTTTAAGACATATTCTCGAAATGAAATGTTTCCTATACATGGCATACTTAATATAAACAACTTGGCTATACCAAAATAGCAATTGATAGTGTGCTTTGAGCTCCGATGACAATGACCCACGAGATTATCTTGGCAAGACTACATGGAAAGAAAAAAAAGACGTAAGCATTTAGCTTAATAAGTTTGCATATAATGCACATAGCAACATACTTGTTTAATATAAACCATTTGGCATAAACAATGGCATCTAAAATTTCAGCTATTTAAGCTTACTTACTCTTACTGATTCCTACATATCTCATGATACTTACTAGTCTCATGCTCGTGAGGTAAACAAGGTACCTGTATCACTTGATCACATAGATCAGCATACTTTACTATAACAATCATAATCTCTAATTCATCATTCATAACATGAACAATATTCATTTCTAACTTAATAATAGCTTTGCTTACTTAACTGTCTTGCTATCTCATTTAAGCTCTACTCATTTGCCCGATGAATTTCTATGAATAACCGAGGATACTGAATCTCATCCCACATATAACTCGATGCCAAAGCCATATCCTAGATATGGTCTTATATGGGATCTCTCATCTTGGTATCGATGCCATGTCTTGACATGGACTTACACAAAGTCTTCCTTGTGTGTTCCCTTGGGAACTTACCATTGCCATGTCTTGACATGGTCTTATTTGTTATCTTTAGTCATGAACTGGTCAATGCCGAGCCTTGGCTTGGACTTACATGAAAAGTTCCTTGTTGCTCACCAATGCCATGCCTTGGCTTGGACTTACATGGGATCTCTATCTCATGATAACTTTTCAATACCAAGACTTGTCTTGGACTTACATGACATCTTTACTTGGAGACTCATCAATGCCATGCCTTGGCTTGGACTTACATAGGTCTTCATCTCATAATAACTCTTCAATGCCAAGACTTGTCTTGGTCTTACATGATAACTTGCTTGATTGCCGATGCCATGCCTTGGCTTAGTCTTATACGGACTTTCTCATGCTTAATCTCATTTATTTCTTTATTTAACATAGCATTAAGCATTTCCATGGTAATAATGTACATTATACTAAGCAATTCAATGATAGCAATCATAAAGTTTAGAAATCATACAAACTTACCTCGATATACAAAATGCATGTAGATATGCAATTTAGTCCCCGGCTTTGTTCTTGCCTCAGTTTTGATCCGGGCTTCGTTTTTCTTGATCTATAATAATAATTTAGATCATTTAATACTCACATTGACTAAATTGACTCTTAACACATACTTTTGCAAAATTACAATTTTGTCCCTAAACTTTCTCATAATTACACTTTTGCCCCAAGGCTCGTAAAGTGATTTTTATTCAAATTTTATGAACTTCATGCTTAGCTGATTCATTGTCTCAACTATAGCAATAACAATTTCTCACTATTTCTACCATGTATGACAAATTTCATAACAATTACAAACTAGTCCTTACTAGCATTTCTCATGAAATTCACTTAGAAAAAGATGTTTATCTAACATCAAACTCTTATAATCTTCCATAAAATATCATTTAACATGCATGCCATTCATGGGTAGATTTTTAAACATGAATTCTAGCTCAACTTATAGCTATAATTGGCTAATTCATAATACGAGGACTCTAAAAATACGAAGAATATTAAAAACGGGCTAAGATGCACTTACTAGCAAGCTTCAAAAATTTGAAGAACCCTAGCTATGGAGTCTCTCCAATTTTCGGAACAAGGAAGAAGATGAATAAGAACTTTTATCATCTCTTTTTCCCTTTTTAATCATTTAATTGATAAATGACCAAGATGCCCTTCTCTTTAAAATTTCACCATTTACTAACTCATGTCCATTTTTGTCCAAAAATTATAATTTGGGTAAATTTCTATTTAAGGACTTCTAATTAATATTATAAAGCTATTTCATACAAAAAGCTTCTAGAAACTCATATTTTGCAACGTTTGCAATTTAGTCCTAATGGACCCTTTAATGGAAATTTCTATAAAATTTCTACATGAAACTATCATAATATCATGCAAACATCTCAATACCTTAAAAACTCATATTACTACTTCGAATTTGTGGTCTCGTGCCACTGTTCCGACTAGGCCCTAAATCGGGCTATTACAACTTCGGAATCGGGTAGGAGGTGTTACTGTACTTAACTTGCACTATCGTACAACTTTGGGCTATCAAACTCATTTCAAATTAAAACTTTTTATTCATATGTCTATCGGCCTTATAATGGACCTACGAGGCCTTAAACATACATACGAGGGGTTTCGGAACCCCACCGAAAACTTTCGCAAATCTTAAAAATTTTTGACCTAGACAAGGGCCACACGCCCGTGCATCATCTCACACGCCCGTGGTCGATGCCCGTGGTCGACACTGACTTGAATCACAGGGCTTGGGAACATGCCCATATTGCTAGTCCGTGGCCATTTCTGATTAATCCACACGACCTAGACACGCCCGTGTGCTTCAATCGTGTGGCGATTCAAATTCTAATTTCAAGGTGCAGACTTCACACGGCCTGGGCACACGCCCACAGATTGGTCGTATGTCACACACGACCTAGACACACGCCTGTGTGCCTACCCATTTGGACAAAACAAGGCTATTTGCCAAGGTTTTTGCACCCCTCTGGCTCACATCCCATGGATTCATACAATATATCGACGAATAACTCATAATTGCAACATGAACTTCCATGAATAATTTCATATTTTCATAAATGATAAGATGAGCCATCAACCATGGCAATCTACAAAATAGTTATCTTAATAAGGGGCCAACACAATTTTGTCCAAAATAACGCAATAATCTAACTAGCCTAGCCCCTATACATGCCATATACAAAATCATTAAGTCTAGATATACCGAAGTGAGCTGATAGTGTAGGCGATCTTTGGGTTATCCACGTATCCCGGCTTGGGTCTTAAACTCTATACAAAAAGGGACAAGAGAAGGGGAGTAAGCTCTAAGCTTAGTAAATTTACATGTAAACAATATAACATTTTAGTATATAGCAATACATACTAAACAAGAAACAACCCAGATTCATAATCATGCTTACTCATTCCTCCCATTTCAACATTCCAAACATGTCATAAGATCAATGTATACATTCATTAGCATAACTCCCTGCACTTAGCATCACAATGTTACATAATTTAACACATCACAATCTAGTGATCAACTACTCGAGATCAATTTCTCGGTGGTTTCGTACTTAGCCCACCATCAAATTTATTTGGGGTGGTATCGCACATAGCCCACCCAAAGGTTAGTTACGGTGGTATCGCACATAGCCCACCAAATGATAAATAGACAATGGTATCGCACATAGCCCATCGTAGATAAGTATTATGGTGGTATCGCACTTAGCCCACCATCAAGTATTGATATAACACACTTACATATCTATTTCATCATTCACGTTAGAGAATTCAATAACTACTACATTAAATCTACTTGAATCATACATGTTTTCAATTGTTCTATACACTAGTTAGCAACAACAATGTATATAAAAATGCATCATTTACACATAAACTTACCTCGGTGCAAAACGTTTCAATTCGCGATTCAATCCGTAACCTTGCCTTTTCCCCGGTCAAGGTTAATTCCGCGCTCTTCTTGATCTATAACAATAAAATTCACTCATTTAGATCATTCTGTGATCATATTGCATCAAAATCTTCACTTAGGCAAAAATGACCATTTTGCCCTTGTATCATGACAAAATTACGATTTTGCCCCTAAGCTCATAATTTATTTTTCAATACATTTTCTCAATATACAAGCCTAGCTGAACATTTATTTCTCTTACAACTACTCACCATTCCAAACATTTCATGCATTTATGACACAAATTCATTTTTTGCATTTAAGTCCTATTTAGGTGTTTTCATGCTAACTCCTTTCACAAAAGTTGTTTCTTACTTCCCTAACATTCATTTCTTCCATAAAAACTCAGTTAACAACATAACTACTCTCATGGCAAGTCCCTAGACTTTCAACCATATTGCAAATTGGTCCCCCCATTAGCTAGCTTAAGCTTTGGGGACTCCAAAAACACAAAAATCATCAACAAAAACCATCTAATCACTTACTAGCAAGGGAGATAGCTTGGCTGAAAGTTTGAACCCCCAAAGTTCTTGTAACACCCCAAACCCGGTCAATACACCACGACCGAATCTGATATGTCACAGAAGGAAACGATTTCTAAGAAAACAGTTTGTAGATTTAATTTTGAAAGAATGGGTCATTATTTAAAATGATTTATTTTGATTTAGGAAAAACATGGTTTGGAAAGTTGTGTGTAGTTTCTTATTTTAAGAAAACCATTGGTTTTTATTGAAAATCCGAAACAGTTTTAGCCCAGTTGTCAAAACCCTTTACAGTTTTTAAGAAAACCGAGTTAACCTATTGATGCTACTTGTTTGTCGTTACCCGATGGTAAAGTTTTAGAAAACCCGATAAGTTGTGAATTTTAGAAAACTTCCATTTTAAAGGTTATTTAGGCATGCCGTTCTGTTTAACTTATGCAAACATTTTCGTGATAATTTAAGCAGATAGATAAACTTCAAAGTGAAAGTTAATGGCCTTATTACAACCCGAAAACCAAATTAAGAGTAAAGCAAAATCCAGATTATAATTTAAATCAAAACCCAAAGCAATGAGCATGGCCACCTCGAGTCTGTCCCGGCCCCACATCCGCGATCTGCGAGTCACCTGAAGCATGTAAAGGAAGGGATGAGTCACCGAGACTCAGTGTATAAGTCCCCAACCCGAAAATATCATTTCATAAGCCAACATGCAAGTCATGCAACCCGAACCTAACCATCCATACTCCTTTTATACCCGTGTGGTCAAAACCACTGGTGGTCAAAACCACTGGTGACCGCAGTCACAAATAATATCGGTATGGTCAAAACCACTGGTGATCGTACTCACAATAGTATCTATGGGGCCAACCCATAATGTGGTCAAAACCACTGATGACAATCCCGTATAATAATTTTTGTAGGGCCAACCCACTGGGACGAGTCACAAAATAGCAATATGTGGTACCAAACCACTGGTGGTCAAAACCACTAAGACTTAGTCACAATAATATATGTAAAGTGGGGCCAACCCACTGTGTGGTCAAAACCACTGGTGACAGTCTAAATCATCCTTCCCCTTCCTCTCATCATACCCACATTAATGAACATACTTTTCATGGCATGAATGTCAAGCTTAGCATACAATAGTCACATATCATGGCATATACAGCTTTTAACCAAGGCATTTAACATCAATCAAATCAGAAGGGACTTACCTGGAGTCCTCGCTTATACCCATGAGGGTAGCACATCGTAAAACATTGTTTTACGCCACTATTCCGGCATTTAACAAATCACATAACAAAATCATATTAACCTATGAAGTGTGTAAGAGTTACACACCTGATTACCCGCAATACGACACTATCTACGCTGATGCTATCGTCAAACGACACCACCACGATCTGCCTACTCTCCTACTCAAATGCTGGTCCACACCCAAGTGGCCAGTCACGAACCCCAGACACTGCTCTCCTTTTGAACTTAGGGGCTGGGGTCTCAGATCTGACCCCTCCTAATGTTCGGCTGGTAACAGGATCCATAACACCTTATCACTAAATCAGGTTAACACAGAAAGTAACTATGACTAAGAATATCAACCCCGAATGAATAAATCCCTTACCTAGATTGATCAATTCCTGAAGATCAATGACTTAAATCAAAGCACCACCTGAATGCCCAGTCGACTAACGCCAAGCCTCCTTAACACCTTCCAATCGGCCAAGATCTACAGGATTAGCCACTGCCTTCGGCACTTAAACACAATAGGAAACATTGAATATCAGAGACACTTACCACAGCCCTAACAAATCTGATTGGAGACAATGGCAATCCCATGTTACAGATCCACTGCAACAACAGTCCAACACAAGAGTTTGAGTGCTACAGATTTCGGCTTTCACTACCCCAGCAAATGAAATTAGTGAAAGAAATAGGGATGTAAGAGCACTGAGAAGATTCGGCCATAAGAGCAAAGAAAAGAAGAAGAAACAATAGAATCTCACCTGACTATGGGTTGAAGTTCAACTTTGAGAACCGAAGAAGAGATAGATTTCGGCACCAGAGAAGGTTAAGGGAAAACGCCTAAAGAGAAAAGAAAATATTGACAAGAGATATTCGGCTCTTTGCGCAAAGGTTGAAGATGATAAGGGGTTAGGGGATTTTCGGTTTTGGGATAAAGAAAAGAAGAAATGAAAACGGCTATAGGAGAAGAAATATTCGACTTTTCAAGGAAATGGCATGAAGGTGAAACGCAAAAGATGAAAAGAACAAGGTTGGTTCGGCCAAATACCAACAGATGCCGAAAAGGTAAAAAGAAAAGGAGAGAAGAGATGTAAGAGAGGTTTCGGTTTTGACAAAAGAAAGGAAATTGATGAATGCCCTCTAAGATAGCCGAAAATACTACCTAAAGAGAACCCCAAATTCAGCACACCCCTCTTACCACTCTCCAAAAGCGAATGCACAGACCCACACCACTCAAATTCGGCTAACACACCTTCCCAACTCATTCCCCTCATCTTCTCCTTGTTTTTCTCCTGGCCAACCATTCAAACAAGTTTGAATATTTCAAACTCCACAAATTTCTCTCCACCACACAATTCAAATGTGTTGACTCCTTCAACACATATCCAAGAGAGTCCATCCTGAGCACACCACCTCCCTAGCATTGGCCTCAAAAACAATAAGCAGAAAGGGATTTCTGCAGCTCGAACCCAGGCTCCCTTGCTCCCCCTTGTGGCGTCACTTCTTCAAGCCTTACGTGGCGTCCCTTGCCACTCCACCAAGGCTCCTCTTGCGACAAAACCTGCCACCAAATATACTTAACCCCTAGCTATGGCTCTGGCCATAGCACTCAAAAATTTCTACTATGGCTCTGGCCTATCCAAAACTCGAGCCTAGACCCTAAAGTAGTTCAAACTAACACACCTACCATACAATACACATGCAAACACACAAAAATGCAGAGACCCCAATTTAAGGATGTTACAGTTCTACCCCCCTTAAAAATAATTTCAGCCCCGAAATTACCTGGTCAAAAGAGTTGAGGGTATTACTGCCGCATCACATCCTCTGGTTCCCACGTGGCCTCCTTGGTTCCCTTATTCCGCCAAAGAACCTTCACCAAAGGAACCAACTTCCTATGCAAGACCTTGACGTCCCGATCCAGAATCTCATCCACTTGCACAACATGCGATGGATCTGATCAATAGCGCCTAAGCATTGAAACATGAAACACGTCGTGAATCTAACTCAATTCTTCTGACAACTCGAGCTGATAAGCTACTGGTCCCACACGTTTCAGTACTTTATACAGCCCGATGAACCTAGGGCTCAGCTTGCCCTTCCGACCAAACCTCAGCACCTTCTTCCATGGCGATACCTTAAGAAAGACCTTGTCACCCACTGCAAACTCTATATCCCTTCGCTTGAGATCGACATAAGATTTCTGCCTGTCTGAAGCCTCTTTCAGACGAGCTCGAATCAGCTTAACCTTATCTTCTGTTTCAGTCACTAACTCTGGACCCAACAACTGAGCTCACCCAACTCTGTCCAACACGTAGGAGTGCGACACTTTCGTCCATACAGTGCTTCATACAGTGCCATCTGGATACTTGCCTGATAGTTGTTGTTGTACGCGAACTCTGCCAACGGTAGAAATTTTTCCCAACTGCCCCTGAAATCCAAAACACAACCCCTCAGCATATCCTCTAAAACCTGGATTACCCTTTCCGACTACTCGTCTGATTGCAAATGAAATGCCGTGCTGAAATCCAGTCTTGTACCCAAAGCCTGATGCAACGCTTTCCAAAACCTTGACGTGAATCTAGGATCCCTATCCGAAATAATCGATACTGGTACTCCATGCAGTCTCACTATTTCCGCCACATACAACTTAGCCAACCTTTGAAGCGAATAATCCACTCTAACCGGTATAAAATGAGCCGACTTAGTCAAATGATCCACAATCACCCAAACTGAATCCTTCTTGCTAGGCGTAAGAGGTAACCCAGTGACGAAATCCATCATAATCCTTTCCCATTTCCATTGCGGAATCTTGATCGGCTGCAACAGACCCGAAGGTACCTGATGTTTAGCTTTGACTTGCTGACACGTCAGACACTTACCCACAAATTCCGTTACCTCACGCTTCAGCCCCGGCTACCAAAACTATTCCCTCAAGTCTCGATACATCTTGCTACCCCCAGGATGCATAGCGTATGGACTACTATGTGCCTCCTGGAGAATCTTTTGCCTTAACTCAACGTCTTTCGGCATACAAACTTTCCCTTAGAAACATAATGCTCCATCACCACTCAAGCTATAACCCTCCAATCCACCATTCTGCACTTATAAACACCGAGCACTTAAGTCTTCATCCACCAACTGCTTCTGCTTAACCTAACTAACCCATGACGGCTTCACTTGCAAATCTGCTAGCAACCTTCTATCATCATACAAACTCAAGTGAGCAAACATTGCTCTTAAGTTCGCTACCACCTTGCGACTCAATGCGTCAGCCACTACGTTAGCCTTACCCGGATGATATTCAATCGAGCAGTCGTAGTCCTTCAACAACTCGATCCACCTTCGTTTCCTCAAATTCAACTTTTTCTGTGTCAACAGATACTTCAAACTCTTGTGGTCCGTGTAGACGATAGACTTCTCCCCATACAAGTAATGTCTCCAAATTTTCAGGGCGAAAACTACTACAGCCAACTCCAGATCATGCGTCGGGTAATTCACTTCGTGAGGTCTCAACTGCCGAGACGCATACGCCACTACCTTACCCTCTTGCATTAGCACACATCCAAGACCAGTATGCGACGCATCATAGTAAACCGTTAACTCCTTCCCTGCCTTAGGCTGAATCAAAACCGGAGCTTTTGTTAGAATCCTCTTTAACTTATCAAAACTTTCCTGCTGCTTGTCTGACAACACAAATGGAACTCATTTCCGCAGCAACTTGGTCAATGGCGCTGCAATCAAGGAAAACCCTTCTACAAATCTTCTATAATATCCTGCCAAGCCCAGGAAACTCCGAATTTCTGCCACCGACTTAGGTGGTTTCCAATCCAACACCGCCTCAATCTTCCGAGGATCCACTATAATCCCCTCAGCTGACACCACATGACCCAAGAAAGTTACCTCCTTTAACCAAAACTCGCATTTGCTAAACTTTGCGAAAAGTTTCCTCTCTCTCAGAATCTGTAAAACCACACGTAGATGCTCATCATGCTCCTCCTCCGATTTCAAGTACGCCAAAATGTCGTCTATAAATACTACTACGAACCGGTCCAAGTAGGCTGAAACACCCGATTCATCATGTCCATGAATGCTGCCGGCGCATTTGTCAACCCAAACGGCATTACCAAGAACTCGTACTGCCCATACCGAGTACGAAACGCTGTCTTGTGAATATCAGCCTCCTTCACCTTGAGCTGGTGATACCCTGACCTTAAATCAATCTTTGAAAAGACTGATGCACACTTAAGCTAATCGAACAGATCATCTACCCTTGGCAACAGATACTTGTTCTTAATCGTCAACTTGTTCAGCTGTCGGTAGTCTATACACATCTGCATCGTACCATCTCTCTTCTTAACAAAAAGCACAGGCGCTCCCCAAGGTGAAACACTCGGCCGGATAAAGCCCCGGTCCAACAATTCCTGAATTTGTGCTTTCAGTTCTACTAACCCTTTCGGTGCCATCCTATATGGAGCAATAGACACTGGCGCAGTTCCCGGCAACAGATCTATCCCAAACTCAACCTCGCGATCTGGGGGTAAACCCGGAAGCTCTTCTAAAAATACATCGGTAAATTCTTTTACCGTTCGAACATTCTCTACCACTGATTCCTTAGCCTCCAAAGCACGAACATGAACCATGTACGCCTCACATCCCTTCCTCACCATCTTCTCGGCCTTCAAAGCGGACACAACATTGGATAGATAATCTCTTCTATTACCTATCATCACCACCTCTTCAACCTCAACGGTTCTCAACACCATACGCTTAGCTGCGCAGTCCAAACTCGCTTGGTACTTCACTAGCCAGTCCATCCCTAGGATCAAATCGAACTCCCCGAATGGCAGTTCCATCAGATCAGCCAAAAACACGACCCCTTGGAGTTCTAGAGGTACATCCCTATAAAGTTTGTTTACTTCTACAGAGTGACCTAGAGGGCTAATTACTGTCATCTCCCTAGAAGCAATCTCAAAGTCTAAGTTCAGAGTTTCCACTATGCTACTGGCAACATACGAGTGCGTCGAACCAACATCAATTAAAGCAATATAAGGTAGTCCAAAAATTAAAAACGTACCGGTTCTGACGTCTGGTGCATCACCCTCCTCTCGACACCTCGCTGCATAGACCAATCCAGGCTGTCTTGCATCAGTATTCCCGGCACCTCTGTTCGGTGCCCCGCGACCTCGTCCATTACCATTACCACCCCTGACTGAACCTCGAGCCCTTTGAGGTGGCTGTCCATCCCTCCTGAATTGCGTACGACCTTGAGCCTCAGATTGGATCCTAGCTGATCTTCGCAGACAATCCCTTACCCGGTGCTCAATCGACCCACACTCAAAGCACCCTCTGTTTCCAATCCAACATTCTCCCGTATGAGAATTCCCACATCGACCACACCGTGGTGGCCACTGAGTAGCAGCAGCAGGCCTTGCAGCTTGATTCGACCCACCATAACGAACCTTTTTCTGTGAATTCCCAATAGACCCTGATGACCCAAAACTCCTCTTAGACCAATTCCTATCCTGGTTCCGTCCCACTGACTGTTTCACTTCCTCGGCAATCTTGGCCTTCTCTACCAAGGCCGCAAATTCTCTCTCCTGCTATGGTGCAATCAACATTTGCAGCTCATCTCTTAACCCATCCTCAAATCTGACACAACGCTCGTGTTCCGTAGCCACAATACCCCGAGCATAACGACTTAACTGAAGAAACTCTGCCTCATACTCCGATACTATCTTACTCCCCTAAACCAAATTCAAGAACGCCTTACGCTGTGCATCAGCATAACTAGACCCAACATACTTCTTTTGATAAGCTGCCTTAAAGAAATCCCAAGTGAGATCATCAGCTGTCGCACCATCTCGGACCGTGAGCCACCATTGATAAGATTCATCCCGGAGAAGAGATACTATCCCCTTCAGCTTTTCCTCAGCCGTAAAGTCTAGGTCGTCCATTATACTTTCTGTCGCCTCCAGCCAATACTCAGCCGTATTGGGAGCCACTCCAGACACACCCCTGAATACCTCAGCTCCATTAGCCCGGAGTCATTCTGACACAGATTTCCGAGCCCCCATACCTCCTCCTGCTCCAGCTACTCTTTCCAGAACCCACAGCATCGCCTGTGACACTGCATCATCACCACCCGTCTGATCCTGAAACTCCATGCCCTCAGCTGGCGGCGGTGGTCCCTCATTTCTAGACCCATGGCCAGACCCAGCTGGCTCAGACAAAGCCATCCTACCTCTACCTCGTCCACGCGTGTTACGACCACATCCTCGAGTACTCATGACTGGCGTTTACGAATTAATATGGTTTAAAAAATTTTATGAATTAGAATTATTCCACTGTTATTACAGCACAATTTTATGAATGGTTTAATGGAGTAGTTGTTTTCGCAAGTGCACGCAGCCCTATGGTCTCAGTCTCTAAAATAACCTCCTGTCACTATTACTCCTATCACAAACATCATAATCAAGTACACAGCAGTTAGGGGTACTTACCTGGGCGGATCGGTGCCGGAGACTCGGTGCATGCTTCCCAAAATCATGCATTTCTATCCAAAACTATTTTGTAAACCGATTATTAAAACATTTTAGACCTCGGGCCCACAGTCGAGCTTTTGAACTTGGATCTGATACCACAATTGTAACACCCCAAACCCGGTCAACACACCACGACCGAATCTGGTATGTCACAGAAGGAAATGATTTCTAAGAAAACAGTTTGTAGATTTAATTTTGAAAGAAGGGGTCATTATTTAAAACGAGTTATTTTGATTTTGTAAAATCATGGTTTGGAAAGTTGTGTGTAGTTTATTATTTTAAGAAAACCATTGGTTTTTGTTGAAAATCCGAAACAGTTTTAGCCCAGTTGTCAAAACCCTTTGCAGTTTTTAAGAAAACCGAGTTAACCTATTGATGCTACTTGTTTGTCGTTACCCAATGGTAAAGTTTTAGAAAACCTGATAAGTTGTGAATTTTAGAAAACTTCCATTTTAAAGGTTATTTACGCATGCCGTTCTGTTTAACTTATGCAAACATTTTCGTGATAATTTAAGCAGATAGATAAACTTCAAAGTGAAAGTTAATGGCCTTATTACAACCCAAAAACCAAATTAAGAGTAAATCAAAATCCAGATTATAATTTAAATCAAAACCCAAAGTAATGAGCATGGCCACCTCGAGTCTGTCCCGGCCCCACATCCGCGATCTGTGAGTCACCTGAAGCATGTAAAGGAAGGGATGAGTCACCGAGACTCAGTGTATAAGTCCCCAACCCGAGAATATCATTTCATAAGCCAACATGCAAGTCATGCAACCCGAACCTAACCATCCATACTCCTTTTCTACCCGTGTGGTCAAAACCACTGGTGGTCAAAACCACTGGTGACCGTAATCACAAATAATATCGGTGTGGTCAAAACCACTGGTGACCGTAGTCACAATAGTATCTATGGGGCCAACCCATAATGTGGTCAAAACCACTGATGACAATCCCGTATAATAATTTCTGTGGGGCCAACCCACTGTGGTACCAAACCACTGGGACGAGTCACAAAATAGCAATATGTGGTACCAAACCACTGGTGGTCAAAACCACTGAGACTTAGTCACAATAATATATGTAAAGTGGGGCCAACCTACTGTGTGGTGAAAACCACTGGTGACAGTCTAAATCATCCTTCCCCCTCCTCTCATCATACCCACATCAATGAACATACTTTTCATGGCATGAATGTCAAGCTTAGCATACAATAGTCACATATCATGGCATATACAGCTTTTAACCAAGGCATTTAACATCAATCAAATCAGAAGGGACTTACCTGGAGTCCTCGCTTATACCTATGAGGGTAGCACATCGTAAAACATTGTTTTACGCCACTATTCCGGTATTTAACAAATCACATAACAAAATCATATTAACCTACGAAGTGTGTAAGAGTTACACACCTGATTACCCGCAATATGACACTATCTACGCTGATGCTGTCGTCAAAAGACACCACCACGATCTGCCTACACTCCTGCTCAGATGCTGGTCCACACCCAAGTGGCTAGTCACGAATCGCAGACACTGCTCTCCCTTTGAACTTAGGGGCTGGGGTCTCAGATCTGACCCCTCCTAATGTTCGGCTGGTAACAGGATCATTAACACCTTATCACTAAATCAGGTTAACATAGAAAGTAACTATGACTAAGAATATCAACCCCGAATGAATAAATCCCTTACCTAGATTGATCAATTCCCGAAGATCAATGACTTAAATCAAAGCACCACCTGAATGCCCAGTCGACTAACGCCAAGCCTCCTTAACACCTTCCAATCGGCCAAGATCTACAGGATTAGCCACTGCCTTCGGTACTTAAACACAATAGGAAACATTGAATAGCAGAGACACTTACCACAGCCCTAACAAATCCGATTGGAGATAATGGCAATCCCACGTTACAGATCCACTGCAACAATAGTCCAACAAAAGAGTTCGAGTGCCAAAGATTTCGGCTTTCACTACCCCAGAAAATGAAATCAGAGAAAGAAATAGGGATGTAAGAGCACTGAGAAGATTCGGCCATTAGAGCAAAGAAAAGAAGAACAAACAACAGAATCTCACCTGACTATAGGTTGAAGTTCGACTTTGAGACCCAAAGAAGAGATAGATTTCGGCACTAGAGAAGGTTACCAGAAAACGCCTAAAGAGAAAAGAAAATATTGACAAGAGATATTCGGCTCTTGGCGCAAAGGTTGAAGATGATAAGGGGTTAGGGGATTTTCGATTTTGGGATAAAGAAAAGAAGAAATTAAAACGGCTATAGGAGAAGAAATATTCAGCTTTTCAAGGAAATGGCATGAAGCTGAAACGCAAAAGATGAAAAGAACAAGGTTGGTTCGGCCAAATACCAACAGATGTCGAAAAGGTAAAAAGAAAAAGATAGAAGAGATGTAAGAGAGGTTTCGGTTTTGACAAAAGAAAGGAAACCGATGAATGCCCTCTAAGCTAGCCGAAAATACTACCTAAAGAGAACCCCAAATTCGGCACACCCCCTTACCACTCTCCAAAAGCGAATGCACAGACCCACACCACTCAAATTCGGCTAACACACCTTCCCAACTCATTCCCCTCATTTTCTCCATGTTTTTCTCCTGGCCAACCATTCAAACAAGTTTGAATATTTCAAACTCCTCAAAATTCTCTCCACCACACAATTCAAATGTGTTGACTCCTTCAACACATATCCAAGAGAGTCAATCCTGAGCACACCACCTCCCTAGCTTTGGCGTCAAAAACAATAAGCAGAAAGGGATTTCTGCAGCCCGAACCCAGGCTCACTTGCTCCCCCTTGTGGCGTCACTTCTCCAAGCCTTAAGTGGCGTCCCTTGCCACTCCACCAAGGCTCCTCTTGCGACAAAACCTGCCACCAAATATACTTAACCCCTAGCTCTATCAGCTCCCATTCCAAGCACTCAAAACAAAAATTTCTACTATGGCTCTGGCCTATCCAAAACTCGAGCCTAGACCCTAAAGTAGTCCAAACTAACACACCTACCATACAATACACATGCAAACACACAAAAATGCAGAGACCCAGATTTAAGGATGTTACAGTTCTATTTCTTCTTGAATTTTTGGTAGAAAGAAGAAGGGTGACTAGTGAAAGTTGATAACATCTTTTACTCATATTATTTTATTCATTTTATCACTTAATTTCCACCAAATTTGACTAAAAATTTAATGCTCTTGTCCCCCTTGTCTACATGGCCGGCCATCACACTCCAAATAGCCTAATTGCAATTTAAAGACATCAAATTTTCATTCTATGATTATTAGGTGCCTCTACCTTGCAAAATAGAACTTTCGCACTTTATGCAATTTAGTCCTTTCTCAAAATTAAGCATGTTATCACTCAAATTAAAGCACCAAAATTTTCATGCATCCATATAATTATGCTACAACACATAAAATAACATGAAAATAATTTCCTCGACCACGGTTTAGTGGTCCTAGAACCACTATTCTGACTAGCCCCAAAATTGGGTTGTTACAAGTATTCGTTAAGTTAAGAAAGATGAAGTTTGAGTTTATGTTTACATTAGCAAAGCATACTAATTTATATGATTAAGTGAAACAGGTATCTTGTTTACATTAGAAGCATGAGACAAGTACGTAACATGAAATGAGTATGAATCAGTAAGAGTAAGTAAGCTCTAGCACTTGAGAATTGTGATGCTATTGTTTTATGATGGATGGGTTATGTTAAGTAGTCATATTGTTATATGCATTACATGCAAACTTACTAAGCTAAATGCTTACCTCTTTATTTTCCTTCTTTCCTTGTAGTCTCGCCAAGCTAGCTCATGGATAATTGATTTCGGAGCTTTGAACACACTATCAATCACTATTTTGGTACAACCAATTTGTTTATATTAAGTATGGCACGTATAGGAAACGTCCCATTTAGAGTATATCTTAAGAGGAACCAAAGTGTTTGTTTTTAAGTTCATTATTCTTTTGTATATGGCTAATGAGATTGGCCAATATTTACTAAGTTTATATATATTAATGTCGATGACTTATGCATTATTATTCATGTTTTGATAGAGTACTGAGTTCTTGAATTGGGGTGTTTGATATTGGTTTCAGGGTGGCAATTGGCTTGGAAAATAGCTTTTTAAGTGTCCACATGGGTAGACACACAGGCGTGTGTTTAGGCCATGTGTGATACATGGCCAACCCATATGGGTGTGTCATTAAGCTGTGTGTCCCCTGCATGTTAGTGTTTTAAGTCAGAACAGACCACGGGCTAGACACACGGGCGTGCCTAGGCCGTGTGAGATGGTTAGTGTTCACCATGGGTAGAGAACACGGGCGTGTTCCTAGGCCATGTGACACAAACAGAATATCCAAGTTATTATACACGGGGTAGGGACATGGGCATGTGTGACCACACGACTTGACCCCAGGGGCGTGTCCCATTTCACATGGGCGTGTGACCCCTATTTTGAGGAAAAGTTTTCTAAGTTCGTAAAAGTTTGCGGATGTGAGTTTAAGGCCTCGTAGGCCCATGAAATGCATGTTATGAGTAAGCAAGAATTTTGTTTTTGAATCAAAATAAAATTTTATAGCCCGTAAGTACACGTTTAAGATTGCTTCAAGTATGGTAATGTCTCGTATCTAGTCCCAGCTTTGGACCCGGGTATGGGGTGTTACATTAGGTGCCATTTTAATACTCGATTGAAAACTATTATTATACGTAAATTCTATTAGTGGCAAGTATCATTCCCAGGTACCTTCAAACTCGAGAATACAACATCTCAACATATCTTCAAGTATCTGAATAATTCGTTCGGACTGACCATCTGTCTGTGGATGGAAAGCAGTACTAAAATGTAGTTTCGTACCTAATGCATCTTGCAGTTTCTTCCAAAACCGCGATGTGAACCTCGACTCTTTATCCGAAACAATAGAAATAGGTACTCCGTGTAATCTCACAATCTGAGAAATGTACAATTCAGTAAGTTTAACAAGCGAATAATCTGTGCGACCCGGAACAAAATGACCCGATTTAGTCAATCTATCCTCAATAACCCAGATTGCATCTTTCTTACTCGGTGAAAAAGGTAAACCCAATACAAAATCCATCGTAACTCTGTCCCATTTCTACTTCGGTATCATAATCGGCTGAAGTAACCCAGAAGGTACCTGATGCTCAGCTTTGACTTGTTGACAAATCAAACATCTTGAAACAAAATCAGAGATGTCTCGTTTCATACCAGGCCACCAGTAAAGCTGTTTCAAATCATTATACATTTTCGTACTACCCAGATGAACAGATAACCAACTACTATGAGCTTCATTCAAAATCATTTGAATCAATTCTGAATTTCTTGGAACACATATTCGGTCTCTGAACCTCAAACAACCCTCAACATCAACTCAGAACTCTAAATCAGTATTCGTATCACATTGAGCCCGTTTTGTTATTAATTCATTATCAACTTTTTGAGCGTCACAAATCTGCTGAATAAATAATGGTTTCGTTTTCAACTCAGCTACAAGTGAACCGTCATCCGATAGAGCCAATTGAGTATTCATGGCACATAGAGCAAACAATGATTTTCGACTCAAAGCATCAACAACAACATTGGCTTTCCTCGGATGGTAGTCAATTACAAGCTCGTAATCTTTTAGCAACTCTAACAATCTTCACTGTCATAGATTCAGATCTTTCTGTGTCATCAAATATTTCAAGCTTTTGTGATCAGAATAAATATGACATTTCTCACCAAACAGATAGTCGCACCATATCTTCAATGCAAACACATTAGCTGCCAATTCTAGATCGTGTGTCGAATAGTTCTTTTCGTACGACTTTAACTGTCTTGAGGCATAAGCAATGACTTTTTCTTCCTGCATTAAAACACAGCCCAAACCACTCAAAGATGCATCACTATAAATGAAAAATTCTTTACCCGATTCTGGCTGAACTAGCACTGGAGCTTCGGTCAACAAGGTTTTCAACTGATCAAAACTTTTCTAGCACTTTTCTGACCACTCGAACTTAACATCTTTCTAAAGTAGTCGCGTCATCGGAGTTGCAATCATAGAGAAACCTTTTACGAAAAGTCTATAGTAACCAGCTAGCCCCAGAAAACTTCAGACCTTGGATACATTTTTAAGAGGCTTCCAATCTAGAATTGCCAAAACCTTATTCGGATCAACCCGAATACCCGATACTGATACAACATGACCCAGAAAACTGACTTCTCGTACCTAGAACTCACATTTACTGAACTTCGCATATAACTGCTTATCACACAAAGTCTGTAGTACTAATCTCAAATGTTCAGCATGCTCAGATTCATCACGGGAATAGATCAATATGTCATCTATAAATACAACCACAAATCGGTCCAAATACTGTCTGAAGATCCGATTCATTAAATCCATAAAAACAGCAGGTGCATTAGTAAGTCCGAAAGGCATAACCAAAAACTCATAGTGTCTGTACCTTGTTCGAAAAGTAGTTTTCAGTAGAACGGAGTCTTTAACTCGCAACTGATAGTAACCTGATCTCAAATCTATCTTAGAGAACACAGTCGCCCCTTTCAAATGATCGAACAAGTCATCAATCCGCGGTAAAGGATATTTATTCTTTATAGCCACCTTGTTAAGCTGTCGATAATCAATGCACATTCTCATAGTTCCAGCTTTCTTTTTCACAAATAAAATCGCTGCACCCTATGGAGAGAAACTTGGTCGTGCAAAGCCTCTATCAGTCAATTCTTGCAACTGAGTCTTCAACTCTTTTAATTCTGTCGGTGCCATTCGGAATGGAGCTATCAATATCGGAGTCGTCCCCGGCACTAACTCAATACCAAACTCTACCTCTCGGATCGGTGGCAAACCCGGTAATTCTTCAAGAAACACATCCAGATACTAACACACAATTGGTACTAATTCAATCTTCTTTTCGATCACTTTAGAGTCAAGCACATAAACAAAGTAAGCTTCACAACCCTTTCTCACATATTTCTGAGCTAACATCAAAGATATCACTGCCAGTAAACCATTCAGATCATTAGACCCAATCCAAATGATCTCATCATTCTGACATCGTAAATCAATAGTCTTCCGTTTGTAGTTTACAATATCATCCTGTAGAGTTATCCAATCCATACCCAGAATTATATCAAACTCGTCGAATGGAAACAACATTAAATCAGCCGGAAAACATGAATCTCGAATCATCAGTGCACAATTCTTGCAAACTTTATCAACCAAAACACATCGGCCTAAGGGGTTCGATACTTTAATCACAAACTCAGTAGACTCTACAGGAAAATTCTTACTAGATACTAAAGTCTCACAAACATAAGAATGAGTCAAACCAAGATCAATCAATGCAACAACACTAGTACATTAGAGAGTGAAAGTACCAGTAATAACGTCTAGGGATGAAGCCTCTTCCAGAGCACGAATAGCATAAGCTCTATCAGGTGCACGAGCCTCATATCTAACCGCTGTGTCTTTAGTTCCTTTCTGACCGTTGCTCACATTACCTGTGTTTCTGGGTGGATTACCTCGAACTGACATGTTACTTGATCTCGCACTCTATACAGAATTTTGCTCCGCTAACTATGGGCACTCACAAATGAATTGATCCATCGATACACATTGAAAACAAGCCCGATCTATCAATCTATAGTTGTTGGGATGTCATTTACCGTAGTGTTTGCACTCAGGTTGATTCGGTCTGACTTTACCAACACTAGCTACTAAGGAAGCTTTCGAACTCACAGGTGGTCTATCCCGATCACATCTAGAATACCCCGCAGTAGCCTTTGAATGACTAAAATCATCTCTGAATTTCTTTGATACTGTCGGAAATGTCTTACTCGATGATCTCTTACGAGAATCTCTGGCTTCAAAATCAGCTTTTCTTTTCTCTTTCCCAAGCTCTTCGGCTTTACATGCTCGCTCAACAAGTACAACGAACTCTTTTATTTCAAGAATGCCAACTAGCAATTTAATGTATTCATTTAACTCGTCTTCGAATCTCTTACACATTATAGCTTCTGTCGACACACATTCTCGAGCATATCTACTGAGTCTCACAAATTTCTGTTCATATTCTGTCACAGTCATGCGACCCTATTTTAACTCGAGAAATTCTTTGCATTTTTGATCAATGAATCTCTGACTGATATATTTCTTCCAGAATTCAGTCTGAAAGAACTCCCGGTGACCCGTTCTTTCTGAACTACTAAGACTAGCGTATTCCACCAGTGATATGCAGTGTTCTGTAACAAAGATATAACACATTTTAAGCACTCGTCAGCGGTACAAGATAGCTCATCGAACACAGGGATAGTATTATCGAACCAGAATTCAGCTCGCTCATCATCATCATCATCAGTGGCTCTGAACTGTTCAGCCCCATGTTTTCAAATTTTATCAACCGGCGGCTTATTCAATAGCACCAGATCAGTAACTTGCGGCATTACAAGTATTTGAGGGGGAATCGGTGGGGTAGGAGGTTGTGGAACAGCCGAATTTGTCTGGATATACTGAGTAAACCAATCATTCATCATTTGGTAAAAGGCTTGTTTAGCCTCTCCCTCTTGGTTACTCGAAGTCGGTCGAGAATCAACCGGCACCGTCCGTTGAGTGGGAGCAAGCGCTATACTCTTAACATCGTCAGCTACGGCTCGATCAGGATCCATTTACTATAAGAAAATACATTTCAATTGTCAAGAATCACCACACTATCGTAGTATAAGATTATGGCATGTATAGCAAGACTCACACGTGCTACGTTAGTCCTAGAATTGACTAAACCATAGCTCTGATACCAATAAAATGTAACACCTCTAACCCGTATCCGCCGTCGGATTAGGGTTACAAGGCATTACTGAACAAAACATAGCTCAAAACAGACATTTATTTCATTTCATGTTTCGTAAATCAATCACATCAATACACACGTATATTTTATTTAATAAACAATAACACACAACTTATAAATCAAAGCACATTCATATAAATCATTATACAAGTAAATTACTTAATCAACCAAAACCCAATCATGCTTTAATACCATTAATACCTAAACTACTCATGTTTCAAAATTTAACTACTTTATTTAATAAATATAATATTCAAAACATACAAACATAACATGCATAATATTCGAATACCTAATTTATAATCAAGCATATATCATTTTTTTAAATCATGTGTACATATTACAACATTCATTCACAAAGCATTATATGTTCACTTGACTTTCTTTAGCCATTTTTCTATGTACTTGGCTGAATCCATATATATACATCGATTCCATATACTTTAAACCATGCCATTTAACAACACCTTTCAATATTAGCTATTTCATTCAATTAAGCACATATAACAAATCCATGCTATGCTCAATTCGGTTCATATTAATGCATTCATTTAGAAATGCATTTTACTTAAACAAAACATATCAATATCGGACATCATATATAAATATATATACACCAACCTAACACCATCTTTAAACCAACTCATAATGCAAATTATACATTAACACAAAGGTCTTTAATAAATCATACTAAATTTACAAATCCAAGACATAGCATAGTTAATCCAAGGCAAATATAAATACATATCATAGGTCAATAATGCATTCATTATTTACTTCATTGCTTAACCAAATTATAGACCATTCATGTCATTTTCAATCAAACCAAATAATGACAAATTATACCCACTTCCGAGACTACATTTTCATTCATATACTAAATACATCATATACCTATAATACATATATGTTGTTTTCGAATAGGAATTAAATATAATTAAAATATACATCCATTAACAAATACGCCAAACACATCACACTTATATAAATACATATTAGTATTTTCCAAATTAACTTAAGCCATAATCAATTTCAATGATTTACAAGACAGATCAAATTCACTACACCTATATGCCATAACTGAACTTATATATATATATATATATATCAAAACATTTACCACATTATTAACAATGCATAGCAACCATATTTCACATATAAATAAGTGATAAACTATAAAAGCAACATATTTTAATCCCACATTTAGTATGCTTTTGGATGATTTAAGCCTCGATTGATATAAAAAGGTGCTCTTAATCCTTTCTTTTCATGTCTTATACCCAGGAAAGCACCCGATGACGAAATGAACAAAAAACGGGCCCAAAATGGATTAAATGGGCCATATCACAAAATCCACATGGCCTGGACTTAAGCCCACACGGCCGTGCCACATTGATCATCTAGAACACGGTCTTATCCCCGAGTCACACGGCCGTGCCTCATTAAAGAAGTTCGAACACGGCTTGAAGACTAGTCACATGGGCGTGTGACATGGCCGTGTCCCTATCGTGGCAAAAAGCAATTTCATTCGGATTTGGATACTTTGGGGCAAAGAAACACATTCCAAGAGCCTATATAAGCCCCCTATGTGTTACATGAAAAAGGGCGATTAGCTAGGCCAAGGAGCCCAGCAAAAAAGGTCAGAGTTGTGGGAATCACTCGAAGATAGCCAGTTGATCCATCTCTAGAAGCCGGAATTCTACTCAAGACGGCGGATCTCTCCTTCAATTCCTTCAGGGAGTTTTAGGGATTTCTTATGTTTTGTTTTATCATTTCTTCAGAGATGTTTTCTTTATTTGTTATGAGCTAAACACTTCAGATACCTGAAGGGGATGAAACCTAGATGAATCTTGTTATTATTTTCTGAACTATAAGATAAATACTTGATTTGTTCTTAATTATGTGCACTTAATTCTTGTGTTAATGTTTCCGGGATATTGACTCAAGTATGATGTGTTTAGGTGGTGGAGCAAAAGTCCCTGTCTATTCATAGATCTAGCATAACTAAAGCGGAGTCGTTCGCGCGCCTAGAGATAGGGTGACTAGATTTTGCGAGATTAGGGTGAAACCTAATATGGGAATCCATAGATCGATTTACTGCTATTCTAGGGGGTTATTAAGTGAGAAAGAGATTTCTGTTAATTAACCTAGGGTTAGACGTTATTCGCCTCGACAGAGGGTTTAATATACATTAGGGAGTCCTATAGATCAAGTCAAGTGAATAAATCATATGGTTCAGTGTTAGATAACAAGTTAAGTCTAGATGGATTCTTCCTGAGGGTATCGTCTTAAATCAACTGAGTCTTCCTTCAAGTTATTTCCCAATTCATTCTTTTTGTCTTTGCGTCTTTAGCTAAGTAGTCGTTAGATCTAAACAACTTCACTTATTTTAGGCTAGATAATAAAAAGAAGGTTAGTATTAGTAATTTTAGTTCCTTTGGGTTCGACAATTCGGTCTTGCCTAAGCTATACTACTGTTCAATATGTACACTTGCCTTTAATCGTTGTCAGAGTTAGTTTGCAGGTTCGATCATTATCTTTATAAATTTTAAGACTCTGATCACAGCGATCAAGTTTTTGGCGTCGTTGCCAGGAAACTAAAATATTAAGAAAGCTCTATTTTTATTACTTTAGCCATTATTTTTTATTTTTTGCAATTTACTTTTATTTTTATTTTTTTTAGGTTAAATTTTGATTTTGCCAATTTTTTTTCTTTCCTCTCCTAGCAGATACCTCTAGTTTATGACTAGAAGGAACCCGAGAGGACTTTTTTAGTATAAGACAGTGAAATTGAAGCTACCGTTTGTAGGACTCGCAGAGAAATCAGGCGAGCCCTAAATTACACAGAGGAAGACCAAGAAGGCAGATCCAATGCTACTGAAGGGATGGACGGGAATAATCCACAACCACATGATGTGGGAGAAAATAATGCTCCATGTATTATGTTTGATTATGCTAAACTGCATTTAACAGGAGCGGAATCGAGTATTGTTAGGCCTGCTATAGCTGCTAATAATTTTGAATTAAAGCCTAAAACAATACAAATGATTCAACAATTTGTTCAATTTGATGGTTTGCAGGACGAAGATCCAAACACTCATGTAGCTAATTTTTTAGAGTTCTGTGATACCTTCAAAATAAATGGCATTTCAGATGATGCCATACGTCTTTGGTTATTTCCCTTTTCATTAAGGAATAAAGCCAAACAGTGGTTAAACTCGTTACCACGAGGGTCAATCACTACATGAGAAAAAATGACCGAAAAATTTCTTTTAAAATATTTCCCACCGGCCAAAACGGCCAAATTACGGAATGATATATCTTCTTTTGCGCAGATGGATTTAAAGACATTATACGATGCATGGGAGAGATACAAGGATCTCTTGAGAAGGTGTTCGCACCACGGTTTACCCTTATGGCTACAAGTCCAAACCTTCTATAATGGTGTAAACCCCTCAACGAGGCAATTAATTGATTCAGCCACCGGTGGAACTCTGAACAACAGAACTCCTGAAGCAGCCTACGAGTTCATCGAAGAGATGTCACTGAATAACTATCAGTGGCAGGTGACAAGGACTAAACCGACAAAATCAGCCGGAGTTTACAACCTCGATGCAGTGACCACACTATCAACACAGATAGTTTGTGTTCTTCGCAGGTACACCCAGTCATGCAGTGCAACGCAAGTGGAACTGTGGCGAAACCTGAGTACCCACCCTACCAACCGGACGCAGAGAGCGAACAGATGAACTATATAGGTAATAATTTCAGATCCAATAATAATCCTTATAGTAATACTTACAGTCCAGGTTGGAGGAACCACCCAAATTTTTCATGGGGAGGTCAAGGAAATCAAGGAAATCAAAGACAACAACCTCCTCAAAATTTCCAAAATCAGCCATATCCACAAGAGAAAAAGCCAAACCTCGAAGAGATGCTGAAAAAATTTATGGTAAGCACAGAAAATCATCTCCAAGATACCGAGAAAACACTTAAAAGTCAACAATCATCGGCTGAGGAGACCAAGAACCGAATTGGGGAACTTACTAAGTCAGTAGGGGAAGTCACTAAAGCTGTCGGACAACTTGCAAAGTTAATGTCCGAACGACCGCAAGGACGTCTACCGAGTAACACTGAGATTAACCCAAAGGAGCAAATCCAAGCCATCACAGCTCATAATAGCACAGGGGTAGACGAACCTAATCCAATACAAAAGAACGAGGTAGATGATGGAAAAGTTGAGGCAACACAAGAAAAGCCAAAACCAGAAATCAAAGAATACCAATCTCGCATACCTTACCCCGAAGCAATGAAAAGAGATGATACAGAAGAACAGTTTGGTAAGTTCCTTAAACATTTAAAGAAATTACATATTAACTTACCTCTTCTTGAAGCTCTTTTTCAGATGCCAGATTCGAGGAAATTTTTAAAACAACTCTTAACGAACGAACGCAAATTAGATGAAGAGCCACATGTGGAATTGAACGCAGTATGCTCAGCAATGTTACATAATAGACTACCGCGGAAGCAAAAAGATCCAGGGAGTTTTACTATTCCTTGTTTAATTGGTAGACTAAATGTTGATAATGCGTTAGCTGACTTAGGGGCAAGTATAAATGTCATGCCTTATACATTATTTAAACGACTAGGTCTAGGGAAGCCCAAACAAACTAGGATGAGTATTCAATTAGCTGATAAAACTGTTAGAATTCCTAAGGGCACTATCAAAGATGTTCTTATCAAAATCGATAAATTTGTTTTCCCCAGTAGATTTTGTTGTCTTAGACATGGATAAGGATAATTCAATCCCCTTAATTTTAGGAAGACCCTTCCTAGAAATTGCCAAGACAAAAATTGATGTTGCCACAGGAGAACTCATACTTTGTGTAGGCGACGAATCAATCAATCTTCAAGCTCTTGACTCGGCCAGGACAACAATTGATGAAGATAAGAAACTTAATCCAGTTGATAATCAATTTATGCAACCTTCATCACAGGAAACACTACAAGGATACAAACCTGAGCCGAATCACGAACCTAGCACCAACAAAGAAAAATTACATAAGGAACGAAGCCTTAAGGTTGACAATTCAGAAGAACAAGAAACACAAATCAAAGAGGAACAGGAACGAAACGAAGTAAAACCTAAGGAGCCCCCGAAGAGCTCATAGGAACATCGAATCACTTCAAAATAGGAGACCAGGTGCTGTTAGACAAAGTCGACCCTCGCATCACCACATCAGACCTGTAAGTAAACGAAGAAACTCCTCTCAAGGTACATAAAATCTTCCCACACGGAATAGTCGAGGTAAGCAATCCAACATTCGACACTTTTAAGGTAAACGCTTCTCGACTTAAATTTTATCAAGAAAGTAAAACTATAAGCATGAGGGAAAATATTCAAACCTTTAAACCTCCTTGATTTTTTTTTCAAATACAAGGAAAGTCTAGCTTAAGACTATAAACGAGCGCTTCTCAGGAGGCAACCCGAGCACTAACCCAATGTATTTTCACATTTTGCTTTCTTTCCTTTTTTCTTTTCTGAAAATTTAGTTTTTAAATTAACACAAAAGTGCAGATTTCCAAGCCACACGGCCTTACACACGGCCATGGCCGTGTGGACCAGCAAAATTTTCGTACTGACATAGCAAAGGCTGTACGAATCAATCCCACCTAATTCTCGACGTCACAGATCCAACCACTCCCTCACGGGCACCGATAAAGTGGCAAGGCCGTGCCCTACGATTGTGTGAAGCTACTGACTTGCAAGCCACGGGTAGAACACGCCCGTGCCTTAAAATCGTGCCAACATACTGACTTGTTTCCTACGGGCGTGGCCGGCTGAAAAACAGGCATGGAGAAAGAACACACCTAGACACACGGCTGTGCTAAGTGGCCGTGTGCATAGATACGCCCTCACACCACGGGCGTGGGAACGTACCAGATTTGAGCCTCTATTTAAACACCAACCCCCCTCCCCATTCTTCTACTTCCCACCTCTTTTCTTATTCCCTATCCTCAGATTTCCCCTCCATAACAAGTCTCTCCAACCCTTGAGCTACACCAAAACCATGCCGAAGAAGCGGAAGAAGCCAAGCATAATCTCACCAAGGGTGACCCCTATACATAAGCTCATGTCGGCCACTTCATCCAAACAACAAGCCAAGGGTCTTTGAGTCCATTTAGTTTTTATTTTTCTTTTCTCTTTTGCTTCAATTTCCTTCTATTTGACAATCTTATGCTTAATCTAGTTTAATATATTTTAATTTCTTAGTGTTAGGGTGTAAAGGCTGCTTGGGAATCACACCACTTCTGCCACCGCCAGCACCTCTATCACCTTAGAAGTCATACCCACCTTACGACCATCTACCAATAATGATTCTCAAGCTCTTTTATCTTCCAGTCTTAGTTTATTTTCCTTCTTAGTCTCCTTTCCTTTTTCTTTCTTGTTTTTAGTTATATATTTCATTTATTTTAAATGTGTCTTAATAACTCCTGGCTAACTATTTACGAGTTCCCCAATTTTTTCATCTAGCTCAGGATCGTCATCTAAACAGACTCCTCCAACTCCGGCATCTCATTCGTAATTCAGGAAGCTTCACCTCTCCCTCTCTCTTAAATTTTATATCTGTCTTTGTACATTGAGGGCAATGTACATCTTAAGTGTGGGGGGTGAATATTTATTTGAAGAAAAGGCCTAACTTTCTACATTATTCTCAAATCCGGCCTAACTTTTTGCATTATTCTCAAATCCCTGAATTTAGTCTTGTTTTTAAGTAATTTTTTCATATTACTAATTAGAATGAAATTTCTGATGGTTTATAATTTTTATTGATATGTTTTAGATTAAGGCATAGTTAATTGTGCATTGATGATTAAATTAGAAGAATATTAGAGAATCAAGCATGATAAGTCTATTTTTCAGAATTAAAATCTCTGCTAGGCTGTTGAACTGAATCTGAATATTATCTGGAAGTTTGAAATTTACAAGGTTGATGTCAAAACACCCATAATTTTTGTGAGATTTTGAGCCTATTAGAGCAAATATTCTTTTCCATGCTCACTTTATTGATTATGAGTGTGTCAACTATGAACTGTTATTCTAGAACTTGCCTCGATTATACATGTTGAGACCACATCTATGATTTGATATACAGAGATGATAAAGGCACCTAGGATTTAACCCACTCACTACACTAAAAAGCCTACCTCCATAATTAATCCCTAGTGAACCCCGTTGATCCTAACAACCCTTTTTATTGACTTACCAGCTAATATTAACCCAAAACCCCTTTGTTATCACCATTCCTTTTGACTATCTCATATCGAGGTTTGATTTGATGTGTTGCCTAGCTGTTATCTTTATTTTAAGTAATACATACATTCCTTATTTTGTAAATTTGATTTGTTCTTAAAAAAAAACATGAAGTATATTCAGTATTAGTTTTACTAAGTGAGCTTACATGTTGAAATTCCACATATTGAGGAAAAAAAGCTCGTATTATTAGTTTTCAATTGATGTAATTATTTAGGATTAGTTCAATTTTTTTTAGTTAGGCAATTTGTCAGGTCAGTCTCGATTCTAACCTTCTAATTCAGCCTTTATAACACCTTTAACCCTAGCCCCATTACAACCCTGTTAAAGACTTTTTGATTTGTGTATCATCTCATATTACAGTGGCGGAGATTTGATTTTCAGGCAAGCCTATGGGATTAACTTTTCAGGTTCGACTTCTGAGAGCTTAATTTTGAACCTTAAACACCTCGAGTGATTTGAGTTAATCTTTAGTGAGGATGTTAGTCCTTGTCGATTTTGAATCAAAGGTAATTAGTTAGATAAGGGGAAACACCTAGTTTTTATGCTACAAATATATGACTTTGACTGTTTGAATCTTTAGGACTCTTCGAGTTAACTCATCCATGTATAAATTATCTATGAATTATGATGAGACATTATTGATAGGAATTATGAATCATGGAAAGTTTATTTTAATTATAAGTTGAGAATTTTGCTTGAGGACAAGCAAAAGCTTAAGTGTGGGAGTATTTGATAAACAGTAAAAGCAACATATTTTAATCCCATATTTAGTATGCTTTTGGATGATTTAAGCTTCGATTGATATAAAAAGGTGCTCTTAATCCTTTCTTTTCATGTCTTATACCCAGGAAAGCACCCGAGAACGAAAAGAACATAAAACTGGCCCAAAACGGAGTAAATGGGCCATATCACGAAATCCACACGGCCGTGCCACATTGATCATCTAGAACACGGTCTTAACCCCGAGTCACACAGTCGTGCCTCATTAAAGAAGTCCGAACACGGCTTGAAGACTAGTCACACGGGTGTGTGACATGGCCGTGTCCCTATCGTGGCAAAAAGCAATTTCATTCGGATTTGGATACTTTGGGGCGAAGAAACACATTCCAAGAGCCTATATAAACCCCCTATGTGTTACCTGGAAAGAGGCGGTCAGTTAGGACAATGAGCCAAGCCGAAAAGGTCAGAGTTGTGGGAATCACTCGAAGATAGCCAGTTGATCCATCTCTAGAAGCCGAAATTCTACTCAAGACGGCAGATCTCTCCTTCAATTCATTCAGGGAGTTTTAGGGATTTCTTATGTTTTGTTTTATCTTTTCTTCGAAGATGTTTTCTTTATTTGTTATGAACTAAACTCTTCAGATACCTGAAGGGGATGAAACCTAGATGAATCTTGTTATTATTTTCTGAACTATAAGATAAATACTTGATTTGTTCTTAATTATGTGCGCTTAATTCTTGTGTTAATGTTTCCGGGATATTGACTCAAGTATGTTGTGTTTAGGTAGTGGAGCAAAAGTCCCTGTCTATTCATAGGTCTAGCATAATTAAAGCGGAGTCGTTCGCGTGCCTAAAGATAGAGTGACGAGATTTTGCCGGATTAGGGTGATACCTAATATGGGAATCTATAGATCGATTTACTACTATTCTAAGGGGTTATTAAGTGAGAAAGAGATTTCCGTTAATTAACCTAGGGTTAGATGTTATTCGCCTCGACAAAGGGTTTAATATACATTAGGGAGTCCTACGGATCAAGTCAAGTGAATAAATCGTATTGTTCAGTGTTAGATAACAAGTGAAGTCTAGGTGGATTCTTCCTGAGGGTATCGTCTTAAATCAACTGAGTCTTCCTTCAAGTTATTTCCCAATTCATTTTTTTTGTCTTTGCGTCTTTAGCTTAGTAGTCATTAGATCTAAACAACTTCACTTATTTTAGGCTAGATAATAAAAAGAAGGTTAGTATTAGTACTTTTAGTTCCTTTGGGTTCGACAATCCGGTCTTGCCTAAGCTATACTACTGTTTGATAGGTACACTTGCCTTTAATCGTTGTCAGAGTTAGTTTGCAGGTTCAATCATTCTCTTTATAAATATTAAGACTCTGATCACAGCGATCAATAAGCCATGGCCGAATCAGTAAAACCAAACACATCTAACATTTGATTAGTAGCATAAAAACTAAGCTTAACAAAATAAATAAGCCATTTTCGCATGGCTCATATTTACGTATCCCTAATCAAACATTATTACTAGACTATACATGCCATAAGTTCAAATTCAAACTTAACAAAATATCGAAAATAGTCGATAGTGTGATAAACTTCTTTGACGATCCCTGAGCTCGTAACCAACTTCCAAAATCTATAAAACGAAAAGCAAATACAACACAGTAAGCTATCAAAGCTTAGTAAGTCATAAGCAAATAAATACTTAATCATAAACAAAAATTAATTTATATAAACCGAAACAAGCCATTATCAACTCATGTACTTTTCCAATTTAATATCATATATCAAGACGTATGAGTTTTGAATAAATTCTACTTTAACCAATTACTCAATTAAACATTAGTATAACTAACCAATACTTTCCACAATACATATAGATCAATAGGCCGAATACATATAAGTTCAAACATGCCATCACATAATTCATATCTCACATAGCTTTGTATCATCAATTCAAGTATTCAACTTACCTCAATTTCATAACTTAGTATGAATACATACTTTAGCATTTCTAACTTGATTTACACTCGATCTTAACTTATCATTTCCCGTTGAACCATTCAAAATTAAAAAGGATACTCGGATAGTCGAACATATCGTACAATGCCAATGTCTCAGATGTGGTCTTACATGTAATCATATAACGATACCACTGTCCCAGACAGGGTCTTACACGTATACACAAGTTGATGCCAACATCCCAGACGTGGTCTTGCACGATAACACATAATGGAATCCTATGTCATAACATATGTATCCTATCTATTCCTAAGGTTCGTACGGGACTTTCGGACATCGTAACTCGATCAAATCAATCTCGTAAACATTGCTCCCAAACACTTAGATATTCGGCTATTGCTTATATACATTCATAAAATTCAATTTAGCATATAAAGTTCACATTTATTCAAAATTAACAACATCTATTTGCTTATAAACTTACCTCGGATATTAATGGACAAAATAAACGACTATTCAATTATTTTTGATTTCCCCCGATCCAAATTCGTTTTTTTGGTTCTTGATCTAAACATATTCAAATTAAACTTATTGAAACACAAAAATGGGCAAATTACCATTTTACCCTGACATTTTACACTTTTTACAATTTAGTCCCCATTGCATAAAACACAAAACATGGAAAATTTACACACATCATGCTTAAGCCGAATGTTACCCATGCTCATACAAGTCCATACATTTCATTTATTTCATATTTTAGTCTCTCAGTTTATTATTTTTAAAATTTAACCCTAATTACTCAAAATCATCAAAATTTCCAGTACAAAACATATTAATTCAAAACATATCTTTCATAATCTATCATCTAACATCACAAAACTCATGAATTCATCAATGGCTTAACTCAGAATATTCATCAAAATAAAAAAATAAAGCATGGGTTTTGTACATTTCATAGCAACGATCTCAAAAACGTAAAAATTATCAAAAACCGAGCTAGTTGCATACCTCAATCAAGCTTTTATAACGCCAAATGTTGCTTCCTTTTCTTTTTCTTTTCCTTAGCTATTTTCGGCTTTAGAAAAGATGAACATGCATGGCTTTATTTATTTTATGTTTTATTTCTTTAACATATATTAATTTAATTACTAAAATAACCTTATTAATATAATATAAACATATTATATATATACACATAACCGTCTATCATATAAATTCATGGTCTAATTGCATCATAAATACCTCATGCTTCAAAGACAACAACAACCCAGCCCTTACATATTTAACTATCAACTTTTTCATCTTACGGGATTAAGCTCTTTTTATTAAATCGGCACTCAAACAACAAAATTAAAACACAAAAATTTCATGGATATAAATTCACACATAATAAACACAGAAAATAATTTTTAAATATTTTTTTGACTCAGATTTGTGGTCTCGAAAACAATGTTCCGATTAGGGTCGGAACTAGACTATTACAAAATGATTGAATGACTGTGTGAAAATTTCGTTAAGAAATTTTATCGTTTAATTGGTCAATTTGAGAAAAAGGACTAAATCGCATAAAGTGCAAAAGTGTTGTTCTATTAGCTAATGGTGTCAAATAGTTATAGAACCTTAAAGTTAAGGTCCTTATGTGGTTATTAATCCATTTAGAAGATGGTGGAAGTTAGTGGCATGGCATTTGGAGTAGTTATTAAAGTCTTTAAAGGTTAATGTTGTAAATTTGTAAATAAGGTAAATTAAAATAAAACAAAACAATTTATTTTTCATTCATCTTCATCTAGTCGATTTTTACAAAGGGAAGAAACCATTTTCTTAGCTCCAATATTCGGCCATGCTATCTATGTAACGACCCGAAATTGGGCCTAGTAGGATTGGGCCTAATGGGCCTTGGGCGTAGGAGTGTTTAAAATTTTTGAGAACAAGAGAACGACATTATTTCAAGTTGGACTTATTAGGAAGTTGATTTTGGAAAGTTACGGGGTCCTAGGAAGTTCTGGGTTCAAGTTGGGCCTCAGTAAAATTTTCATGTTTAAGCACTTTAAGGAAGAGAAGGTAAGTGGCATCAAGACTTAAGGAAATAAGTGTGCATTTTGTTAGCACAAGGAGTTTATTGGTAAAGGTGGAAAGTGGCGTGTGGAGTGTACTAATGGTCTGAGGTTCGAATCCCATCTATTGCATTTTTGATTAATTTTTGTGCTATTCATCCAAAGTGTCGGTCAAGGCTTTAATAAGGTAAGGAAGACTTTTTAATTTGGGAAAGATGACTAAGGATTATGGTAAGGAGGAAAGCAAGGGAAAAAGAAGGAAAGAAATGAAGGAAATTGGTAAGAGAAGGGAACATTGTAACACCCCAAACCCGACCCATATGTTTCGACCAGATCTTGTATGCTACGGGTTGAACGTTAAAATCTTTTGCTAAGTTGGTTTTAGAAAATCATATGTTATTAGGAAATATTTGTGAACCACCCCAAACTCGGCCCACGAGCCTTGACCCGATCTGGTACGTTCCTCGAAGGAAACCGATTCAAAATTCGTTTATTACTTTGGAAAGACTAGGTGTTTTGAAAGAAAAATTATTATTGGGTTGGGCTTGAATTGAAAACAAGTTTATTTTATGAAAAACCCTTTACTTTAGGTGACAAAACATTTAGGGTTTGTTTTAAAATAAATTTACTTAATCCATTAATTAATAATAGTTCGCAGTCATAACAAATAAAAGTAAAAAAAAAAAAATAAAGAAATTCAACTATGGCCTTATTACATCAAATAATCCCAAAATTAAAATTTAAAAATACTTAAAATAAAATAAAAGTCCAAATCGTAAATTTCTTGCTGTGCATGGCCATCCCTAAGCTTCTGTCGAACCCGGTCCATTACTGATCGTCACCTGAAAATAGTTCCCACAACGGGGTGAGTCAAACAGACTCAATGTGCAACCAACACTAAGAATTAACATTTCAGGCATGCATTATCATATCACATACATATTCATATAACAGGTAAAAATAATGATGCAACCCAAACCCAAACCTAGATAGCCATCCGCTACACTTCCCCGTACCAACCTGCACACTGTGGGGACTACTAAGTCGACCCTCCATCCGCTACACACCATCGAAAGCAGTCGCTGCAGTCGACGTGCTCATCGCCCTTATAGTTTCGTGGTCTTAGGTCACCACTTTCAGATTACGTGGTCTTAGGTCACCACATTCAGATATCGTGGTCTTAGGTCACCACATTCAGATCTCGTGGTCTTAGGTCACCACATTCACTTCCCCCTTTTCAATAACCCATATGCCCCATATCATACATATCATGCATATTACTTAATTTCACATTCTTATCATTTTTCTCAAGTTACATATATAACATAATTCCATATTCCTAGTAGGAGTAGGAAACGTACCTGAATACCTTTGTACCATTATATGGTACCTTAGTCATAATTTCACATTCTTAATAACACATTTACTTTAATACATAGCCATGAAAATATTAAAACTTAGGGTAGGGTACACACCTGATTTGCTTAGCAGTTCACTTAAATCCCGAAAAGCTTTGATCTAATGCCTTAGATCTCAATTCCTACATTCGGCCAACCTTAATATATTAGCATAAAGCCTATTCGGCTATAAAACCAAATCTTAGTAGGATTTGTATACTTAAAACCTACCTTGTTGCCGATTGGGACACCAACAAATCTCGAAATCTTTGCTTTATTCCTCCTTGTATTCAGCCAGGCATTAAATTGACGAATGGGTTAGTTTTCGGCTTTTAAGAAGATAATAAATAGATCCACATATTAAAATAGGCCTTGGCCGAATTTACCTTTGTTCTTACCTTCCAAATCTTAAATCCAGAAATTGATCTCTTGTCTTGGGGAGTTGTCGAAATCCCTATATTCACATGTTAGATCGATTTCTAACACTTAATCATCATTAAATGGCCTATGGCCGAATACCAGATGTCTTACCTTGAAGCTTTAAATCCCAAAAAATCCTCCTTTTAGTCGACTACTCTGATAATCCCGAAAGATCTTTCCATATTTCGGCAACCACAATATTAATGGGGTTAGATTAACTTTCGGCTCAAAGAGAAGAAATACGATAATGATATAGATCCTTACCCTTACTACAGGAGTCGACACACCCTTGCTTGAAGTCCCACCAAGATTCGGCTATGGAGACTAGACAGGGATCGATAAGGTTTCGGCTTTGACTAGAAGAAGAGAAAAGAAGAGAAGAAGAAAAGAGGGATTTTGGAGAGGAAAAGAATCGATGAAAAGAGAGGCTACTTGGCCAAGGGAAATTCGGCTATCCCTTTCCTAGTTTGGCCGTAATTATCAACTTAAAGTCCCTTACTTGGCCACCACTCTTCTATTTTGATAGCTTTATCCCTTGAATTATCACTTTTAAAAGAATTAATCCAACAATTATCTCTTGAAAATAATGATAAATAAATCTATTATTTATCTCCTATTTAGCCGAAATTTAAAGAGAATAAAACTCCTCTTTTAAAAGCCTTATTGCCGTCCATCTCTCTGCTCCTTGTAGCAAAAATAAAAACTTTTATTTTGCTTCCTAAGTGACTCGAACTCAGGCCCACTTGCATAGCTTGTGGCGTCACTCACCTGGGCCTTAAGTGGTATCTCCAGGCCACTTTTCCAAGCCTGTTTGTGTGTCATCTTTCACATACATTTTCTCTTAAGGCCACCTTGCCTTAGTTTCCTCTTTTAAACCTTAAAACTCAATGTTTTCTAAGTCATTTCCTTACATTTCCAAGTTTCCAAAAACGTTCGTTTCCCTCCTTTAACCTAACATTTCCTTACATTTCCAAGTTTCTAGAAATGTTCACTTTCCTCTTTTAACTTAACATTTCCATACATTTTCAGGTTTCCAAAAATGTTCACTTTCCTCTTTTAAACTTAACATTTCCATACATTTTCAGGTTTCCAGAAATGTTCAAAATACATTCATAACACATAAGACATGTCATTTCATACAATTAAACCAAAAATGCATAGGCCCTTTTCAGGATGTTACAGTTCTACCCCCTTAAAATAATTTCGTCCTCGAAATTTCTTGGTTAAAATAATTGAGGGTATTGCTGTCGCATTGCCTCTTCTGGTTCCCACGAAGCTTCCTCCGATCCATGATTGCGCCATAACACTTTGACTAGAGGAACTGACTTCCTCCGTAATACTTTCACATCACGTTCCAATATCTGAACCGGCTCTTCTTCGTAGGATAAGTCTGGCCTTAGCTCCACTTCTTCAACTGGTACCACATGAGATGGATTCGATCGGTAACGACGTAGCATGGATACATGGAATACGTCGTGCATCTGCTATAACTCTGGTGGCAACTCTAACTGGTAGGCCACTGGTCCAGCTCGCTTCAGTACTCGATAAGGCCCTATGAACCTTGGGCTTAACTTCCCTTTGCGACCAAACCTCATCACCTTCTTCCAAGGCGAGACTTTCAGAAACACTTGGTCTCCAACCTCAAACTCTATTTCCTTCCGCTTAAGGTCGGCGTACGACTTCTGCCTATCAGAGGCTTCCTTTAACCGTGCCCTAATTGTCTCAACCTTTTCTTCAGTTTCTGCCACTAACTCTAGACCCAAAACTTGACGTTCTCCTAACTCGGTCCAACAAGTAGGAGTTCGACACTTTTGACCATACAACGCTTCATATGGTGCCATCCGAATGCTAGCTTGATAGCTGTTGTTGTAGGCGAACTCTGCTAAAGGCAAATAGTCTTCCCAACTTCCTCGGAAGTCCATCACACAGCCTCTCAACCTATCCTCCAACACTTGTATAACCCGTTCAGACTGCCCGTCTGATTGTGGATGAAAAGCCGTAGTGAAGTCCAACTTAGTGCCTAAAGCTTGATGAAGTGCCCTCCAAAACTGAGATGTAAACCTTGGGTCTCTATCGGAGATGATCGATACTGGTACTCCATGTAACCTCACAATTTTCGCTACATATAATTTGGCCAACTTCTGAAGAGGATAGTCAACTCTTACTGGGATGAAGTGCGCAGACTTGGTCAAATGGTCCACTATTACCCATACCGAGTCCTTCTTAGTAGGCATAAGGGGAAGCCCACTAACGAAGTCCATGGTAATTCTCTCCCACTTCCATTGTGGAATCTTGATTGGCTGAAGCAATCTTGACGGAACTTGGTGTTCAGCCTTAACTTGCTGACACGTCAAACACTTGCCGACAAATTCTGTAACTTCCTTTTTCAGACCAGGCCACCAATATTGTTCCCTTAAATCTCGGTACAACTTACTTCCTCCAGGATGCATAGCATAGGGGCTACTATGCGACTCCTGAAGAATCTTCCGCCTTAACTCCTGATCCTTAGGCATACAGACCTTACCCTTGAAGCACAACACTCCTTCAACATTAACGCCATAATCCTCTAACTCTCTATTCTGTACTTGCTGTAACTTAGCACTTAGGTCCTTATCAGCCAACTGTCCCTCTTTCACCTCATTGAGCCATGTGGGCTTGACTTGCAACTCTGCCAACAGGCTTCCATCATCATACAAACTCAAGTGTGCGAACATAGCCCTTAGATCCGACACGACCTTCTGATTTAGGGCATCAGCTACCACATTCGCCTTGCCCGGGTGGTACCCTATCGAGCAATCATAATCCTTCAATAACTCCACCCACCTTCGCTGCCTCAAGTTCAACTCCTTCTGAGTCAACAGATACTTAAGGCTCTTGTGGTCTGTGTAGATTATCGACCTTTCTCCATAAAGGTAGTGCCTCCAAACCTTAAGAGCGAAAACCACTGCTGCCAATTCCAAGTCATGAGTTGGGTAGTTAACCTCATGCGGCCTTAACTGTCGAGACGCATAAGCGACTACTTTTCCTTCTTGCATTAACACACAGCCTAATCCCGTGTGAGAAGCGTCACAGTATACCACAAAATCCTTCCCTGCCTCCGGTTGAATTAACACTGGAGCTTCCGTCAACACTTTCTTAAGCTTTTCAAAGCTCTCCTATTGCTTATCAGTCCATTCAAAGGGTACTTCCTTCCTTAGCAACTTTGTCAAAGGCGTGGCTATTGACGAGAACCCTTCCATGAACCTTCTGTAATAGCTTGCCAAACCTAAGAAACTTCGGATCTTAGCCACGGACCTAGGTGGTTTCCAATCCAACACTGCTTTGATCTTCCTAGGATCCACTCTTATTCCCTCTGCGGATACCACATGCCCTAAGAATGCCACCTCCTTAAGCCAAAATTCACACTTGCTGAATTTGGCATAGAGCTTCTTCTCCCTTAATACTTCCAACACAACCCGTAGGTGCTCATCATGCTCCTCCTCCGACTTCGAATACACCAGGATGTCATCGATAAACACGACAATGAACCTATCCAAATAGGGTTGAAAAACCCGGTTCACCATATCCATAAACGTGGCTGGAGCGTTCGTCAACCCAAACGGCATCACTACAAACTCAAAATGGCCGTATCTTGTCCTAAAAGTCGTCTTATGGATATCTGCCTCCTTCACCTTCAACTGATGATATCCCGACCTTAAATCTATCTTCGAGAATACTGCGGCCCCCTTCAGTTGATCGAACAAGTCATCGATCCTTGGCAAAGGATACTTGTTCTTAATGGTCAGCTTATTCAACTGACGGTAATCTATGCACATCCGCATAGTTCCATCCTTCTTCTTTACAAACAGGACCGGTGCTCCCCATGGAGACACACTGGGTCGAATGAACCCACGATCCAGCAATTCTTAGATTTGAGCCTTGAGCTCAACCAACTCCTTTGGTGCCATATGATACGGGGCAATTGACACAAGAGCTGTTCCCGGTAGCAAGTCTATTCCAAACTCCACCTCTCTATCTGGGGGTATTCCTGGTAATTCCTCCAGAAACACATCTTCAAAGTCCCTTACCGTTCTAACCCCACTGACACCTTTTTCCTTTCCACCCAATGCACTTACGAAGGCTAAGAACGCCCTGCACCCTTTCCTAACCATTTTCTCTGCCTTCAACGCCGAAACTACGTTAGACAGGTAGTTTCTTCTTTCTCCGATCATTGCTACTACTTCATCCTCCGGGGTCCTTAGTTCCATACGTTTAGCCGCACAATCCAACACGGCTCGGTGCTTTACTAGCCAGTCCATTCCAAGTATGAGTTCAAACTCCCCAAAGGGTAGTTCCATTAAGTCAGCCCGAAAGTTCACTCCCTGAATCTCTAGGGGTACATTCCGAAAGATCTTCTCCACCACTACAGTTTGACCTAATGGGCTTACTACAGTCATCTGCCTATCAGAAAGTTCAGAGTCTAGGCCTAGTGTTTCCACTATACTACATGCAACATAAGAATGGGTCGAGCCCACATCAATTAGAGCAAAATAGGGCTTGCCATAAATAAAGAACGTACCGGTTATAACATCCGGCGTGTCTCCATCCTCCCTCCGGCGAACCGCATAAACCAAACCCGGTTGCCTTGCCTCAGCATTAGCAGCACCTCTGCCCTATGTTCCACGTCCTCTGCCAGCACCACTACCTCTGTTATTCGAACCACGACCTCGTTGAGGCTGCTGCCCCCCTCTACCAGCCTGATTAACATTCTGAGCTGCTGGTCGACTTTCATCTGGTTTCTTAGGACAATCCTTGATCATATGGTCTTTGGACCCACACCTAAAACATCCTCTCGTCTTCTTCCAGCACTCTCCTAAGTGCTTCTTTCCACACAGATCACAAGGACGATACTGCCCTCCTGTACCAACTTGCTGACCTCGCGGCCCATCCACTCTAGGCCTCTTTTGAAACTTCCCAGACAATCCAAAACCTCTTTTTGGCCTATTCCGATTTATGGTCTGCTTGGTAGAATCCTTAATTCCCTCGGCTACCTTGGCCTTTTCTACTAAAGCAGAAAACTCCCGCTCCTGATGCGGTGCTATCAACAATCTCAGATCATCCCTTAGTCTGTCCTCAAAACGGACACAGCGCTCATGCTCAGTTGCCACTACTCCTCGAGCATACCGACTCAACCTCAGAAATTCAGCTTCATATTCCGCAACGGACTTGTTCCCTTGAACCAGTCCCAGAAATGCTTTCCTTTGCTCTTCAGTATACCTGGTTCCAACATACTTCTTTTGATACGCTTCCTTGACATACTCCCAGGTCAAATCCTCAGCCGTGGCACCATCCCGAACAGTTAACCACCATTGGTAAGCTTTATCGCGTAGCAGTGCCACCATTCCTTTTAGCTTCTCCTCAGGGGTCAGATCAAGCTCATCCATAATGCGCTCGGTTGCCTCCAACCAGTACTCAGCTGTACTGGGTGCCACGTCAGATACTCCATGAAACATTTCAGCTCCATTAGCTCGGAGCCGCTCAGGTACAGATTTCTGAGTTCCTGAATTTCCTCCTGCACCAGCCACCAACTCAAGAACTCGCAGCACAGCCTGCGATACGGCATCATCCCCCGTTTGAGCCCGCTGCTCAACACCAATAGCTGGGGGTGGTGGTGGCGGTGGTACCTCATTATCAGACCCTTGACCCGATCTAACGGGTTCCGACACAGTCATTCTTCCTCTACCGCGTCCACGACGGCCACGTCCTCTAGAACTCATTTCTATCGTCGCGATCTGATTAAAAAGTTTTATGAATTAGTCCTTGTTTCACTTATTACCCACGAAGAAGTTTTATGAAAAGAATTTTAGGAGTGGTTCTTTCATATTCATACATGCACAGTCTTTTCATTCATACATCCATCAATCAATTATGAACTTTCGTTCATTCAGAGAAACGTTGTAGTTTTCATTGTTGTTGTTTTCCCACTACCTAGGGGTATTTTCGTAATTTATCCTACAGGGGTTTTTCGTAATTTTTCAAAAGAAAAAGTTCCTTGGTGACTTTGTCAAAAAAAATTTTTGGAATTTTTAGATTCCCGGGGTGTTTTGGAAAATTTTGAAATTCAGGGGTATTTCGGTAATTTTGGATCTCGGGGGTATTTTGGTAATAAACCAGGGTAAATTTGTAAAGTTTAATATTTCCGGGGTATTTCCAAATTTTGCAAAACTTTGAGAGTTCTTTTTGAGAATTGTACTTTTCAAAACGGTGATGTTGCAAAAATTTGGAAATCAGGGTCATTTTGGTAATTTTGTAAGTTAGGGGCAGTTTTGTAATTTTTTCCAAAATCAAGGTATTTTTGATAGTTTGCAGATTAGGGTTTTTTGAACCTTTATAAAGTAATGAAATTTTGGTAAGACTGTTGGGTGGTTGGACATTTTATAAACCAAGGGCATTTTTGTAATTTTACCACTAGGGGTATTTTTTGTAATTTCATAAATCAAAAGTTTTTTTTTTCGGAATTTTTTTTTAGAGATAGTTTTCACAAATTAAGAGGGTGATTTTAAGAGTTTTAAAACTAGGGTTTTTTATAGAAACATAGCTAGTTCCCTTTTTGGGTTTTAGTCATTGTGTTTAGCCTATGACCGAGTCCTCTTGGTCAGGGTGAACCAAAGCTACGCACCAGGTAGGATTCGAATGGAGAGGAGGTGAGTCACACGGACTGCTTAAGTACCAAGCTCCCACTAAAACCATTCCTAGACATGCGCATAGAGATTGCCACACCCACTGAGTCCTCTTGGTTAGGGTGAACCGAAGCTACGCACCAGGTAGGATTCCAGCGAAAAGGAGGTGAGTCACTAGGACTGCTTAAATACCAGGCTCTTCCGGATCCAATCCTAGACATGCGCACAGGGGTTGCCACACCCTAACTTGGTGACTTAGCCATAGGTTTGTTTAAGCATGTACTAAATCTTATGTATTTGTTGGGGTACACTAGTCCTAGGGTTCTCATACTTATCATACTATTCTACGTGCCATTCCGTTTCTACCCTTCATAACATAATCACATAAAGCACACAGATGGTTAGGGGTACTTACCTGGTGGACTGCGGGTCGGAGACTTAGGTGCCATGCCAGAAAAACCCTGCTTATCTTCAAAAACTCATTTGGGCTCGATTTGAAAACGTTTTGGGCCTTAAACCCCAGGCTGAGGGTTTGAAACTGGGCTCTGATACCAAATTAAAACACCCCAAACCCGGCCCACGAGCCTTGACCGGATCTGGTATGTTCCTCGAATGAAACCGGTTCAAAATTCGTTTATTACTTTGGAAAGACTAGGTGTTTTGAAAGAAAAATTATTATTGGGTTGGGCTTGAATTGAAAACAAGTTTATTTTACGAAAAACCTTTACTTTAGGTGACAAAAAATTTAGGGTTTGTTTTAAAATAAATTTACTTAATCCATTAATTAATAATAGTTCGCAGTCATAACAAATAAAAGTAAAAAAAATAAAGAAATTCAACTATGGCCTTATTACATCAAATAATCCCAAAATTAAAATTTAAAAATACTTAAAATAAAATAAAAGTCCAAATCGTAAATTTCTTGCTGTGCATGGCCATCCCTAAGCTTCTGTCAAACCCGGTCCATTACTGATCGTCACCTGAAAATAGTTCCCACAACGGGGTGAGTCAAACAGACTCACTGTGCAACCAACACTAAGAATTAACATTTCAGGCATGCATTATCATATCACATACATATTCATATAACAGGTAAAAATAATGATGCAACCCAAACCCAAACCTAGATAGCCATCCGCTACACTTCCCCGTACCAACCTGCACACCGTGCGGACTACTAAGTCGACCCTCCATCCGCTACACACCATCGAAGGCAGTCGCTGCAGTCGACGTGCTCATCGCCCTTATAGTTTTGTGGTCTTAGGTCACCACTTTCAGATTACGTGGTCTTAGGTCACCACATTCAGATATCGTGGTCTTAGGTCACCACATTCAGATCTCGTGGTCTTAGGTCACCACATTCACTTCCCCCTTTTCAATAACCCATATGCCCCATATCATACATATCATGCATATTACTTAATTTCACATTCTTATCATTTTTCTCATGTTACATATATAACATAATTCCATATTCCTAGTAGGAGTAGGAAACGTACCTGAATACCTTTGTACCATTACATGGTACCTTAGTCATAATTTCACATTCTTAATAACACATTTACTTTAAAACATAGCCATGAACATATTAAAACTTAGGGTAGGGTACACACCTGATTTGCTTAGCGGTTCACTTAAATCCCGAAAAGCTTTGATCTAATGCCTTAGATCTCAATTCCTACATTCGGCCAACCTTAATATATTAGCATAAAGCCTATTCAGTTATAAAACCAAATCCTAGTAGGATTTGTATACTTAAAACCTACCTTGTTGCCGATTGGGACACCAACAAATCCCGAAATCTTTGCTTTATTCCTCCTTGTATTCAGCCAGGCATTAAATTGACGAATGGGTTAGTTTTCGGCTTTTAAGAAGATAATAAATAGATCCACGTATTAAAATAGGCCTTGGCCGAATTTACCTTTGTTCTTACCTTCCAAATCTTAAATCCCGAAATTGATCTCTTGTCTTGGGGAGTTGTCGAAATCCCTATATTCACATGTTAGATCGATTTCTAACACTTAATCATCATTAAATGGCCTATGGCCGAATACCAGATGTCTTACCTTGAAGCTTTAAATCCCAAAAAATCCTCCTTTTAGTCGACTACTCTGATAATCCCGAAAGATCCTTCCATATTTCGGCAACCACAATATTAATGGGGTTAGATTAACTTTCAGCTCAAAGAGAAGAAATACGATAATGATATAGATCCTTACCCTTACTATAGGAGTCGACACACCCTTGCTTGAAGTCCCACCAAGATTCAGCTATGGAGACTAGACAGGGATCCATAAGGTTTCGGCTTTGACTAGAAGAAGAGAAAAGAAGAGAAGAAGAAAAGAGGGATTTTGGAGAGGAAAAGAATCGATGAAAAGAGAGGCTACTTGGCCAAGGGAAATTCGGCTATCCCTTTCCTAGTTTGGCCGAAATTATCAACTTAAAGTCCCTTACTTGGCCACCACTCTTCTATTTTGATAGCTTTATCCCTTGAATTATCACTTTTAAAAGAATTAATCCAACAATTATCTCTTGAAAATAATGATAAATAAATCTATTATTTATCTCCTATTTAGCCGAAATTTAAAGAGAATAAAACTCCTCTTTTAAAGGCCTTATTGCCGTCCATCTCTCTGCTCCTTGTAGCAAAAATAAAAATTTTTATTTTGCTTCCTAAGTGACTGGAACTCAGGCCCACTTGCATAGCTTGTGGCGTCACTCACCTGGGCCTTAAGTGGTATTTCCAGGCCACTTTTCCAAGCCTGTTTGTGTGTCATCTTTCACATACATTTTCTCTTAAGGCCACCTTGCCTTAGTTTCCTCTTTAAAACCTTAAAACTCAACGTTTTCTAAGTCATTTCCTTACATTTCCAAGTTTCCAAAAACGTTTGTTTCCCTCCTTTAACCTAACATTTCCTTACATTTCTAAGTTTCCAGAAATATTCACTTTCCTCTTTTAACTTAACATTTCCATACATTTTCAGGTTTCCAAAAATGTTCACTTTCCTCTTTTAAACTTAACATTTCCATACATTTTCAAGTTTCCAAAAATGTTCAAAATACATTCATAACACATAAGACATGTCATTTCATACAATTAAACCAAAAATGCATAGGCCTTTTTCAGGATGTTACAATTTGAATAAATAAGTGACATTTGAAAAGAAACCTTGTATTATTATTATTTGGTATAAATAAACCCCTGACATAAATTCATAAGTTGCAAATATTAAAAAAACTACTTAGGCGAATATAAACTATGGGGCATTATTACCTAAATATTCCTAAAATAAAACTTAAATGAAAACCCAAAAATAATTTGTAGAAATGAAGCTTGATGGCCCCTCGAGTCCGTCTCGGCTCCCATGTCCACGATATACTGCTCATCTGAGAAGTTAGGGAAAAATAATAGGGTGAGTCACCAAGACTCAGTGTGTAAATCCCAAAAACACATAAAAGGCTTGGGCCCACAAACACATTATGAGCCCTGGCCCATACACAATGGCAACAATCATAATTACATGACAGATAATAAATGATGCAAAGCCCAACCCATCTTAAAATTCCATCCTCTACACACCAAACCGTACCAACCATCACACCTTGGGGATTTCTACAATCAACCCTCCATCCGCTACACACCAAAACGACAGCCGTACTGCCTATTCCTATCAATCAAGAATTTTAACGTCGGTTTTCTACCACCGATCACCAAGTGACCTAACATTTCATTTTGTGTGTTTTCTACCACCGATCACCATGTGATCTAACATTTCATTAGGTGGGTTTTCTACCATCGATCACCATGTGATCTAACATTTCATTAGGTGGGTTTTCTACCACCGATTACCATGTGATCTAGCATTTCATTAGGTGGGTTTTCTACCACCGATCACCATGTGATCTAACATTTCATTAGGTGGGTTTTCTACCACCGATCACTATGTGACCAATCATGCTCTTCCCCTTTTCATATCAAACCCATCCCATGCATACATTCATGCAAAATCAAACAATCTACTACCTAAGAGATTACAGTCTTTCTCATACATTGATACACATAGAGAAGTTGTATGATTACGTACCTGGCATTCCTTTGCCTACCCTTTCTGGGTAACCCGTCTGTTCATACAGCCTATTTTTTAGCTTTTAACCATCACATATATATACATACAGATTATTAGTGTGTTTAGAGATCTACACACGACTTTTCATACAGCCTCATTTTTTGGCTTTTCAACCCCTAACAAGTATAATACAAAATAAAACTTATGTGATAAGGATCTACACACCTGATTACTGTTATAACGAGACCCTCTAACTCGACGCTATCTGTGGCCAACACCACCGCTATCTGCCTTGAAATCCCGAAAAGAGATATGAGATTCAGGGACTAGTGTTTCCGGCTTTTAGATCTAAGAGATCTACTTAGTAGAGAAGATTCAGTTACTCCCAAAGGATTCCGGCATTTTGTGAAAATCAGAAAGAGAAGATGATTCGAAGAAATATATAGAGATTCGGCTTTTAGAAGAAAGAAGAGAAGAGAATAATGGAGTTTTCGGCTTTTAGAAGAAAGAAGAGAATAATAGAGTTTTCGGCTTTTAGGAGAAAGAAGAAAAAAGAATAATGGAGTTTTCAGCTTTTAGAAGAAAGAAGAGAAAAGAATAATGGGGTTTTCGACTTTTAGAAAAATAATGGAGTTTTCGGCTTTTAGAAGAAAGAAGAGAATAATAGAGTTTTTGGCTTTTAGAAGAAAAAAGAGAATAATGGAGTTTTTGGCTTTTAGGAGAAAGAAGAGAAAAGAATAATGGAGTTTTCGCCTTTTAGAAGAAAGAAAAGAAAAGAATAATGGGGTTTTCAGCTTTTAGAAGAAAGAAGAGAAAAGAATAATGGAGTTTTCGGCTTTTAAAAGAAAGAAGAGAAAGAAAAGGTGGAAACCTTAAATGCCACAAAATAAAGAAGAGAACCCTCCCTATTTATAGAAATTTCGGCACTTACCTATGAAAAACCGAAAGTGCCCTTCCTGATAACTAAAAATTAATCAAATAAAAAGGGAAAATTCGGCACCCCTTTTCCATGAAGAAACTGATTTCTTCACTCCTCTAGGTGATGGAATTTCGGCCAACTCCTAGCCTTGTAGATAGCTCCTATCTTTTCTCCTTTTATCTTCCATATTATCAACTATAATATCTACATTATCTTATTCATATAAATCCTCCAATTTTGGGCCTTGTTGCCATCCACTCCACCTAACCCAAATGCCGAAAATTAGCTAACTTAAACTAAAAGAATTGGGCTCCATGAAACTTAAATTTTGGGCCCCTATCTCCCTTGTTGTGGCGTCACCTCCTTGCTCCCTAAGTGGCGCCACTGACCACTGGGCCACAAGCCCATTTTGATAATTTAAACACAGATACCACCTTTTAAAACTCTATAGTGCCCAAACAAAAATTTCACCAAGGCCTTGACCACATCCTGAGCCCAATTTGGACCCCTAACAGTTAAATTAACTCATTACTCATTTTCACCCATTAAGCGCATAGGCCCAAAAATTCAGGATGTTACAAACATGTTGGCCTATTATGTGGAGGATGTTTTGGAAAGATTATTTTGGGTCAACATTCATCTTTTGGTAAAGATGATACATGGTTTGGGAGGTGTGTTTAGGGAGCATATTCAGCCATTAGTATGTGAGTGTGCTGAAAGTTGTTGGCATTTTTGTGCTTTTTGAAGACTTTTACTTCAAGCTTTTTGGGTTATTTTCTCTCAACTTGTGTTGTCAAATTTATTTGTGATATTTATTTCTATTCTCAACCCTTTCTTCAGTAACCCATAACCGAAACATTAACTTCATCTCATAGCTGAAACTTGGTTTTCGTGGTTACCTAAGCTTCTTTGCCTTCTCGGGTTTTCGGTGGTTGCAAGGTAGTGTTCTTCCTCTTCTTTTATTTTCTTGTTTCTCTATTACTCCCTCTTCTAAAACTGATTATTCACCCTGTTCTTTTGACCAAGGCCAAATCTATTCCTTGCTACTTCCATCTTCGTGGTTCTCTTGGTGTGGGCTGAATCGGTAGAGTGTTAGCTTACACTCTTGTCATCTTTCTAGCCTTTGGCTTTCGGAAGAGGGTTGGTAAGTAGAGTCTCGAAGTACTTTATCGGAGGGCCAATCGATCACATATCCCTCGTAATAAGAGACTCAGATTGTTGGTAAGGATATAGATTGTTAATCAATCACAATACTTGGTTGAAGTTGTAAATTGGGCTTTGGACTAATTGTTGACCGATTGTACCTTTAGGTGCCGCGGAGAGTATCGTGTTACGGATTCTGAATAAGGTGTGTAATCTCGTACCTTCCCAATACATGTTTGAAATGGTGTGTAATCTCACATCTCTCTGAAATTTTGCATGAAATATTCTATGAATTCAACCGAAGAAAACTGAAAACCGGCATCAGTGACCACTCGGGCGTGCGTATGTTCGTAGTAGTAACCATATTTTGCAATGACAGAGTTTTTGGTTTAAAGCAGTGACGTGATTTTGAAAAATCACGAAAAATAGGAGAAAGGGAATTAGAAAGTGAATAAGATATAGAAGGAAAGCTTACTGTGTCTATTTTTATATGAAAGAAACGAATTAGGAAGAGGAATTTTATATTCTATGATATTTTAATTTTAGATAGACTGGTTCTGATTGACTTCGTGGTTCCTTGTTCTATCTTGGAAAAATCATTTAAAGTTGTAAAAAGTGAATTATAAGTTATAATTTATATGTATAGATTCCTTAGTGAGCCTATTTTCAATAGAAACAAGTGGGAGCAACATATGAAAACTATATAGTGAGATATATGAATTTCGGGTAAGAGAGGTCAGAACCTTTGGTCAGTGAAACAAGGGAAACTTTAATTAATAAACTATACTAAATGGTTAAGCCAAAAATTCTAGAAATAATTTAGTAAGAAGATATATGAGTCTAGTTTCAAGGAAAATTTACGGATCTAAATTTTGAGTTTCCTAACTCGAGTTATAGTCAGTTTAGTCAATATGATGCAGATGGACAGTTTCAATTTTTATGCCCTACATTAGTAGTTAAGTCTGGGTTGCAAAATTACCAAAATACCCTTGGAGGGTAAATTATCGGAATACCCCTGGGTTGCGAGACTACCGAATTACCCTTAGTGGGTAAAATTTTTGATTTACAAAAATGTCCCTATGGGCCGAACTAGAATTACTGGATTAATGATTGATGTTTATATATGTGGATATTATGCTTTATTATGTATGCTGCATTTACATATTTTGCATGAGATGAGAAAATTGTTGAAGAGAAGTGTAGCATGGTGGCAATGCCACAAAAATGTTTATTATTATGTTTCATTATGATTTCGGTGGCTCTACCACAAATTCTGATAATAGCTATGTGCCAACCTAAATATTGCTTTGTGCCATTGTGAATATGGCCTTGTGCCATCGTGAATCGGTGGCATGGCCACAGTAAAAATATTATAAATGGCAACTTGCCTGCGTTTTTGTGTGATGGCGAGGTGGGTTGACTTGATCCCCATAGGTGTGATGGTTGGTACGGGGGTGTGTTGGATGGATGGGTTGGGTTGCATACATTGCACATATATATACATGTTCTATTTTGTAAATGAGCTTCGGCCCAATATTATGCTTTATGGGCTCAGGCCTAGGTTTTTGCTAAACGGGTTCAGACCTAGTGGATGACGGTAAGGGGATTATACACTGAGTTCTTGTAACTCACCCCCTTCTTTCTTAACCCTTGTAGGTAATGCTCAGTGGCGAGGACTTGGGCCCATGGATGACTCGATGGAGGCCATACTTTGGAAATAATGTTTCCGAACATTAGTAAACTTCTATTCCGTTTAATTCGTTACTTTTACCATTTTGGATTTTAAAGTTGTAATAAGGCCTTTGGGATATTTTTATTTTGCTTTATGTTTAGTCGTACTTATTATTTTGCTTGAAATGTTTTAAATGGGGATTTTCTAAAATCATAAATTACAGTTTTCCAAAATAGATTAACAAATGGATTTCATAACAAACTTTTACAAATATTTTAACTCGGAAATTTTCTCTCGAATTATCAACGATATTTTCAAAAGTCACGGTTTATAAGATCTCTAGTTCAAATTATCGATTTATCAATCAACCTTTGAAATTAGTAGTATTTTATCATATGTTTCAAATCAAATTGTTTTCTTGATTATAACAAAATAATATCTATTTTAGTACGAATAAAAAGGATTTAACACGTTTTTCTCATGTGACATGTCAGATCCGGTCATAACGCATGGGCCAGGTTTGGGGTGTTACAATCTATGCTCAATTAGGTACGGTCTTTGTCCCGTTTTTAATGATTTATATGTTTTTGTGATCGTTGCAACTACTATTAGCTAGCCTAGGGACTAATTTGCCAAATTGTTAAAGATTTTGAATGATTCCATTGATGAATACATGTGTATTTTGAAGTTTCTTGATAGATTATGAATATTTGGTGTTAGTTAAACAAGTTTTGTTAAGTGATTTTTGGTGAAAATGCAAATTAGGGGCTAAATTGTGAAATGTTAAAAATGTGTGGTTGAAATTTGAAATAAATGAAAAATATGGACTGCTAGGGGCACTATGGTAATTCGGGTAGCATGGGTCAATGGTGAATTTCATTAATTTCTGATTTTATGAAATAAAAACTAAATTGTAAAAGTGTGAAAGTTTAGGGGCTAATGTGTAAAATAGCTCAATTGCATATATTGGATTGAATTGAATAAATAGAGAAATAAATAAGCTGATTTTGATTACTTATAGATCAAGAAAAGAGGAATTCAGACTTAGGTCGTGGAAAAAGCAAAGTAATTGAATAGTCGGTCTGTTTCATCATTTCCGTATACGAAGTAAATTCGTATAATTGAACTTGAATGTGTAATTATTCAATTGATGGATGGTATTGAGATTTTATTTATTCTATGGCTAAATATGGTGAATTTGATTTAAATGTACAGTTTAAGTCGACGAGATACTGAATAAGACTATAGCTGAGCTATGACAATCGGATAATAAGACCATAACCGGGTTATGGCATGTGAATGTAAGACCATGGCAGGGCCTTGGCAATGTAGGTGTAAGACCATAGTTGGACTATGGCATCGGAAAATCGACGTACTTATATCGTAAGTATTTATAAACTCGAAGTGATTTGATAAGCGAATTGGTGAGAATAGATATGTATCAGTACAGGTATGTATAGAAAACTTTTTGAATGATGAATTAAAAGAAGATGAGAACTTATGAGTTGCTTTGTAGTTAAACTTTATGTTTTCTCATTGATTGAGTTTTTAATTGCAAATTATGTATCTATTTGGAATTGTTAATGAATGATGTTGATTATTTCATATAAAGATATGAACTTACTAAGCTTTATACCTTGCTTTGTTTATTTTCTTCTATGTTTTATAGTATATCGAAGCTAGCTCGGAACCGGAGATCGTCAGGAACTTCATCGCACTATCGGACATTTATTTTGGTACTTTTGAGTTGTGTATATATGGTATATGACATGTATAGGCTTTGGTCATTTTGGTGTGTTTGATGAAAATGTATTTTGAGCCATATGAGGTAGCTTATGGAAGTTATGTGGTTTGTTGTGTATATTGCCATGTGTTATGGTTGATGTTGAATTATGATATTCAAATGTTTATTATGGTATGAGGTATTTATTTGATTGAGATATGTTTAGTGTGGATTGGTTTTGGATGATGAATTAGATGTATTATGTTTAGTAAAGTAGGTTTAATTGATAGGTATTTGAATAGGTAATTGGAATTGAATTGAGTATTGAAATGGTGGAAATAGATATTGTATGAATTGTGTATTGGTTGATGACTATTGGCTGCATATTTGTGTCTTGAAATAGTACCATTTGGGTTCTGTAGGTATATGCAAAGATGGGTGGCAAATTGGCTTGGTAAATAGCCTATTTTTGTCCACACAGGCAGAGACACGGGCGTGTGTCTCAGCCGTGTGTGACACACGGTCAGGTTACAAGGCCGTGTGTCCCCTGGTGTTCAGTATGCTCCAAACGGTCTCACACATGGGCGTGTGATCGACCGTGTGATACAAGTTAGTATACCCCCTAATTGGCACATGGCCTAGTACACGGGCGTGTGACTTGGCCGTGTTGCATAAGTCAGTATACCCTACAGGTTTGGCACGGCCTAACACATGGCCTGGCACACGGGCGTGTGTGGCTACTTCGAAGGGAACAAGGGTTAGACACACAGGCGTGTGGTTGGCCGTGTTACCTAAGTCAATATGTATCCCCTGTTTTCACACGGCCTGTGACATGAGCATGTCTAGTGGCCGTGTGAGACACATGGCCTGGCCACACAAGCGTGTGTGCCCTAAACTGAAGAAAAAATTTTCTAAGTGTTAAAAATTTATTGAGTTATCGGTTTAGTCCCAAACCATTTATAAAGCATGTTTAAGGCCTCATAGGCTCTTAATAGGGACAAATTGATTGAGAATGAATGATGAATGATTGGATTGAATAATTGCATGATAAATAGTTGTTTAATTATTTTATAAGTTCGGTAATGCTCTGTAACCCTATTCCAGCATTAAATACCAGTGAGGGGTGTTACAGATATCAAACCCTCTTATAATTGCTTGTTAGGTAGACCTTGGATTAATTCAGCTAGGGCAGTGCGGTCGTTATTGCACCAAAAACTAAAACTGGTAACAGAGGGTCGACTAGTAACAATAAAGGTTGAAGACAATATCATTGCATCCATAACTAGTGACGCACCATACATAGGAGCGGATGAGGAGGCAATAGAATGTTCCTTTCGATCACTGGAACTTTTCAATGCAACTTTCATTGTCGAAGGAAGCAAGATCTCAATGCCACAAATATCCAAAACCACGAGGATGGGCCTGCAGTTGACGATTGAAAAAGGAGCCTTACCTGGAAGATGACGCGAAAACTACCTTCAAGAAAGAGTCAAGTCACCAATGTTGATGGACAAACAAGACTACTTTGGCTTAGGGTACAAGCCAGATGCAAGACAAAAGAAGAAGGAGCTGAAAAAGAAGCAAGAAAGAAGAAGAGCGCGACTAAGTGGGGGAGAGGTCACGTGGGAACTGGTGATCTTTCCCCAAATATCTAAAACGCTCATGTCAGGAGAAAACATTTATCCTGAATGAAAGATGTCAGAAAAAGAAAGTCTGAAAGAAATGTTGGGAAACTTGAGTATCAATGCCATTTCCGAAGAAGGAATTGGGGAGAACCTATGTAATATCCTGGATTATGGCTTATGCATAATTGCTTAATTGAATGTGAAAGCATGCCTTTGTGTGTATGAATGTGTTTTTATGAATTTTGGGAACCTTAGAGTAGGGGAGAATGATTTAGAAAATATCGTATCTTAAGTTTTAATAAGGGAGCTAAGTTTAGTAGGGCCTTAAGAGAAATTGTATGTGAAACATGACACACAATTGGGCTTGGTTAAGTGGCTTGGAGGCGCCACTTAAGGCCTCTGGAAATGACGCCACAAGCAGGTGCAAAGGGGCCAAGGATCGAGTCACATAGGAAGTAAAATAAGGGATTTTATTTTGCGGCAACAAGGAGTGATAGTGGACGGCATTGGGAGACTAAGGGAGGAGTTTTAGATGAGGTTAAAGTTCGGCAAAGCTAGGAGATAATTATGGGATTATTTTTATCATTTTGATGATGGGATAAAGAGGAGAAAAAAAAGGAAGTTGATAGGAGGTAAGAGTTGGCCGGCCAAGGGAGTATTTGGATGGTATTTTCGGCTAATCATAGTATAGGTGTGCTGAAATTTTTAATTCTCTTCTCATCTCTTCCTATAGCCGAATTTCCACTTTACCTCTCCCAAAGTCTTCTTTTTCTTTTATTTGTTCTAGCCGAAAACTCAAGCAAGCATAGCCAAACTTGTATCTCCCTATTATTTCCTCTCAAAACCCGAAAGTTTCATCTAATTGTCACCTTTGAAGCCGATTTGATCCTAGCATTAAAAGCCGAAAAACCAACATTCTCTTCTTCCTGTTTAGCCGATTTGATCCTAGCATTAAAAGCCGGAAAACATCAATCATTTAATAGAAGGTTTGTTTAGCCTCCCCCTCTTGGCCACTCGAAATCGGTCCAGAATCTACTAGCATTGTCCCTTGCGCGGGAACATGCGCTATACTCTCAACATCATCAGCTACAGCTCGATCGGGATCCATTACTATATGAAAACATATTTTCAGATGTCAGAAGTCATCACACTATCACAATATAAAATATGGCATGTATAGTTAGACTCACACGCGCTACGTTAGTCCTAGAACCGACTAAACCGTAGCTCTGATACCAATCAAATGTAAAACCTATAACCCATATCTGCCATCGGTTTAGGGTTACGAGGCATTACCAGACTTAATGCCATTTTTTAAAAAAATAACTTATAGAAAACGAGATAAACCCAAGTATACCAAATTTGAATGCTTAATATTTAAACCAAATACATATACCAATAATTTACTATTAATTTAAATACTTAAGAAATTTACTTCTAATTAACATTATAAAACTAGTTATAATCTAAAACCAAATAAATAAGATCGAGAATAACATACTCACATCAAAGCACAAATCATACCTTAATAAATTTATTTGAACCCATTTTTAAAAATATAGTCATGACATTCAGACAATTATACAAGCCTTAAATTTATACAGTATATATATATGTATACATGTTTAAACATGGTTCGATATTCTTAGATGAATGCGTAATTAATCATTTCATATTACAAACTTAATTCATAAAATAAATGATATAATTTACTATACTTATTAAAAATGATCCGTTCACATTCAATGATAATATAGACATATATTTAATGATTCCATCTGTAAAATAAAACGAATATAAATATGCTTATAATAAAATTAGATGACCAAACCAATTTATCCTACTTATAACTGAATGCTCACCCAAACATAGCTAAATTTAATTTACTAAATAAACGAATCAATGTGGTCCAACTATTACCAATTCAAATTGCATTATAAGCTTAAAATAAAACCAACCTTACTAACCAAATTATCTATCAAATTCCAATGCATATACAACTTATCATGAACCTGTTTAAAAACTTATAATTGAATTGACCATTTTTATGTATGCACATACATACTCATAATTAAATTACTTTCAAGTTCATATTTCATTTCATTACCATACAAACTAAGCATTTCATGTTCGGTCTATGTATATAAATCACTTAACACATACTATGAAATTATATGCTATACACAAATATCAAATTTATATCCATCGGCAAACTCATTAATTTAACAACATATTCATATAAATTTCCATTTATTATTCATATTATATATTCACTTTACTACTAATCCAACATGTCACATATAACGTTCACACATATGTACTACTATCCATAAAATGGCAAACCCGAATCAAAATATGCATAAACCATCATTCACCCAAAACCGAACACAACAGGCTAATTAAGCCATTTTCGCATGGCTGAAATATATACACATTCGAATTTAAGAAAACTTCAAAGCTAGTCTACACATACCATAATCCCAAAACAAATTTCAAGTTATAAGATACCATAGTTATTTGATAGTCTGATGAGCTTTACTGACGAATCCCCGAGCTCGTAACAACCCCAAAAATCTGGTCATTATAACTTTACAATTCTATTTGGTCATAGAATTCACCAAGCACATATCTTGAAATGATATACCGGCACAAAGCCTGCTAGGCTTAAAGCCTGATTTAATACACCGGCATGAAGCCTGCTAGACATAAAGTCTGAAATATTTCACCGGCATTAAGCCTGCTAGGCACACAGAGCCTGAATATCTTGGATACGAAGTTGATCTTTCACATAATACATTATAAAAAAAAATTCTAAATTTTCTTTAAGTTTCGTATAAAACTTCTCAATTACCGTATCTCAACAAAATTGAATTCATACACAAACTCCTTAGCAAACATACTTTCGGCGAACATAAATATTATATAATATAACTCATACTTTTAGTTTTAACTTATATAATTCAAATACATATATATTTGGCTATCATATACCTACAACTCATTCAATTATATTCAGCTTATAAAACTTATATGTAAATACTAAACTTTTTTTATAAAGTTTAATTGCTAATAGACTTACCTCGGACAGTGATAAACCGGAATGAAACGATTAATCGACGACTTTAGTTTTCCCCGTATCCAAGTCCGATTTCTTTAATTTTTGATCTAAACATATTCAAATTGAACCCGTTCAAACATAATTTAATCCAAAAACACATAAATGGGCAATTTACCATTTTGCCCCTAATATTTTACACTTTTTACAATTTAGTTCCTATTGCATAAAACACAAAATAAACAAAATTTTGCATACACCATAGCTAGGCCGAATCTTCCTAGAGTCCATCTAAATCCACACATTCTATTTATTTTGCATTTTAGTCCCTAAAATTATTATTTTTGCAATTTAGCCCTAAATACTCAATTTCATCAAAATTTCCAATACAAAACATATTAATCTTTCACATATCTTTAATATTTCATCATCAAACATAAAAAAACACAAGCTATCATCAATGGAAAAACACAAAATCATCATAAATTTCAAAAATTCAAGCATGAGTCTTGTAGTACTCAAAGCAACGATCTCAAAAACGTAAAAATTATAAAAAACCGAAGTAAAACATACCTTGAATTAAGCTAGATGAGGACCGAATGTTTCAAAGCATTTAAAACCTTTTCGTTTTCTAACTTTCGGCAATGAAAGATGAAGAAAAAAATGGTTTTTAATTTCATATAATAGAACATATATTAACATTATTATTAGTTTACTATTTTAACCTTTAATAATTAATAAATATAACTTATATAATAAGGTTACGTTAGTCCTTTGCCTCCCTTTAACTTACATAGTGGGTTATTTGCATCTTTAAACCTCCTAATTATAAAGACAACCACTATCCGTCCCTTTTAGAAATAACCACGTAATTTTTATTTTACGCGATTTAATCCTTTTATTTAATTAGACACTCAAACGACGAAATTAAAGCACGAAATTTTCACACAAATTAATTCACACATAATGAACACAGAAAATAATTTTAAAATATTTTTTTCTAACTCGAATTTGTGGTCCCGAAACCACTGTGTCCGATTAGGGTCAAAATCGGGCTGTTACAAATGCCGCACTGATAGGCCTCGTCTCGCAGAAAAGACACTACACCTTTTAGTTTTTGTTCAGAAGTACAGTCAAGGTCGTCCATTATTCTCTCTGTGGCTTCCAACCTGTATTCAGCCACATTAGGGGCTACTCTAGAAATACCCCTGAAGATTTCTACTCCATTCGACCGGAGTCGTTCTGAAATCGACCCACGGCCCACAGCACCAGTACTGGTCCCTGTGACCCTTTCCAGAATGCAGAGCATATCTTGGGATAGTGCATCATCCCCAGCCAATCGATCGTATGATCCCATCTTAGTCACCGGTGAAGCTGGTGCCTCCTTAGCTTCAACATTAGGCATGTAACATCCGAGAATTAGGAGTTCTGCATTTTATGCTAATCTATGTGTTTGGCTTGTTTAATATGTTATTTTGGTGTGTTTGGGGTCCTGGGGAGGCTCGGGTTCGAGCCAGAGCGTTAGAAAAATTTCGCTTTTTGGGCACTTTAGGGGGGAAGCTAGGGGAAGCAGGCTTTCAGAAAATTTATTTGTGTTTGTTAACACAAAAGGTGCTGTGGTGTGGTGGCAGGAAGATGCCACTTAAGGAGCAAGGGAGTGGCGTCACAAGGGAGCAGCAGGAGGGAAGGAGTTCCAGTCTCTTCTGAAGCATGTGGAACTTTATTTTTGTGCTCAAGGTGGTGGAGTGTTGGGTTCGGCGGGGACTCTTCAAAGGTGGTTGTTGAATGGGTCAATACATTTGAATGAATGGACAAGAGAGCATGGAGGAGTTTGAATGGGTCAAACAATTCAAACTGGTGATGGGGAGTGAAGCAAGGAGCAAATCAAGGAGGTAGGGGAGGTAAGTGAGAGTTTGGCCGAATAGGGGAAAGTGGAGAGGGGTGCAATTTTGGTTTGGAATTGGTGGGTGTGTGCCGCGTACTTGTGTTCTGTTAGGCATTCTTCAGCATTCGGTCATAAGGGGGTAGTGGAGTGCCGTTTGTGCCATTTGGGATATAGTAAAACCGAAACCTTGAAGTGTATTGTTGTGCTTTTTCTTCATTTTCGGAAAACACCTTGTTAGTTAACAAAGCCATTCTCTTCTCTTCCTTATAGCTGTGCCGAATTCACCACTCATTCCTTTTCTCTTTTTGCATATCTTTTCTACTTCAACAAACATATCCGAACCTCTCTTCCATCTCCTATTAAACATTTTCTCCTCCATTACCGAACCATTTTGCTTGCTGTTAGCCGAATCTCTCCTCACTATTTTCCCTTCTCATTCAACTTTCATCTTCTTCTTTTTGTTCTACACTCTTTTCTTCAGAGCCGAACCTCAGCCTACCTATTTGTTTTTCTTTTCATCTTGTTTCTTCTTGTTCTTTTCTCTAGCCAAAACCTACTCTCCTTTTACTGTCTTTCCATCTATTTCTTCCTTGGGCCGAATTCTTTTTGTTCATCTCCTACGAGTTGTTTCCATCACCAAAATCGAATCTTTCATATCACCCCTTGTATCAAACTAAACCCGTGTCTCTCATCTACAGTTATCAACCGAACATCAAGAAGCATCCCTGTGGTTTGTCGAAAGTCTCCTCTTCAATCGGGTTCTATTTTTGCAAGGTAAGGGAGACTCTTTCAATTCTTTCTCTTTCTTTTTCGCTTCTGTGTGGTCATAGCCGAATGGCTATTTTGTTTTGATGGTTAGGTTTTGGCTAATCCCTTCTCTTCTCTCTTGTTTGGAGTGCTTACTCCGGGAAACCCTAGTAGCCGAACGTTTTGAAGTCCGAAGCCAAAGGTCTATTGGTTGCCAAATCTTACCTTTCCATTCGGGTTCTTAAGGTAAGGAGCCTTCTTTTGTTCTTTGTGATCAGCCTCTATTCATTTACTCTGTCATAATCAAACACCTTGTTGGGGAAAATCATTGTTTCACTATAGTACTGTACTGATCAAGTCTCTTCATGGATGCGAGTGCTAGTCAAACTAAGGAGGGAGTCGTAGTCTCTGCCCCTAAGTTTAAAAAATGTGCTGTGTCGACGGTTCGAGACTTTTCGCCGTGTTGTGGTAGAGAGCCGACGTCTGCCTGGGATAGGCAATCACTATTATTCCTGCTAGTGAGAGTGTCGACGTAGAGAGTCTAGTTCTTCGCGTAATCAGGTGTGTAATGCTCACACTTTTCTTATTATTTCGCGTTAATAGCTGTGTCGGCTGAAAGCCGAAATGACTGTACAGATAGTCGAGATACCCTTGTGGGAAAGGTTGGATATAAGGTAAGCACCGTTATGGTTGCCTTTCATATAACATGATTATGTATGATTTGTTTATCTGCTGTATATCATTAATATGTTTGCATGGGTTGTGGGATATGATTGAAAGGGGAAGTGTGATTCAGTGACTTCTGCCACAGTGGTCTGGGACCACAGTGGTTTGGAACCACGTATATATGTATAGTTAACAATGATTGTCACAGTGGTTTGGTACCACAGTGGGTTGGCCCCACATATACTCATCAGTGACTGTCACAATGGTTTGGTACCATAGTGGGTTGGCCCCACATATGTTTATCAGTGACTATTGTCACAGTGGTCTAGGACCACAGTGGTTTGGAACCACAATGGCTTGGTGCCACAGGTGTTTGGCTGATTCAGGTGATGTAGAGGATGGAAAACTAGGTTGGGCAGGATTGCATTGCATACACTCTTTGATATGCCATGTTGATAGGGCTTAGGCCCAAATTGCTTTCGGAAGGGGAATTACACACTGAGTCTCGGTGACTCACCCCTCTGCTTAACTTTGTAGGTAATCCTTAGTTCAAGGATTTGGAGCAGAGGTGGACTTCGAGGTGGCCATGCAGTACTTCTTATGTAAATTTGTTTCTTTATTTAAACTTATTTTAATTTGGGATTTTATTATGTAATAAGGCCTCTGTAACTTTAATTTGGGTTTTGACTTTATGGTGCTATTACTTATTTTATGAGATGACAAATGTGGAGCTTTTCTAAAGTAAAAATATAAACAAACATTTTCTTTTCAAAGTGTTAACAAAGGATGACAAGCGAATAACTAATTAAATAAAAAATTTTCTTAAAACTGCAATCTTTGTTTTCAAATGTCGCGTTTATGAAATTCCCTAATTTTGGTTTTCGTAATACAAACCTATTTTCAACTGTTGAGAGTGATAATAAATTTGTTTGCAAGGAAGCCTTAAAGCTGAATTTGATTATCAAAATGCTAGCACATCGCGAAGTTTCTTTCATTTCAAAAGTTCATTAAAACCATTTTTCCATGTGACATACCAGATCCAGTCGTAACGTTTAGGCCAGCTTTGGGGTGTTACAATTGTGGTATCAGAGCCTAGGTTGCAAAACTCGGCTGTGGAGCGGGTTCAAAAACGTTTTCCAAAATTGGTTTGAAAATGGTTTAAAAAAAATACATGTTTTCTGGAAGTATGGCACTCGAGTCTCCGGCACCAAATTCATACGGTAAGTCTTCTGACTATTGGTTGATTTGTATGAAAAGATTATACTGTATTGTGTGGTGATTGTTAGTTTTAGGAGATTTCTCTTATTTTAGAGATTGAGACCTTTAGATTTATGTTTTGCGAAAAAACTACTTCTAAATCTATCTTCATAAACTATCCGTTAATAAACAGTGGAAGATATATTAATTCATAAAACTTTTGATCAGATTAAGTCGAATCTGTAGTCATGAGCGCTAGAGGACGTGGACGTGGTATGCGCGGCCGTGGTAGAGGCCGGGGTATTGAGGCTGGACCCTCGGAATCAGGACATGGGCCGGAAGAAGCGTCAGCATCACCAGTAGTGGAAGCGGGATCTCAGGACCGATATAGAGGGGACGATGCTTTGTCCCAAGCTATGCTGCGTGTACTGGAGCGGGTCGCTGGAGCTAGCACAGGATCAGTAGCTCGAAAATCTATTCCTGAGCGACTTCGAGCAAATGGGGCCGAGATATTTAGGGGTATTTCTGGTGTGGTTCCTAACGTAGCTGAGTACTGGCTGGAAGCAGTTGAGCGGATCATGGACGATCTTGACTGTACCGCAGAGGAAAAGTAGAAAGGAGTAGTGTCCCTCCTTCGAGATAAGGCATACCAATGGTGGCTCACGGTAAGGGATGGTACATCAGCGGACCGTATTAACTGGGATTTCATTAAGACAACATTCCAGGGAAGGTATGTTGGGGCAAGTTATGTGGACGTGTAGAGGAAGGCATTTCTAAACTTGGTTCAAGGAACTAAGTCAGTGGCTGAGTATGAGGCAGAGTTCCTGCGTCTAAGCCGTTATGTCGGGGTATCGTAGCAACTGATTACGAGCGCTGTGTCCAGTTTGAGGATGGCCTAAGAGATGAGTTACGGGTACTGATAGCCCCGCAACGAGAAAGAGAGTTTGCCATTCTGGTGAAGAAGGCAAAGATAGCTGAAGAGGTAAAGCAGTCTGAGAGGCAGAATCGGGATAAGGATAGGAGTAGGAATAAGAGGAACTTTGGGGCATCAAGATCCGCTGGAAGTTTCCAAGAAAGGCCTAGGTTTGATGGGCCGGGTCGAGTTACGAAGCCTGTTACTATTGGTTAGTGTCAACCATGTGCTAGATGTGGGAATTATCATTCGGGGGAGTGTTGGTCAAGAAATAGAGAATGCTTCAGGTGTGGATCTATAGATCATCTGGTAAGGGACTGTCCACAAGAGCCAAACAAGGCACGGCCAGTAGGTCAGGGATACGTATAGGCCGGAAGAGGTGGTCAGCAGCCACCGAGGGGTCTTGGTCCTGCCAGAGGAGGAAATGGTTTTGGTTGAGGTCGTGGAGCACCAGGCAGAGGTGCTGGGAATACAGAGGCAAGACAGCCTGGGTTGGTTTATGTAGCTAGACGTCGAGAGGACAGCGATGCACCAGACGTCATAACCGGTACATTCTTTATTTTTGGTGTGCCCTTTACAGCTTTGATAAATATTGGGTCTACACATTCATATGTTGCTAGTACTGTGTCTGGAACTTTAAATATAGAATATGAGGTTGCTTCTAGAGAGATTATTGTGATTAGCCCTTTAGGACAATCTGCAGTGGTGAACAAACTCTTTAAGAATGTGCCTTTAGAAGTGCAAGGGATTGCTTTCTCGGCTAATTTGATGGAATTGCCATTCGGCGAGTTCGACTTGATTTTAGGCATGGACTGGTTAGTTAAATATCGAGCAAACTTGCATTGTGCTGCCAAGTGCATGATATTGAAGACTCTCGAGGATAAGGAGATGCTGTCCAATGTGGTGTCTACATTGAAGGTTGAAAGGATGGTGCGAAAAGGGTGTGAGGTGTTTCTAGCTTTCATCAGTGCTTTGGAAGCCAAAGGATTGTCTGTAAAGGGTGTTAGAATGATGAAAGAGTTCACGGACATCTTTCTGGAAGTGCTTCTAAGGATACCTTCGGATCGTGAGGTGGAGTTCGACATTGATTTACTTTTGGGAACAGCTCCGGTGTCCATTGCCCCATATAGAATGGTGCCGAAAGAGCTGATGGAACTTAAAGCTCAAATTCAGGAATTGTTGGACTGTGGTTTTATCCAACCAAGTGTGTCACCATGGGGAGCGCCAGTGTTATTTGTTAAGAAAAAGGACGGGTCGATGTGGATGTGCATTGATTACAGGCAATTGAACAAGTTGACGATTAAGAAAAAATACCCATTGCCAAGGTTTGACGATCTGTTCGATCAACTGTGAGGCACTTCGGTCTTTTCGAAAATAGTCTTGAGGTCAGGTTATCATCAGCTTATGGTCAAGGAGGTGGATATTCATAAGACTGCTTTTCGAACTCGTTATTGTCACTACGAATTCTTAGTTATGCCGTTCGGGTTGACGAATGCACCAGCTGCATTTATGGATATAATGAACCGGGTATTCCAACCCTACTTGGATCAGTTTGACGTAGTGTTTATAGATGATATCTTGGTATATTCGAGGACTGAGGAGGAGCATGATTCGCATCTTCGGATAGTTCTGCAGATTTTAAGAGAGAAGCAACTGTATGCCAAATTCAGCAAGTGTGAATTTTGGTTGAGGGAAGTTACCTTCTTAGGGCATGTTGTGTCTGTCGAGGGGATTAGGGTTGATCCCCGAAAGATTGAAGCTGTGTTGGAGTGGAAACCACCGAGGTCAGTAGCAAAAATTTGAAGTTTCCTTGGGTTAGCAGGGTACTACAGAAGGTTCGTTGAGGGATTCTCGTTGATTGCTGCCCCATTAACCAAGTTGTTACGGAAAGGGGTACCATTTGTTTGGGCTGATAAGCAGCAGGAAAGCTTTAAAAAGTTAAAGAAGATCTTGACAAATGCACCAACGTTGATTCAGCCTGAGGTTGGAAAGGAGTTTGTCGTCTATTGTGATGCATCGCATACAGGGTGTGGATGTGTGTTGATGCAAGAAGGGAAGGTAGTAGCATATGTGTCTCGGCAATTAAGACCACATGAAGTGAACTATCCCACTCACAACTTGGAGTTAGCTATGATAATGTTCGCTCTGAAGATTTGGGGACACTACCTGTACGGGAAGAAGTCTATTATCTACACCAATCATAAGAGCCTGAAATATCTCCTTACCCAGAAGGAGTTGAATTTGAGGCAGCGGAGGTGGATTGAATTATTGAAAGACTATGATTGCTCAATTGAGTATCACCCGGGTAAAGCTAACGTAGTGGCGGATGCGTTGAGCCGTAGGGTGATATCTGATTTGAGGGCGATGTTTACCCATCTCAGCTTGTATGGAGATGGAAGCTTGTTAGCTGAACTTCAAGTGAAGCCTTCATGGGTAAGTCAGATTAAAGAGAAGTAGTTGTCAGATGAATCGTTTAGTTCTCGACTTCAGCAAGTGAAAGGTGGTAAGACAAAAGATTTTGGTCTGAACGGTGACAGAGTATTATGCTTTCGTGGAAAGGTGTGTATGCCGAGGGACTCTGAGTTGAGATAGATGATTCTACTGGAGGCGCATAGTAGTCCATACGCTATGCATCGCAGTGGGAGTAAAATGTATCAAGATTTACATGAACAGTTTTGGTGGCCATGTCTAAAGTAAGAAGTTGCCGAGTTTGTGAGTAAGTGCTTGATGTGTCAGCAGGTGAAGGCAGAACATCAGTTGGCTTCGAGGTTGTTGCAGCCAGTGAATATTCCACTTTGGAAGTGGGAGAGGGTAACAACAGATTTTGTTAGTGGACTACCTCTTACGCCTACTAGAAAGGATTCGGTGTGGGTGATTGTAGATCGGTTGACGAAGTCCGCTCACTTCATACCCGTTCGTGTCGACTACTCGTTGCAGAAGTTAGCCAAGTTATATGTAGCAGAGATTGTGAGGTTACACGGGGTACCAGTGTTTATCATATCAGACAGAGACCCTAGGTTTACGTCGCGATTCTAGAAGGCATTACATCAAGCGTTGGGTACAAGACTGGATTTCAGCATGGGGTTTCATCCACAGTCTGACAGTCAATCAGAGAGGGTAATTCAGATTCTGGAAGACATGTTGCGAGGTTGTGTAATTGACTTCAGGGGTAGTTGGGAGGATTTCTTACCGTTGAAAGAATTTGCATACAGCAGTAGCTATCAATCCAGTATACAGATGGCATCGTATAATGCGTTGTATGGTCGTAGGTGTCGTACTCCTACCTGCTGGATAGAATTGGGTGAGCTACAGTTGTTGGGTCTGGAATTGGTCTCAGAGATGGAGGAAAAGGTTAAGTTGATTCGGACTCGGTTGAAGGAAGCTTCCGACAGGTAGAAATCATATGCAGATTTGAAGCGTAGGGAAATAGAGTTTTCAGTGGGTGACCAGGTTTTTCTGAAACTGTCACCTTAGAAGAAGGTTTTAAGGTTTAGACGAAAGGGCAATTTGAGCCCCAGGTTCATCGGGCCTTATCGGGTGTTGAAACGTGTGGGACCAGTGGCTTATCAGCTCGAGTTACCTCGGGAATTGAGACAGATACATGATGTATTTCATGTTTCAACGTTAAGGCGTTATCATTCGGATCCATCTTATATAGTGCCGGTGGAAGAAATTGAAGTAAGACCTGATCTATCTTTTGAAGAAGAACCAGTGCAGATCTCAGATCGAGATGTTAAGGTGTTAAGAAGAAAGTCAGTTTTGTTGGTTAAAAATTTATGGCGTAATCATGGTGCAGAAGAAGCCATGTGAGAGCCAGAAGATGTGATGCAACAGTAATACCCCCACCTCTTTTGAGCAGGTAAATTCTGAGGCTGAAATTTCTTTAAGGGGAGAGAACTGTAACATCCTAGAATTAGAGGTTTTGCATTTTATGCTATTCTATGTGTTTGGCTTGTTTAGCATGTTATTTTGGTGTGTTTGGGGGTCCTGGGGAGGCTCGGGTTCGAGCCAGAGCGTTAGAAAAATTTCACTTTTGGGCACTTTAGGGAGGAAGCTAGGGGAAGCAAGCTTTAAGAAAATTTATTTGTGTTTGTTAACACAAAAGGTGCTGTGGTGTGGTGGCAGAAAGACGCCACTTAAGGAGCAAGGGAGTGGCGTCACAAGGGAGCAGCAGGAGGGAAGGAGTTCGAGTCTCTTCTGCAGCATGTGGAACTTTATTTTTGTGCTCAAGGTGGTGAAGTGTTGGGTTCGACTGGGACTCTTCAAAGGTGGTTGTTGAATGGGTCAATACATTTGAATGAATGGACAAGAGAGCATGGAGGAGTTTGAATGGGTCAAACAATTCTAACTGGTGATGGGGAGTGAAGCAAGGAGCAAATCATGGAGGTAGGGGAGGTAAGTGAGAGTTTGGCCGAATAGGGGAAAGTGGAGAGGGGTGCAATTTTGGTTTGGAGTTGGTGGGTGTGTGCCGTGTACCTGTGTTCTGTTAGGCATTCTTCAGCATTCGGTCATAAGGGGGTAGTGGAGTGTCGTTTGTGCCATTTGGGATATAGTAAAAACCGAAACCTTGAAGTGTATTGTTGTGCTTTTTCTTCATTTTCGGTAAACACCTTGTCAGTTAACAAAGCAATTCTCTTCTCTTCCTTATAGCTGTGCTGAATTCACCACTCATTCCTTTTCTCTTTTTGCATATCTTTTCTACTTCAACAAACATACCCGAACCTCTCTTCCATCTCCTATTAAACATTTTATCGTCCATAACCGAACCATTTTGCTTGCTGTTAGCCGAATCTCTCCTCACTATTTTCCCTTCTCATTCAACTTTCATCTTCTTCTTTTTGTTTTACACTCTTTTCTTCATAGCCGAACCTCAGCCTACCCATTTTTTTTTCTTTTCATCTCGTTTCTTCTTATTCTTTTCTCTAGCCGAAACATACTCTCTTTTTACTGTCTTTCCATCTATTTCTTCCCTGGGCTGAATTCTTTTGGTTCATCTCCTACGAGTTGTTTCCATCACCAAAACAGAATCTTTCTTACCACCCCTTGTATCAAACTAAACCCGTGTCTCTCATCTACTGTTATCAACCGAACATCAAGAAGCATCCCTGTGGTTTGCTGAAAGTCTCCTCTTCAATCGGGTTCTATTTGTGCAAGGTGAGGGAGACTCTTTCAATTCTTTCTCTTTCCTTTTCTGTTCTGTGTGGTCATAGCCGAATGGCTATTTTGTTTTGATGGTTAGGTTTTGGCTAATCCCTTCTCTTCTCTCTCGTTTGGAATGCTTACTCCGGGAAACCCTAGTAGCTGAACATTTTGAAGTCTGAAGCCAAAGGTCTGTTGGTTGTCGAATCTTACCTTTCCATTCGGGTTCTTAAGGTAAGGAGCCCTCTTTTGTTCTTTGTGATCAACCTCTATTCATTTACTCTGTCATAATCAAACCCCTTGTTGGGGAAAATCGTTGTTTCACTATAGTACTGTACTGATCAAGTCTCGTCATGGATGAGAGTGCTAGTCAAATTAAGGAGGGGAGTGGAGTCGTAGTCTCTGCCCCTAAGTTTAACGTGTTGTGTCGGCAGTTCGAGACTTTTCGCCGGGTTGTGGTAGAGAGCCGACGTCTCTCTGGGATAGGCAAATCATTGTTATTCTTGCTAATTAGAGTGTCGACGTAGAGAGTCTAGTTCTTCGCGTAATCAGGTGTGTAATTCTCACACTTTTCTTATTATTTCGTGTTAATAGCTGTGTTGGTTGAAAGCCGAAATAACTGTACAGACAGTCGAGATACCCTTGTGGGTAAGATTGGATATATCAGGTAAGTACCGTTATGGTTGCCTTTCGAATAACATGATTATTTATGATTTGGTTATATGCTGTATATCGTTAATATGTTTGTATGGGTTGTGGGATATAATTGAAAGAGGAAGTGTGATTCAGTGACTTCTGTCACAGTGGTGTGGGACCACAGTGGTTTGGAACCACGTATATATGTATAGTTAACAGTGATTGTCACGGTGGTTTGGTACCACAGTGGGTTGGCCCCACATATGTTTATCAGTGACTATTGTCACAGTGTTCTAGGACCACAGTGGTTTGGAAACACAGTGGCTTGGTGCCACAGGTGTTTGGTTGATTCAGGTGATGTAGAGGAAGGAAAACTAGGTTGGGCGGGATTGCATTGCATACACTCTTTGACATGCCATGTTGATAGGGCTTAGGCCCAAATTGCTTTCATAAGGGGAATTACACACTGAGTCTCGGTGACTCACCCCTCTGCTTAACTTTGCAGGTAATCCCTAGTTCAAGGATTTGGAGCCGAGGTGGACTTCGAGGTGGTCATGCAGTACTTCTTACGTAAATTCGTTTCTTTATTTAAACTTATTTTAATTTGGGATTTTGTTATGTAATAAGGCCTCCGTAACTTTAATTTGGGTTTTGACTTTATGCTGCTATTACATATTTTATTAGATGTCAAATGTGGAGCTTTTCTAAAATAAAAATATAAACAAACATTTTCTTTTCAAAGTGTTAACAAAGGATGACAAGCGGATAACTAATTAAATCGAAAATTTTCTTAAAACCGCAAACATTGTTTTCAAATGTCTCGTTTATGAAATTCCCTAATTTCAGCTTTCGTAATACAAACCTATTTTCAACTGTTGAGAGTGATAATAAAAATTTTTGCAAGGAAGCATTAAAGCTGAATTTGATTATCAAAATGCTAGCGCATTGCGAAGTTACTTTCATTTCAAAAGTTCATTAAAACCATTTTTCCATGTGACATACCAGATCCGGTCGTAACGTTTAGGCCGGCTTTGGGGCGCTACAAAGCATTTGGCCTGATGCCGAAGACCTAGCCCTAGCACTTCCTCGGCCTCTATCGCGGCCTCGTATACCCCTTCCGCGAGTACCTCTAGTTCTCATATCAAAATAACTTATTATCTATTTAAGAAGTTTTATGTATCAGTTTGTAATTTCAATAATTATTAACAGATGTCTTATGAAAAGCAGTAATTAGAGTCTTGTTTTCGCAAATCAAAGCCTCCCTACAGTTTTGTAACACCCCAAATCTGGCCCATACGTTTCGACCAGATCTGGTATGCTACGGGTTGAACGTTAAAATCTTTTGCTAAGTTGGTTTTAGAAAATCATAAGTTATTAGGCAATATTTGAATAAATAAGTGACATTTGAAAAGAAACCTTGTATTATTATTATTTGGTATAAATAAACCCCTGACATAAATTCATAAGTTGCAAATCTTAAAAAAAACTACTTAGGCAAATATAAACCATGGGGCCTTATTACCTAAATATTCCCAAAACAAAACTTAAAGGAAAACTGAAAATAATCTATAGAAATAAAAACTTGATGGCCCCACGAGTCCGTCTCGGCTCCCATGTCCACGATCTACTGCTCATCTGAAAAGTTAGGGAAAAATAATAGGGTGAGTCACCAAGACTCAGTGTGTAAATCCTGAAAACACATAAATGGCTTGGGCCCACAAACACATTATGAGCCCTGGCCCATACACAATGGCAACAATCATAATCACATGACAGATAATAAATGATGCAAAGCCTAACCCATCCTAGAATTCCATCCTCTACACACCAACCCGTACCAACCATCACACCTTGGGGATTTCTACAATCAACCCACCAACCGCTACACACCATTTCGACAGTCATACTTCCTACTCCTTATCAATCAGGAATTTTAACGTGGTTTTCTACCACCGATCACCAAGTGACCTAACATTTCATTACGTGGGTTTTCTACCACCGATCACCAAGTGACCTAACATTTCATTACGTGGGTTTTCTACCACCGATCACCATGTGACCTAACATTTCATGTAACATCCATAAATCTGGGTCTTTGCGTTTTACCTGTTTGCATGTTTATGTTATGATGTTATGTTATTTGGACTAATTTAGGGTCTAGGCTTGAGCTTGGGATAGGCTAGGGCCATAGCAAAATTTTTGTTTTGGGCTTCTAAGAAGGGGAGCTGAGTGAGTGAGGTGTTAAGGGAAATTATTGGAGCATTTTGACACAAGTATCTCAGTGGTAAAGTGGCAAGGGAGGCGCTACTGAGGCCTGGAGAGGTGACGCCTCAGGGAGCTAAGAGGGCCTTGGTTCGAGCTGCAGAAATCTCTCATTGTGTATTTTTTTTTACGCCAGGAGCAAGGAAGAGGTGTGGCCAGGATGGACTGTGCTGGATGAGGATGGAAGTGGTCAATAGATTTGGATGGATGGACAAGAGAAAAATAAGGACTTTGACTCATTCAAATCGGTTTGAATGAGTTGCCAGGAGAAAATTGAGGAGATGATCATGGGGGGCTTGGAGTTGGCCGAATGTTAAACTCTAGGTGTGAGGGGAGGAACCGGTTTTGGATAGCCTAGGGGAGGGGGTGCCGAATTTTCAATAGCCAAATTAGGAGAGCATTTTCGGCTAGGCACTCTCTTATTTTGTGGTAAACCGAACATCTCATTTTGTTGTGATTTCTTCTTTGTACCAAAACCGAACCTTCTCCTGCATCTTTTCTTATTTTCTCTGCCCCTTTTCGGCATCTTTGGTGTTTGGCCGAACCAACCTTGCTTCCCTTTTATCTTTTGCGATTTATCTTCTTGCCATTTTCTTTGAAGAGTCGAAACTCCATATTCCCTTTCTCTTTTTATTTTCGTTCTTCATTGTTAGCCGAAACCACCTCCTTTTCTTTGGTTTTCTTTTCCTTCTCTTCTTTCGGAACCATAGCCGAAACTTCTTGGATCCCAAAGAGCATTCTATGTGCTTCTCTTTTCTGAATAATTTACTCTAGCCGAATCTCAACCCACATCTTGTAGCAGATCATCATCATCCACCCACTCCCAAGCAGGTTTGTTTAGTGTTGTGGGGAGTGTAGTGACGCCATTTTGTGTGAACTTTCGGGGTTCATTAGTTGTGAGTTACGCTTAGAGCCTCGGGGTTTCGTCGACTTAGCCGAACGTTAGGAGGGGTTGGATCTGAGACCCCAGCCCCTAAGTTTAAGAAGAGGGCAGTGTCGGCTGTTCGCGATTGGCCACCTGGGTGTGGGCCGGCATCGGAGCAAAGCAGTAGATAGATAGCGATAGTGTCGATTAACGACAGTACCGACGTAGAGAGCATAGTCTTGCGTGTAATCAGGTGTGTAACTCTTACACACTTCATTAGTTAATTTGCTAATTATGTTTACTGTTAAGAGCCGAAATAACTATTGAAATCGGTGTGTTACCCTTGCGGGTATGAGCATGGATTCCGGGTAAGTTCCCTGTTGATTAGCTATCGATAAATGCCATTATACCATCTGATTATGTCATGCTATGTGATATTTGCATTATAAACATGTTAATATGCTACGGAAGATGTGTTCATAATGATGGGTATGTTGAGAGGAGGGGGAAGATTGATTTTAGACTGTCACCGGTGGTTTTGACCACACAGTGGGTTGGCCCTGCTTTTCTTATTATTTGTGACTAGTCTCAGTGGTTTTGACCACCAGTGGTTTTGACCACACTTACATGATTTGTGACTACGGTCACCAGTGGTTTTGACCACACATGGATTATTGTGACTCGTCCCAGTGTTTTGGTACCACAGTGGGTTGGCACCACATGTCGATTATGGGATTGTCATCAGTAGTTTTGACCACATGGTGGGTTGGCCCCACCATATGATTTGTGACTACGGTCACCAGTGGTTTTGACCACACTTACATGATTTGTGACTATGGTCACCAGTGGTTTTGACCACTAGTGGTTTTGACCACACGGGGTAGACGCAGGAGTTCGGTTGGTTAGGTTGGGTTTGCATGATTTGCATATTGACTTATGAAATGTGTAAGTGCCTTGTTATTATCGGGATGGGGATTTATACACTGAGTCTCGGTGACTCACCCCTTCCCTTACATTTTGCAGATGAGGCGTAGATCGCGGATGTGGAGCAGGGGTGGACTCGAGGTGGCCATGCACTTTGCTTTCGAGTTTTGTTTTAAAACTTCTATTTCGGTTTATATTTTCTTTAAATTGGGTTTTGGATTTGTAACAAGGCCGCTAAACTTTATTATTTTGGGTTTTACCTGCTTCTATGTTTTAGCATATGATGTTTAAGTTAAATAATTTTGCATGCTCAAATAAACCTGTAAGTTCAACGTTTTCGAAAATTGTACAACTTATCGGGTTTTTCAAACTTTACCATCGGGTAATACTAAACCCATGAAGTCAACAAACTAACTCAAGCTTTCTCCAAACTAAGTTATTCTTTATGTTCAGATACAAAATGGTTTTTTTTACTTTATTATGCTAAACTCACTCGGGTTTTCGTAAAATCTAACGGCTTTCCAAAACAAGGAACGACAAACGATTTCTCTCAGAAGAGATTTTTCTTTCAAACTTAAAATGACGAAGTGTTCTATACTACGTTTTTTTTTTAATTTTTAAACCTGCAACTTGCGTCGTCAAAATGTTTTTACCCTGTGACATGTCGGATTACGATCGTAGTGTGTTGACCGAGTTTGGGGTGTTACAATTTTGGTATCAGAGCCAGGTTCAAAAGCTCGGCTGTGGGACCGAGGCCCAAAATGTTATAAAATGGGTTATGAAAGGTTTCAATGGGAAAGGTATGGTTGGGAAAGTATGGCACCGAGTCTTCGGCACCAATCCGCCCAGGTAAATACCCCTAACTATTGTTTATATACTTGTAATGATGATGCTATGACTAATAGTATTAGGGAATCACTATAGAGACTGGAACCTTAGGATTGTGTGAACTTGCGAAAACGATCCCCGTATTAAGCTATTCATAAGACTGTGCTTTAATAACAGTGGAATGAGTCTAACGCATAAAACTTTTAATCAGATCAATTTGTGAACAATAGTCATGAGTGCACGAGGACGTAGGCGTAATATACGTGGACGAGGTAGAGGTAGGATGGCTTTATCTAAGCCAGCTGGGTCTGGCCATGGGTCAGGAAATGATGTACCGCCACCGCCAGCTGTGGGCACTGAGTTTCAGGAGCAGACGGGTGGTGATGACGCAGTGTCACAAGCGATGCTGCGGGTTCTGGAGAGGGTAGCTGGAGCAGGTGGAGGTATGGGGGCTCGGACATCTGTGTCCGAATGACTTCGGGCTAGAGGTGCAGAGGTATTCAGATGTGTATCTGGTGTGGCTCCCAACACGGCGGAGTATTGGCTGGAGGTGACAGAGCGTATCATAGACGACCTGAATTTTACGGCTGAGGAGAAGCTGAAGGGTATAGTATCTCTTCTCCGAGATGAGTCATATCAGTGGTGGCTCACGGTTAGGGATGGAGCAATGGCTGACGACATCACTTGGGATTTCTTTAGGGCAGCCTATCAGAGGAAGTACGTCGGGGCTAGTTACATCGACGCGCAGCGTAAGGCGTTCCTGAATTTGGTTCAGGGAAATAAGATAGTACCAGAATATGAGGCGGAATTTCTTCGGTTAAGTCGGTATGCATGGGGTATTGTGGGCACTGAACATGAGCGCTGTGTCAGGTTTGAGGATGGGTTGAGAGATGAGCTGCGGATGGTGATTGCTCCACAGCAGGAGAGAGAATTTGCAGTCCTGGTAGAGAAGGCCAAGGTGGCTGAGGAGGTGAAACAGTCAGTGAGACAGAACCAGGATAAGAGTTGGAATAAGAGGAGTTCTGGGTCGTCAGGGTCTACCGGGAATCAGCAGAAAAAGGCTAGATATGGTGGGCCGATTCAAGCTGTAAAGCCTACTGCTGCTACTACTCAGTGGCCACCACGGTGTGCTCGGTGTGAGAAGTCTCACACGGGGGAAGGTTGGACTGGAAACAGAGGGTGTTTCGAGTGTGGGTCAATGGGGCACCGAGTAAGGGATTGTCCGCAGAGGTCAACTAGGCTTCAGTCTGAGGGTCAGGGTCGTACACAGTTCTGGAGGGATGGTCAGCAACCACAGAGGGGTCGCAGTTCGGCCAGGGGAGGTAACGGTTCTGGACGAGGCCGCGGTGTACCGGGTAGAGGTGCTGGGAGCACCGAGGCGAGACAGCCTGGGTTGGTCTATGCAGCAAGGCGTCGAGAGGAGGGTGACGCACCGGACGTCATAATCGGTACGTTCTTAATTTTTGGACTGCCTTATACTACTTTGATAGATGTTGGTTCGACGCACTCGTATTTTGCCAGTAGTATAGTGGAAACTATGAATTTAGACTTTGAAATTACTCCTAGGGAGATGACAGTAATAAGCCCTCTAGGTCACTCAGTAGAAGTAAGTAAACTTTATAGGGATGTACCCCTAGAACTCCAAGGGGTAGTGTTTCTGGCTGATCTGATGGAACTGCCGTTTGGGGAGTTCGATCTGATTCTCGGGATGGATTGGCTGGTGAAGTATCAAGTGAGTTTGGACTGCGCGGCTAAGCGCATGGTGTCGAGAACAGTGGAAGGTGAAGAAGTGGTAATGATAGGTAATAGAAGGGATTATCTATCTAACGTTGTATCTGCTCTGAATGCTGAGAAAATGGTCAGGAAGGGATGTGAGGTGTTCATAGTTCATGTGTGTGCTTTGGAGGCCAAGGTGTCAGCTGTAGGGAGTGTCCGAACGGTGAAAGAATTTACCGACGTATTCCCAGAAGAACTTTCGGGTCTGCCTCCGGATCATGAAGTTGAATTCGGCATAGATTTGTTACCCAGAACCGCGCCAGTGTCTATTGCCCCATATAGGATGGCGCCGAAGGAATTGGTGGAACTGAAGGCACAGATTCAGGAATTGATGGACCGGGGTTTCATCCGGCCGAGTGTATCACCTTGGGGAGCGCCAGTGCTCTTTGTTAAGAAGAAAGGCGGTACAATGCGGATGTGTATAGATTACCGCCAGCTGAATAAGTTGACGATCAAGAACAAGTATCCGTTACCCAGGATAGACGACTTGCTTGATCAACTTAAGGGGGCATCAGTCTTTTCGAAGATTGATTTAAGGTCGGGGTATCACCAGCTCAAGGTGAAGGAGGCCGATATCCATAAGACGGCGTTTCATACTCGTTATGGGCACTACGAGTTTTTGGTAATGCCGTTTGGGTTGACCAATGCGCCGACAGCGTTCATGGACATGATGAATCGGGTATTTCAGCCGTATTTGGATAGGTTCGTAGTAGTATTTATAAACGACATTTTGGTGTACTCGAAATCTGAGGAGGAACATGACCCGCATCTACAGGTGGTTCTACAGATTCTGAGGGAGAAGCAACTGTTCGCCAAGTTTAGTAAGTGCGAGTTCTGGCTTAAGGAGGTAACTTTCTTGGGTCATGTGGTGTCAGCTGAAGGGATTAGGGTGGATCCTCGGAAGGTTGAGGCAGTGTTGGATTGGAAACCACCTAAGTCGGCAGTAGAGATTCGGAGTTTTCTGGGTTTGGCAGGATATTACAGAAGATTCGTGGAAGGCTTTTGTTTGATTGCAGCGCTGTTGACCAAGTTGTTACGAAAAGAGGGTTCCATTTGTGTGGTCTGATAAGCAGCAGGAAAGTTTCGACAAGTTAAGCAGAATTCTGACAGAAGCACCGATTTTGATTCAGCCGGAGGCAGGGAAGGAATTTACGATTTATTGTGATGCATCGCATACTGGTTTAGGATGTGTGCTGATGCAAGAGGGGAAAGTAGTGGCATATGTGTCTCGACAGTTAAGACCCCATGAAGGTAACAATCCGACACATGATCTGGAATTGGCTATAGTGGTTTTCACCCTGAAGATTTGGAGGCATTATTTGTATAGGGAGAAGCCGATAATCTATACGGATCACAACAGTCTGAAGTATCTCTTGACTCAGAAGGACTTGAATTTGAGGCAGCGGAGGTGGATCGAGCTGTTAAAGGACTATGACTGCTCGATTGAATACCATCCGGGTAAAGCTAACATAGTGGCTGATGCGTTGAGCCACAAGGTGGTAACGGATCTGAGAGCAATGTTTGCTCATCTCAGTTTGTATGACGACGAGAGTCTATTGGCAGAATTGCAAGTAAAGCCGACTTGGGTAGATGAGGTTAAGGAGAGACAGTTGGGGGATGAGGTTTTGAGTGCTCGGAGATTGCAAGTGCAAAACGGGGAATTGGAAGGTTACAGCTTGGGCAATGATGGAGTGCTGTGTTTTCAAGGGAAAGTATGTATGCCGAAGGACGTGTAGTTCAGACAGAGGATTCTTCAGGAAGCTCATAGCAGTTCATACGCTATGCATCCTGGAGGTAGCAAGATGTATCGAGATTTACGGGAACAGTTCTGGTGGTCGGGTCTGAAGCGAGAAGTAACCGAATTTGTGAGTAAGTGTCTGACATGTCAGCAAGTCAAGGCCGAACATCAGTTACCGTTGGGTTTGTTGCAGCCAATAAAGATTCCGCAGTGGAAGTGGGAAAGGATTACGATGGATTTTGTCAGTGGACTACCCCTTACGCCTAGCAAGAAGGACTCAGTCTGGGTAATTGTTGATGGTTTGATAAAATCAGCTCATTTCATACCGGTTCGGGTTGATTACTCGCTCCAAAAGTTAGCCAAGTTGTATGTGGCAGAGAAAGTGAGGTTGCATGGAGTGCCGGTGTCGATTATCTCAGATAGGGATCCCAGATTCAGGTCAAGATTTTGGAGAGCGTTGCATCAGGCTTTGGGTACGAGGTTGGATTTTAGCACGGCTTTTCATCTGCAGTCTGATGGACAGCCAGAAAGGGTAATTCAGATTCTAGAAGATATGTTAAGGGGTTGTGTTCTGGATTTCAGCGGTAGTTGGGAGGAGTATCTTCCTTTGGCAGAGTTCGCGTATAACAACAGTTATCAAGCGAGTATTCAGATGGCACCATATGAGGCATTATATGGACGGAAATGTCGTACTCCGACGTGTTGGACAGAACTGGGTGAACGGCAGATGTTGGGTCCAGAATTGATTGCGGAAAAAGAGGATAAGGTAAAGATAATTCGGGCTCGTCTGAAGGAAGCGCCGGACAGGGAGAAGTCTTATGCCGATCTCAAGCGTAGGGATATAGAGTATGCAGTAGGTGACAAGGTCTTTCTGAAGGTGTCGCCGTGGAAGAAAGTATTGAGATTTGGGCGGAAGAACGAGCTAAGCCCTAGGTTTATCGGGCCGTATACGGTGTTGAAGCGAGTGGGACCGATAGCTTACCAGCTCGAGTTGCCAACATAGTTAAGTCAGATTCACGACGTGCTTCATGTCTCCATGCTTAGGCGCTACCGTTCAGATCCTTTGCTTAGGTGAGCCCAGATTTGTCCATGGAAGAGGAACCAGTGCAGATTCTGGATCGGGACATTAAGGTGTTGCGTAAGAAGACGGTTCGATTGGTAAAGGTATTATGGCGGAACCATGGTGCGGAAGATGCTACGTGGGAACCAGAGGATGTGATGCGGCAGCAATACCTTCAGCTCTTTTGACAAGGTAATTTCGAGGCCGAAATTATTTTTAAGGGGGGTAGAACTGTAACATCCTTAAATCGGGGTCTTTGCGTTTTACCTGTTTGCATGTTTATGTTATGGATGTTATGTTAGTTTGGACTAATTTAGGGTCTAGGCTTGAGCTTGGGATAGGCTAGGGCCATAACAAAATTTTTGTTTTGGGCTTCTAAGAAAGGGAGCTGAGTGAGTGAGGTGTTAAGGGAAATTATTGGAGCATTTTGACACAAGTATCTCAGTGGTAAAGTGGCAAGGGAGGCGCTACTGAGGCCTGGAGAGGTGACGCCTCAGGGAGCTAAGAGGGCCTTGGTTCGAGCTGCAGAAATCTCTCCTTGTGTAATTTTTTTTTTGACGCCAGGAGCAAGGAAGAGGTGTGGCCAGGATGGACTGTGGTGGATGAGGATGGAAGTGGTCAACAGATTTGGATGGATGGACAAGAGAAAAATAAGGAGTTTGACTCATTCAAATCGGTTTGAATGAGTGGCCAGGAGAAAATTGAGGAGATGATCATGGGGGGCTTGGAGTTGGCCGAATGTTAAACTCTAGGTGTGAGGGTAGGAATCGGTTTTGGATAGCCTAGGGGAGGGGGTACCGAATTTTCAATAGCCAACTTAGGAGAGCAATTTCGGCTAGGCACTCTCTTATTTTGTGGTAAACCGAACATCTCATTTTGTTGTGATTTCTTCTTTGTACCAAAATCGAACCTTCTCCTGCATCTTTTCTTATTTTCTCTGCCCCTTTTCGGCATCTTTGGTGTTTGGCCAAACCAACCTTGCTTCCCTTTTATCTTTTGCGATTTATCTTCTTGCCATTTTCTTTGAAGAGCCGAAACTCCATATTCCCTTTCTCTTTTTATTTTCGTTATTCATTGTTTGCCGAAACCACCTCCTTTTCTTTGGTTTTCTTTTCCTTCTCTTCTTTTGGAACCATAGTTGAAACTTCTTGGATCCCAAAGAGCATTCTATGTGCTTCTCTTTTCTGAAGAATTTACTCTAGCCGAATCTCAACCCACATCTTGTAGCAGATCGTCATCATCCACCCACTCCCAAGCAGTTTTGTTAAGTGTTATGGGGAGTGTAGTGACGCCACCTTGTGTGAACTTTTGGGGTTCATTGGTTGTGAGTTACGCTTAGAGCCTCGGGGTTTCGTCGACTTAGCAGAACGTTAGAAGGGGTTGGATCTGAGACCCCAGCCCCTAAGTTCAAGAAGAGGGCAGTGTCGAGTGTTCGCGATTGGCCACCTGGGTGTGGGCCACCATAGTCTTGTATGTAATCAGGTGTGTAACTCTTACACACTTCATTAGTTAATTTGCTAATTATGTTATTGTTAAGAGCCGAAATAACTGTTGAAATCGGTGTGTTACCCTTGTGGGTATGAGCGTGGATTCCGGGTAAGTTCCCTGTTGATTGGCTATCGATAAATGCTGTTATACCAGCTAATTATGTCATGCTATGTGATATTTGCATTATAAACATGTTAATATGCTACGGAAGATGTGTTCATAATGATGGGTATGTTGAGAGGAGGGGGAAGATTGATTTTAGACTGTCACCAGTGGTTTTGACCACACAGTGGGTTGGCCCCGCTTTTCTTATTATTTGTGACCAGTCTCAGTGGTTTTGACCACCAGTGGTTTTAACCACACTTACATGATTTGTGACTACGGTCACCAGTGGTTTTGACCACACATGGATTATTGTGACTCGTCCCAGTGGTTTGGTACCACAGTGGGTTGGCCCCACATGTCGATTATGGGATTGTCATCAGTGGTTTTGACCACACAGTGGGTTGGCCCCACCATATGATTTGTGACTACGGTCAGTAGTGGTTTTGACCACACTTACATGATTTGTGACTACGGTCACCAGTGGTTTTGACCACCAGTGGTTTTGACCACACGGGGTAGACGCAGGAGTTCGGTTGGTTAGGTTGGGTTTGCATGATTTGCATATTGACTTATGAAATGTGTAAGTACCTTGTTATTATCGGGATGGGGATTTATACACTGAGTCTCGGTGACTCACCCCTTCCCTTACATTTTGCAGATGAGGCGTAGATCGCAGATGTGGAGCGGGGGTAGACTCGAGGTGGCCATGCACTTTGCTTTCGAGTTTTGTTTTAAAACTTCTATTTCGGTTTATATTTTCTTTAAATTGGTTTTTGGATTTGTAACAAGGCCGCTAAACTTTATTATTTTGGGTTTTACCTGCTTCTATGTTTTAGCATATGATGTTTAAGTTAAATAATTTTGCATGCTCAAATAAACCTGTAAGATCAATGTTTTTGAAAATTGTACAACTTATCGGGTTTTTCAAACTTTACCATCGGGTAATACTAAACCCATGAAGTCAACAAACTTACTAAACCCATGAAGTCAACAAACTAACTCAGGCTTTCTCCAAACTAAGTTATTCTTTATGTTCAGATACAAAATGGTTTTTTTACTTTATTATGCTAAACTCACTCGGGTTTTAAAAAACCTAACGACTTTCCAAAACAAGGAACGACAAACGATTTCTCTCAGAAGAGATTTTTCTTTCAAACATAAAATGACGAAGTGTTCCATACTACGGTTTTTTTTTTTAATTTTTAAACCTGCAACTTGCATCGTCAAAATGTTTTTACCCTGTGACATGCCGGATTCGATCGTAGTGTGTTGACCGGGTTTGGGGTGTTACATTTCATTACGTGGGTTTTCTACCACCGATCACCATGTGACCAATCATGCTCTTCCCTTTTCCATATCAAACCCATCCCATGCATATATTCATGCAAAATTAAGCAATATACTACTTAAGAGATTTCAGTCTTTCACATACATCGATACACATAGAGAAGTTTCTATGGCACATACCTGGCATCCTTTGCCTACCCTTTCTGGGTAACCTGTCTATTCATACAGCCTATTTTTCGGCTTTTAACCATCACATATATATACATACAGATTATTCGTGTGCTTAGAGATCTACACACCTGATTACCATTAGAACGAGACTTTCTAAGTCAACGCTATCCGTAGCCAACACAACTGCTATCTGCCCTATGTGTTTTCAGAGGCTTGAAATCCCGAAAGTGATTTGAGATTCAGGAACTAGTGTTTCTGGCTTTTAGATCTAAGAGATCTTACTAGAGAAGATTTGGCTACTCCCAGAGATTCCGACTTTTTGCGAAAATCAGGAAGAGAAGATGATTCGAAGAAATCTATAGAGATTCGACTTTTAGAAGAAAGAAGAGAAAAGAATAATGGAGTTTTCGGCTTTTAGAAGAAAGAAGAGAAAAGAATAATGGAGTTTTCGGCTTTTAGAAGAAAGAAAAGAAAAGAACAATAGAGTTTCGGCTTTTGAATCAAAGTGAAGATGAGGGAATAGGGTTAGGAATTTCGGCTTCTACTCAGAGGAGAAGAGAAAGAAAAGATGGAAACCCTAAATGCCAAAAAATAAAGAAGAGAACCCTCCCTATTTATAGAAATTTCGGCACTTACCTATGAAAAACCAAAAGTGCCCTTCCTGATAACTAAAAATTAAGCAAATAAAAAGGGAAAATTCGGCACCCCTTTGCCATAAAGAAACCGATTTCTTCCCTCCTCTAAGTGATGGAATTTCGGCCAACACCCAGCCTTGCAGATAGCTCCTATCTTTTCTCTTTTTATCTTCCATATTATCAACTATAATATCTACATTATCCCATTCACATAAATCCTCCTATTTTTTAGCCTTGTTGCCATCCACTCCACCTAACCCTAATGCCAAAAATTAGCTAACTTAAATTAAAATAATTGGGCTCCATGAAAATTAAATTTGGGCCCCTTACTCCCTTGTGTGGCGTCACCTCCTAATATTGGGCCACAAGCCCACTTTGGTATTTTAAACACAGATACTATCTTTTAAACCCTATAATGCCCAAACAGATAATTTTAATCAAGGCCTCTACCTAAGCCTGAGCCCAATTTGGACCCCTAACACTTAGATTAACACATTAAACATATCCACACATTAAACGCATAGGCCAAAAAATTCAGGATGTTATAGTTCTACCCCCTTAAAAAAATTTCGTCCTCGAAATTTCCAACTAACTATTAATCGTACTACCCAAGTCTCACCACTATGCTTTCGCTGTGCACTCTAATAATATATAAACATTGCACGCATACGGTTTCTATACCCAAAAATATAGCATCCACACAAAACATACCCGACTTAATAGTGATTGAACAATCCCGAACCTTATGCTCATCAGACCCGCATCTTAAACACGTTCCTGACTTCCTCCAACATTCACTCGGATGACGCCTTCTGTAATATTCACAAACCCAGAAGTTTGGACGTACCTTAACATGCTTCACAGAACGAGACTGCAACCCTAGAAAACTACGATCTCTTTTTTTCTTACAGTCCACGCACCCAAACCGAAGTGTTTCACTGATTTCTTTAACCTCCTTCAGTACCTCCCTAACTAGCTGAGTCAGCACATCAGTCCTAATACTTCCACGGCCTCGGCCGCGGCCTCTTCTTCCTCTTCTAGCGCTCATCGTTGATTCTCTAAATTAGAAATTTTATGAACTATTAATTTCTTTCACTGATTAACCACGAACAATCTTATGGAAAGTAGTTTTAAGAGTAGTTCTTTCGAATTCGAACCTATCTACAGTTTCAGTCTGAAGTTTATCTCCTAATTCTAGAAACCACATACATTCATCGCATAAGGGTTTTTTTTTTTTCATCATTTCTCTACCCGGGGGTATTTCCGTAGTTTTGTCCTACAGGGTATTTTCCAAAATAAAGTATCTTGGTGATTTTCTTTGAATTAGAAGTACTTTGGGTACTTTTTTTTTCTTTTTATAAAGCAAGGGTCTTTTGGAAAACAAGTTTATTTTTTCGAAGTAGAGATATTTTGATATTGTTGTTGTTTTGTTCCCCTTTTTTTTTATAAACAGGGATACCTTAGAAGTTTTTTTTTCTTTTGCAAATCGGGTTCTTTTGTAAATCTATTTTCGAGTAAATTTGTAGAACTTAGGTATTTTATAAAATCATGGTTGTTTGGAAATTTTCACAAACTAAGGATATTTTGAAAATTTTGCCAACCGAAGTGTTTCGGTAATTTTCACAAATTTTGGTAGTTTTACAATTCTGGGGTATTCTGGAAATTTTCACAAATCAAGTGTATTTTGAAAATTTTACAAAACTTGGGGGTATTTTAGTTGTGAAATAAGGTGGCTGGTCCCTTTCGGGTTTTAATTATAGATTTTGGCCCGTCAACAAATCCTCCTGGCTAAGGTGAACAGTCACTAAGCACCAGGTAGGATTCTAGAAAAGAGGAGGTGAGTCCCTAGGACTGCTTAAGTACCAAGCTCTTCCTGAATCCAATCCTAGACATGCGTATGCCTGTTGCCACACCCTAACCCAGCGATTTGTTCACGGGTTTGTTTGGATAGATTAAGTCTTATGAATTTAAGGAGTTGTTTAAACTAACCCTAAAGTCCATCAATGCCTAACATACTATTCTACGTCCATCATGCCCATCAAACCCAACATATACATCATATCAAGAGTTAGAATACTTACCTGCATAGATCGGGTGCCGGTAGACTCGAAGGCCATATCTTCTACCGAAATTTTTTTTTCCAAATTCACATCAACTTTACAAAACATTACTAGGCCCATTTCACAGCCCGAGTTTTGAACTGGGCTCTAATACCAAATTGTAACACCTCAAACCTGGCCCATACGTTTCGACCAGATCTGGTATGCTACGGGTTGAACGTTAAAATCTTTTGCTATGTTGGTTTTAGAAAATCATAAGTTATTAGGCAATATTTGAATAAATAAGTGACATTTGAAAAGAAACCTTGTATTATTATTATTTGGTATAAATAAACCCCTGACATAAATTCATAAGTTGCAAATATTAAAAAAACTACTTAGGCGAATATAAACTATGGGGCCTTATTACCTAATTATTCTCAAAACAAAACTTAAAGGAAAACCGAAAATAATCTATAGAAATAAAAACTTGATGGCCCCTCGAGTCCGTCTCGGCTCCCATGTCCATGATCTACTGCTCATCTGAAAAGTTAGGGAAAAATAATAGGGTGTGTCACCAAGACTCAGTGTGTAAATCCCGAAAACACATAAAAGGCTTGGGCCCACAAACACATTATGAGCCCTGGCCCATACGCAATAGCAACAATCATAATCACATGACAGATAATAAATGATGCAAAACCCAACCCATCCTAGAATTCCATCCTCTACACACCAACCCGTACCAACCATCACACCTTGGGGATTTCTAAAATCAACCCACCAACCGCTACACACCATATCGACAGTCATACTGCCTACTCCTTATCAATCAGGAATTTTAACGTGGTTTTCTACCACCGATCACCAAGTGACCTAACATTTCATTACGTGAGTTTTCTACACCGATTACCATGTGACCTAACATTTCATTACGTGGGTTTTCTACCACCGATCACCATGTGACCAATCATGCTCTTCCCTTTTCCATATCAAACCCATCCATGCATACATTCATGCAAAATTAAGCAATATACTACCTAAGAGATTTCAGTCTTTCACATACATCGATACACATAGAGAAGTTTCTATGGCACATACCTGGCATCCTTTGCCTACCCTTTCTGGGTAACCCGTCTGTTCATACAGCCTATTTTTCGGCTTTTAACCATCACATATGTATACATACAGATTATTAGTGTGTTTAGAGATCTACACACCTTATTATCGTTAGAACGAGACTTTCTAAGTCAACGCTATCCGTAGCCAACACAGCTGCTATCTGCCCTATGTGTTGTTTAGAGGCTTGAAATCCCGAAAAGTGATATGAGATTCAGGAACTAGTGCTTCCGGCTTTTAGATCTAAGAGATCTTATTAGAGAAGATTCGGCTACTCCTAGAGGATTCTGGCTTTTTGCGAAAATCAGGAAGAGAAGATGATTCAAAGAAATCTATAGAGATTCATCTTTTAGAAGAAAGAAGAGAAAAGAATAATGGAGTTTTCGGCTTTTAGAAGAAAGAGGAGAAAAGAATAATGGAGTTTTCGGCTTTTAGAAGAAAGAAGAGAAAAGAACAATGGAGTTTCGGCTTTTGAATCAAAGTGCAAATGAGGAATAGAGCTAGGAATTTTGGCTTCTACTCAGAGGAGAAGAGAAAGAAAAGATGGAAACCCTAAATGCCGAAAAATAAAGAAGAGAACCCTCCCTATTTATAGAAATTTCGGCACTTACCTATGAAAAATTGAAAGTGCCCTTCCTGATAACTAAAAATTAAGCAAATAAAAAGGGAAAATTCGGCACCCCTTTGCCATAAAGAAACCGATTTCTTCCCTCCTCTAGGTGATGGAATTTCGGCCAACACCTAGCCTTGCAGATAGCTCCTATCTTTTCTCTTTTTATCTTCCATATTATCAACTATAATATCTACATTATCCCATTCACATAAATCCTCCTATTTTTTAGCCTTGTTGCCATCCACTCCACCTAACCCTAATGCCAAAAATTAGCTAACTTAAATTAAAATAATTGGGCTCCATGAAACTTAAATTTGGGCCCCTTACTCCCTTGTATGGCGTCACCTCCTAATATTGGGCCACAAGCCCACTTTGGTATTTTAAACACAGATACTATCTTTTAAACCCTATAATGCCCAAACAGATAATTTTAACCAAGGCCTCTACCTAAGCCTGAGCCCAATTTGGACCCCTAACACTTAGATTAACACATTAAACATATCCACCCATTAAACGCATAGGCCCAAAAATTTAGGATGTTAGAAGTTTCTAGTTTCCTACAGTCTCAATAGTAGTCTCTCAATGTATTTCAGTTCAAGTAGTCTACAATATAAAGAAAACTTACGGATTCGGCACTGGAGACTCGGTGTGCCACACTTGTAAACCTTCTAAACCACTTTAAAAATAGTTTTCCAGAAATTCCAAATATTTTCAAAACCCATTCCACTGTCGAGTTTTGCAACTTGGCTCTGATACTACTAAATGTAACACCCCAAACCCGGCCTAGACATTATGGTAGAATCTAGCGTGTCATATTGAAGTGTTTTTCAAATATTTGACTTGTTGGTAAAAATTCATTTCTGAGTTTAAAAAAAACCCCTTTATTGTTATTTAACAAATCATTTAGTCAAAGCGTTTGCCTTATTATCTGCTATTGTTATAGTAGGTTGATTTAAAATCACGGAAGCTTTTGAAAACTAAATGTTTAAATTTCCTGTCTTTGAAAACAGTAATTATTTTTGACAATTCATCTTCTCCTAGACTAGTAGTTTAAAATAAGTAAACAAAGCCCAATTAAAAATTTAAACAAACATAAATGGCCTTACTAAAAGAACAAAACCCAACATAAACTTTAAATTTAAAAGGAAGCATGCGTAGAACCACTGAAGTTGTGTGGCCAGCTCCGAGCCCCTCACAATACCAAATCGCCTATAGCTGAGGATTACCTGTACAGTAAAAACGAAAGGGCGAGTTTACGAAAATTCAGTGTGTAATCCCCTATCAGTCAGTCAGTAAACCACATTTAGTAACAGTCTGGGCCTAAGTCCTATTCAGTAACAGTACAGTGTGGGTCTTAGCCCAATATATATCAGTACAGTGCAGTAATGCAACCCATCCCAATCCATCCAACACACCACTCTGTACCATCAACACACCATGTGAGGATAAAATCGACCCACCCAGCCAACACACCAATATCGCAGCAAGGCTGCTAGTAACAATATATGTGGCAAAGCCACCAGTATAGTATACTTCCTCCAAAATAGTATACCAACCCCATGCAGTATGTCATGTCATAAATCATACATATATATAGAATGTCATACTCAGTAACAGTCATATACAAATCATGAACACATCAGTCAACCTACCCTTAGGGGTATAACAGTCATTTCAATCCAATAAGGGTAAAATAGTCATTTCAACCTTTAGGTGTATTTTGGTCATTTTACCTAGTTTGGGGTCTCTGTGCACATATCGACCTCTCGGAAGGCCCACAGTCACGTCAAGCGACTTCAGTAACCTAAATGGTCATAATAGTGTAAATGGGCCCAAGGCCCATTACTCGACCCAAGTGGGCTCGCACGCTCGTGCGGCCCATTCTGCCCAGATTCGCCGCGGCTATGAGACCTACATAGCCCAGTCCAGTATATGCCACAAATCGTGGATTTCATCCATGTAGGGCCCACAAGCCCATTCGGCACATACGACCTATTTCGGCCCAACGTGGCCCAATATGGCCTAAGCCCATGAGAATGCTCATGGAGGCCTCCATAGTCATACGCCCATAATTCATGCGCTTGGTTTGACCACACAAGCATTCACACTCCCATATGACCTCAAAGCCCAATCTTCCGGCTTTTCGGCTTTTTGGCTTTTGTCGTTCGACAGTCAAAACAATGTGAATACACACCTGTTTACGCAACCACTCCAAGTTTTTCACGCACCTAACCCTGACTGAGTAATATACGATTTACTCCTCTTAGATCGCTGACCAAAACGATCGAACGCTACTTGCCGACTTACTGCAATAACAATAGATCTCATCAGGTAGAATCATTCACTAAGTGGCTAGATCTATGAATATCAAACTTGCAGAAACATAGTGATATTCGGCCTATGCTCAAAAAGACCAAGATAACACTTTTACCTTAACTGAAATATGAACGAACAGGTTTTGATTGCTTCAATCACTTGCACCCCTTCACTCCACTGTAATCACTAGTACCCAACAAACCACCACATCGTAAAGAAAATACAAGAATCGCAACTAGAACACGTAAGAAGAAGCATTCGACTTTTGGAAAAGATAAAAGAATAACAGAGAATCAAAAAAGGAAACTTATAAGTACCTATCGATTCGTTAGAACTCTTACAAGACTGAAACCACAACACCACAGCAGAGTACGGAGACAGTCGACCAAAACCCAAAAATAGAAGAACACCGAAAGAAAAATAGAGAAGGAAAAAGGGATATACTATTTAGTCAAGGTTTGAGAAAGTAGAGGAGAGAAAAGAAACAGCAAAGAGAAGAGGGAAGAGAATAGTGGATTCGGCAGAAGAAAAGAAAGAACATTGCAAAAAGGAAAAAGTGAGCAAAGACGAAATGCCAAAAGAACCTACCACATTCGACCAAAGAAAGAAAAAAAAACCAAAATGAGTAGTATACCTCTCTTGGCTGAAATCTTGAGTGCCAGAGTCCCAATTCGGTACAAACTCCCTCCCCTCTCATCTCCTTGATTTTCTCCTAAAATCCCTCCTCAAACCTCTCTATGACCAGTTTAAACTCCATTCAAATTCTATTCAAACTCCCCTTAGCTGTGTTTCAGTCCAACTCCACTACCTACACAGCTCAAGTAGCAAAATAAAAACTCCATTGTGCAATCCAGGACTTGAACCTCAGACCCCACAGTCACACAACACGCCACCTTGCCACTAGATCACAAGTTCTTTTTGTGTCATAAAACAAGCACTATTATTTATAAGGCCTTTATGCTAGTGTCCAGATTCATTTAAAAGCAAAGCTAAAAATTCTGCAAAAGCCAATATTTGAACCCAGGCTTCTCACACACCCCCATACACACCCAAATCACTTAGCCATTAAAGCAAACAAGAAATTTGTGTCATATCATGCAAAAATTAAATACTTAAATTTTTGGGGCTTTACAGGTTTACACTACAAAATTGATATTCCAAATATACAAAAAGAAGCTGCTTTTGATCGTCACACAAGATATGAACCAAAGCATAGGGGTGGTGTTCGATCGAGTCAAGTTTTTCGAGTTAGTCAAATTGATAAGTCATACTTTATCATCCTAACTCGATTTGGATATTTTTCGAATCAAGTCGAACGAAATGAAATTCAAGTTGAGTAAAATTGATTGCAATTGTAACGCCCCAAATTTCTTATGTTTGCTTCTGTAAAATTTTGACATAACTGTATGTCTGCTTCGGTGGTTAAGTGTTCTGGGTTTATGTTAGAGGTCCCAAGTTCAAGCCTTACCTTTAGTAGATTTTGTTATTTTTGGAATTAAGCCATATCTCTGTACAGTGGGCTTATATTTATTTGTCTGTAATTTCATACCACAATGAGCCTACTGGTTTAAATGGTAAAAGGGTTAGTGTGCTGGAGGTCTAGTGTTCGAATCCTGACGCGAGCATAAGTATTAATTTTGCTCCATAATCTGATAGAGTTTCGATAGAGTGGAAAGTCTTTGGAAGTTGAGTTAGTGGGGAGAAAATTTAGGGATATGGGAGCGTTATCTTGACTTTGTTTATTATCTTTTCTCTCTCCTCTTAAATCCCCAAAATAATTCTAACGTCAAAATTTCTTCCCTTCTTCCTTCACTATTTTCTTTTTCCTTCCTCATCTGTTATTTCTTGCTTTTCTTTCGACATCACCTTTTTTTCTCAAACTGCTGCTTCTCTGTTCACGGTGTTCGTACGTATTGGTAAGTGATGGTGATATTTCGACTTGAGTAGGGAGTTCTTCTTCGAATCATTAGAACTGTTTTCTTTTTCTGTTTAGTAACAAAACTGTTGTTTTGATAGTATCAAATTGAGAAGATTGTGACTTTGCTCTCGTTGAATCATGGACAGTTATTCGGAGGGTTGGGGTAAGTGTTGAACACCCGAATCGAATTCTTGTCGATTTTGTAATTTCAGATTATTGTGATCTAAGACTGATTGTGGAACTTTGGTTTGACAACTATAGGTTCTGGTGGTCTAGGGACGCTTTGGCATGAAAATCGAACCAGGTGTGTACCTGAAACGCAAAAAAGAAGCTTCGGCAAAAGGCAAAAAATGAAACTGTCGATGCCACATGGGCGCGTGGTTGCCCGTATGGTAGGTCGTGTACGTGTACATGGTTGTGTGGTCGACAAAGGCATGGCCTTGTGCAGCACACTGGCGTGTGAATTCTGGGCTAGGCTGTGTGGGCCATACGGGCGTGTGGCCCCACATGAGTATGCCAGATGAGCATGTGGGCCAATTATATTGAAATTTTTTTAGGGTCGTACGGGTCATCCTAATCGACTGTGGGCCTATCATAGGGTCTATAAAGACTAACTAAACCCTAAAACTTATGATTTGTTAGACTGAAACACTGTTCTAAGCATGTGTATGTTATGTATATCTGTTATCTGTTTATATAAGCATGTTTTATCTGTTAATTTTGTAGGTATGCTCTGTATCTGTTTTGAGGTGGGAATTGTATATGAGGAGGAGTATTCTAAACGGTGTTAAACGCCTATATTCTGGTAGCTCGACTGCATATTATATCTGATTTGTGTCTTAATGACACGACGTGGTGTATAGGGATGGGTGGGTGTTTTTAACCCCACATAGTGTGATGCGATGGTCGGAGATGGTGTGTAGAGGATGGGGGGAGGATTTTGCATATATGTATATGTATCTAATTTTGTTACTGTATCTGAAAAGGACATGAGTCTGTATCTGTAACATCCTGAAATTCGGAATTTTATATTTTGCATTATACCATGCGTTAGGCTAGTTAAGAGTGTCAGTTGTGTATGTTTAGGGACCCTAAGAAGGCTTGGGGTTGAGTTGGGCCTTAGTAGAATTTTTGTGTTTAAGCACTTAAGGGGGGAGAAGGTAAGTGACGTCAAGACTTAAAAGAATAAGTGTGTATTTTGCTAAAACAAGTGGAGCTAATAGCAGAGTGGTGTGGCGTCACATGAATGAGCTAAAGGGGTGGAGTTCGAATCCCACCTATTTCAAATTTTGGATTAATTTTTGTGCTAATCAGGTGGAAGATGGTAAGTGTCGGCCATGGCTCTAAGGAAGGAAAGGCAGACTTTCAAATGATGGAAAGAAGACTAAGGAAAAGAGTAAGGAGGAGATCAAGGGAAAAATAAGGAAAGAAGCAAAGGGAAGATATAATGGGGATATGTTGGCCGAATCTTAGGGAGGTGCATGGGGAAAGAAATTTGGTCAGCTAAAATCTTTTTGGTTAGGAGGCATACGATTTTGGTAGGGAAATTTTGGGAGCCGAATTTCCTATGGCCATTTTGCAAATGTTGTGCACACAAAGTTTTTCTTCTTTTTGAACATATTGTAACTTCTTTTCCAACCTTTTTCTCTTGTCTTGCCGAAACACTCAAGCCATTTTGCTCATCTTTTCCTAGGTGTTTGTCGAGACTCTCTGACACCTCTTTTTCCATCTCTTCTTTTCTTTTTCACCATTTCTTCAACCCTTCTCTCTTTTTCTTTAGTCAATATTTTTGATGGCCAAGTCTTGCTTGTTCTTTTCTCTCTGAATAGCTGAACCTTTAAACACTTTATTTCTTCTTCTTTCTTGTGTATTGGGCATTTCTTCCTTGACCGAATTGGGTAAGTAATTTCATTCTCTTCTTTTCATCTTCTTTTCTCCATGGACGATTATGTGCCCCTTATCATTCGGATGGTTCTCTAAAACAAAACATCACTCTCTCCTATTCCCTAACATCGTGATCTCTATCTATTGTAATGTTATAGTGGGCAAGTCGAATCTCTAATCTTTGCCTACTCATCCGTAGCCATAAGTTGAATCGGTTGGAATCGGGTTCATCATCGATTAAGGGAATAAATCACTCATTCTTCTCTACCCGTTGATCATTCGGAAGTAGTGCGTTATTAGAGGAAAATCGATAGGAGGGCAAAAAGGGAGTGGACTTGCAATCTCTACTCCCAAGTTCAAACGTAGGGCGGTATCAGCAGTTCGGGATTTTTCACTAGGTTGTGGACCATCTTCTGGTGAGAGTAGGCAAATCGTGGTCGTTCACGATACTAAGGGTAAGCATTTCTTTAGATCGTGTGATTTAGAATTGGATTGAGACACTATCTTTTGTTAGTTAATCGAGTGTTATGGTGACATAGGTGCCGACGATCAAGAAGGTTTAGTCCTTACCGTAATCAAGTGTGTAATCTCACACCGAAATCCTATAGATTCGTGATTCACCATCATGTTGGAAAATAGATCATTGTTGCTTATGAATCTAATAACTGTAATATGGCATGAATCGAGTAACTTGCTTATACAACGTTAATTCTAAAGATCTGTCAAATCGGTATTAATTGCTAAATTACAAAAATGCCCTTATGGGCCGAATTACTAAAAAGCTCTAATGGCTATTTTATGAAAATGCCCCTATGGGCCGATTTACCAAATGCCCTAACGGACCGATTTGCTAGAATGCCTTAGTGGGCATAATTACCAAAGTGCTTTAATGGGCCGATTCACCGAAATATTTCGTTAGATTAATGGTTGTTATATATGTGGATATATTTTTATTATGTTGCATCTTTACATATTGCATGGGGTGGGAAAAATTGTATGAAGAGCAGTGTAGCCTGGTGGCATAGCCACAATTCGCTTATTATTGTGCTTAATTATGATTTCGGTGGCATGGCCACAAAAATAATATACTTTAGCAGCTTGACTGCAAATTGGCATGAGCGGCGGGGTGGGTTGACTTGATCCCCACAGGTGTGATTGGTTGGTCGGGGGTGTGATGGATGGATGGGTTGGGTTGCATACATTTCATTTAAATACTGTTATGTAAATGGGCTTAGGTCCAAGATGTTACTATACGGTTTCAGGCCTAGTGGATGACGGTAAGGGGATTATGCATTGAGTTCTAGTAAATCACCCCTTGTTTTTTTCTTAATCCTTGCAGGTAATGCTCAGTAATGAGGACTTGGGCCCATGGATGACTCAGTGGAGGCGATACTTTAGAAATAATATTTTCAAACATTAGTAAACTTCTTTTTCGCTTTATTTCATTACTTTTACTATTTTGGGTTTAAAGTTGTAATAAAGCCTCTAGGATATGTTTTAATTTTCTTTATGTTTTGACGTACTTGTTATTTTTCTTGAATTCTTTTAAACGGGGATTTTCTGAGATCATAAATAACGGTTTTCTAAAATTGATTAACAAATAGATTTCATAACAAATATGTGCAAATAATTTAATTCGGATTCTCTTTCGAATTATCAACGTCATTTTCAAAAGTCACGATTTTAAAGTTCACTAGTTCGATTTTCGATTCATCAATCAACCTCTCGAAATTAGTAATATTTAATCGAATATTTATAACCAAACTTGTTTTCTTAACTATAACCAAATAACGTCAACTTTAGTAAGAATCACAAGTTCTTTATACGTTTTCTTCATGTGACATGCCAGATTCGGTCATACCACATGGGCCGGGTTTGGGGTGTTACATTTTATGGTATCAAAACCAGGTTACAAAACTTGGTTGTGGTTTGGGTTCGAAAATGATTTCTAAAACTGCTTGAAATTTGATTTATAAATACATGTTTTAGAGGAAGTATGGCACCACGGGTATCCGACACCAAGTCAGTAAGTTTTTGTTTTCATTTTATGATTATTGTGGTATGACTGTAGTAAGAAAACTCTATAAAATATAAATACTCTAGAACTTTTTGCTTTAGGAGCTGAAACTATAGAGATTGAGGCTTTAGGATACATTTTGTGAAAACAATTTTACTTCCTATACTCCATAAAACATTGTTTAATAAACATTGAATAGCATACTGATTTATAAGACTCTTAATCAGATTAAGTCGACTTAGCAAATATGAGCGCTAGAGGACGTGGACGCGGTAGAGGTGGACGTGGTAGAGGCCGAGGTGCTAGAGTTGTATCTGAGGCATCGGGACATATGCCTGAAATGGACGCACCTGCATCACCAGTGACTGAAGCTGGGTCACATGATCGAATGAGAGAGGACGACGCTCTATCCCAAGCGATGTTGAGGTTACTGGAAAGGGTTGCTCGGGCAAGAACTGGGTCGACAGCTCGTGGGTCAATATCTGAGTGACTTAGATCGAATGGGGCCGAAGTTTTTAGGGGTATTTCGGGTGTAGCTCCTAGTGTAGCGGAGTACTGGCTTGAGGCGGTGGAGCGGATTATGGACAATCTGGATTGCAAAGCTGAGCAGAAATTGAAAGGGGTTGTGTCATTGCTAAGAGACGAGGCGTATCAGTGGTGGCTCACTGGTCGGGAAGGCACTCAGGCTGATCGTATTACCTGGGAATTCTTTAAGACAGACTTTCAAGGAAAATATGGCGGGGCTAGCTATGTAGATGTCCGAAGAAAGGAATTCCTAAATCTGGTTCAAGGAAGTAGATCTGTGGCAGTATACGAGGCGGAGTTTCTGCATCTGAGCCAGCATGCTCAGGGAATAGTGCCGACTGATTGCGAACGTTGTGTGCGTTTTGAGGATGGGTTGTGTGATGAGTTACGGGTACTGATAGCCCCATAGAAGAAGAGGAATTTTGCTACACTGGTGGAAAAAGCTAAGATAGCTGAGGAAGTGAAACACTCGGAACGGCATAATAGAGACAAGGATAGGGGCAGGATCAAGAGAGACTCTGGGTATTCAGGTCCTGCTAGAGGATTTTAGAAAAGGCCCAAGAATGAGAGACCAGTTCGAGTGAGTGCTCCAGCTACTACCAATCAGTTACAGCCTTGTGTGGATTGTGGAAAACTTCACTCGGGTGAACATTGGAAGAGAACTGGTGGTTGTTTCAGATGTGGATCCAAAGACCATCGGTTTAGGGATTGCCCTCGAGAGCCTACTCAGACTCAGGTAGTTCGTAACAGATTTGCACAGCCAGTAGAGGGTGCTCAGCAGCAACCGACAGGCCGTGGGCCAGGTCGAGATGGTAATGGCATAGGACGAGGTCAGGGTGCACCGGGTAGATGTACCGGTAATAGGGGTAACACGGACGTGAGACAGCCACGATTAGTCTATGCGATCAGACGTCGAGAGGATGGCGATGCACCGGATGTCATAACTGGTACTTTTTCATATCTGATGTACCTTTTACCGCTTTGGTAGACATTGGATCCACCCATTCGTATTTTGCATGTGCTGTGTCTGGAACTTTGAATATTAGATCTGAGATTACTGCTAGAGAAACAACTATGATTAGCCCTTTAGGACAGTCAGTGGTAGTAAATAGGTTGTTTAGGGATGTGCCCTTAGAAGTTCAGGGAGTAGTATTTCTGGCGAATTTGATGGAACTGCCGTTCGGGGAGTTTGACCTTATATTGGGCATGGACTGGCTTGTTAAGCATCGTGCGAACTTGGATTGTGTTGCAAAGCGAATGGTACTAAGAACTTCAGAGGATAAGGAAGTGATGATGATAGGTGAAAAAAGAAATTATCTATCTAATGTGGTATCTGCTTTAAAGGGGGAAAGGTTGGTACGAAAGGGGTGTGAAGCGTTCTTAGCCTTTATCAGTGCTTTGGATGCCAAAGAGTTATCGGTAGAGAGTGTTAGAACGGTGAAAGAGTTTTCAGACGTCTTTCTCGAGGAGCTTCTAGGATTGCTTCCGGATCGGGAAGTGGAATTTGGTATTGAGCTGCCAGGAACGGCTCCAGTGTCCATTGCTCCTTACAGAATGGCGCCGAATGAGCTAGTGGAACTTAAAGCTCAAATTCAAGAGTTGTTGGATCTTGGATTTATTCGACCAAGTGTGTCACCGTGGGGAGCACCGGTTTTGTTCGTTAAGAAAAAGGATGGGTCGATGCGTATGTGCATCGATTATAGACAATTGAATAAGTTGACGATCAAGAACATGTACCCGTTACCGAGGATCGATGATCTGTTCAATCTGCTGCGAGGAGCTTCGGTTTTCTCGAAGATAGACTTGAGATCGAGGTATCACCAGTTAAAAGTCAAGGAGGTGGATATTCACAAGACTACGTTCCGAACTCATTATGGGCATTATGAGTTCTTGGTGATGCCATTTGGGTTAACAAATGCACCAGCTGCATTTATGGACATGATGAACCGAGTCTTCCAACCCTATCTAGATAGGTTTGTGGTGGTGTTCATAAATGACATCTTGGTGTACTCAAAGATAGAAGAGGAGCATGATTCACATCTACGGGTCGTACTGCAGACATTAAGGGAGAATCAACTATATGCCAAATTCAGTAAGTGTGAATTTTGGCTAAGGGAAGTGACTTTTGGGGCATGTTGTGTCTGCCGAGGGAATTAGAGTTGATCCCCGGAAGGTCGAGGCTGTATTGGACTGGAAGCCACTGAAGTCAGTGGCAGAAATTTGAAGTTTTCTAGGTTTGGCTGGGTATTACAGGCGATTCATTGAGGGGTTTTCATTGATTGCTGCACCCTTAACTAAGCTATTGCATAAGGGAGTACCGTTTGTATGGTCAGATAAGCAACAAGAAAGCTTTGAGAGATTGAAGAAGATTCTGACAGAAGCACCAGTATTGATTCAGCCTGTGGCTGGTAAAGAGTTTATTATTTATTGTGATGCGCCACACACGGGCTTGGGATGTGTGTTGATGCAAGAGGGAAAGTGGTGGCTTATGCAACTCGTCAATTAAGGCCGCATGAGGTGAACTATCCCACACATAATTTGGAGTTAGTTGCAGTGGTATTTGCTCTGAAGATATGGAGACACTATCTGTACGGAGAGAAGTCGATTATCTATGCGGACCATAAGAGTCTGAAGTACCTCCTTACCCAGAAGGAGTTGAACTTAAGACAGCGGAGGTGGATAGAATTGTTGAAAGATTATGACTGCTCAATCGAGTATCACCCAGGTAAAGCTAACGTAGTGGCAGATGCGTTGAGTCGTAAGGTGATATCGGATTTGAGAGCAATGTTCGCTCATCTCAGCCTTTATGAAGATGGCAACTTGTTAGCTGAACTTCAAGTGAAGCCTGCGTGGGTAAGTCAGATTAAGGAAAAGCAGTTGTTAGATGAAAGGTTGGGTTCTCGGCTTCAGCAAGTGGAAGGTGGTGAGATAGGGGATTTTGGATTAAATAGTGATGGAGTATTGTGTTTCTGCGAAAGAGTTTGTATGCCCAAGGATTCAGAATTTAGACAAATGATTCTGCTTGAGGCGCATAGTAGCCCATATGCTATGCACTCTGAGGAAATAAAATGTACCGAGACCTCCGTGAGTAGTATTGGTGGTCAGGGTTGAAACAGGAGGTTACTGATTATGTGATTAAGTGCTTGACATGTCAGCAGGTGAAGGCGGAACATCAACTGCCTTCAGGATTGCTGCAACCGGTGAAAATCCCACTATGGAAATGGGAACGGATAACGATGGACTTTGTTAGTGGGTTACCTTTAACGCCTACTAAGAAAGATTCAGTATGGGTGATAGTGGATCGGTTAACGAAGTCTACTCATTTCCTACCTGTTCGTACGGATTATACATTGCAGAAGTTGACCAAGTTGTATATAGTAGAAATTGTGAGGTTGAATGGGGACAAGGATCCTAGGTTTACATTACAGTTCTGGAAGGCTTTACATGAAGCTTTGGGTACAAGACTAAATTTCAGCACGGCGTTTCATCTGCAGACTGATGGTCAGTCGGAGAGAGTAATCCAGATTCTAGAAGACATGTTAAGAGGTTGTGTGATCGACTTCAGGGGTAGTTGGGAAGATTTTCTACCATTGGCAGAGTTTACATACAACAACAACTATTAATCCAGCATCCAGATGGCACCCTATGAGGCGTTGTATGGTCGTAGGTGTAGTACTGCTACTTGCTGGACTGAGCTGGGGGAGCGACAGTTATTGGGTCCAGAGTTGATCTCGGAGACGGAGGAAAAAGTTAAGGTAATTTGGGCTCGATTAAAAGAAGCTTCAGATAGACAGAAATCATACGCGGATCTGAAGCGGAAGGAGATAGAGTTCTCTATGGGTGATCAGGTCTTTTTGAAGGTCTCACATTGGAAAAAGATCTTAAGATTTGGACGAAATGGCAAGTTGAGCCCTAGATTTATCGGACTATATCGTGTATTGAAGCATGTTGGGCCAGTGGCTTATCTGTTTGAGTTACCTCCGGAGTTAAGTCAGATACATAGTGTATTCCATGTCTCGATGTTAAGGCGTTATCGTTCGAATCCGTCTCATATTGTGCCAGTGGAGGAAATCGAAATAAGACCTGACTTGTCTTTTTAAGAAGAGCCAGTGCAGATTTCAGATCGGGATATTAAGGTGCTGAGAAGGAAGTCGGTTCCATTAGTCAAAGTATTATGGCGTAATCACGGGTCAGAGGAAGCTACATGGAGCCAGAGGACACGATCCGACAACAATACCCTCATCTCTTTTAATCAGGTAAATTTCAAGGCCGAAATTTCTTTAAGGGGGTAGAATTGTAACATCCTGAAATTTGGGATTTTATGTTTTGCATTATACCATGCGTTAGGTTAGCTAAGAGTGTCAGTTGTGTATGTTTAGGGACCCTAAGAAGGCTTGGGGTTGAGTTGGGCCTTAGTAGAATTTTTGTGTTTAAGCACTTAAGGGGGGAGAAGGTAAGTGACGTCAAGACTTAAAAGAATAAGTGTGTATTTTGCTAGCACAAGTGGAGCTAGTAGCAGAGTGGTGTGGCGTCACATGAAGGAGCGAAAGGGGTGGAGTTCGAATCCCACCTATTTCAAATTTTGGATTAATTTTTGTGATAATCTGGTGGAAGATGGTAAGTGTCGGCCATGGCTCTAAAGAAGGAAAGGAAGACTTTCAAATGATTGAAAGAAGACTAAGGAAAAGAGTAAGGAGGAGATCAAGGGAAAAATAAGGAAAGAAGTAAAGGAAAGAGATAAGAGAGGGATATGTTGGCAAAATCTTAGGGAGGTGCATGGGGAAATAAATTTGGTCAACTAAAATCTTTTTGGTTAGGGGGCATACGGTTTTGGTAGGGAAATTTTGGGAGCCGAATTTCCTATAGCCATTTTGCAAGTGTTATGCATGCAAAGTTTTTTTTTCTTCTTTTTGAACATTTTGTGCTTCTTTTCCAACCTTTTTCTCTTGTCTTGTCGAAACACTCAAGCCATTTTGCTCATCTTTTCCTAGGTGTTGGCCGAAACTCTCTGACACCTCTTTTTCCATCTCTTCTTTTCTTTTTCACCATTTCTTCAACCCTTCACTCTTTTTCTTTAGTCAATATTTTTGATGGCCGGATCTTGCTTGTTCTTTTCTCTCTAAATAGCCGAACCTTAAACACTTTATTTCTTCTTCTTTCTTGCGTAATGGGCATTTCTTCCTTGACCGAATCGGGTAAGTGATTTCATTCTCTTCTTTTCATCTTCTTTTCTCCATGGCCGATTATGTGCCCCTTACTATTCGGATGGTTCTCTAAAACAAAACATCACTCTCTCCTATTCCCTCACATCGTGATCTCTTTCTATTGTAATGTTATAGTGGGCAAGCCGAATCTCTGATCTTTGCCGACTCATCCGTAGCCATAAGTTGAATCGGTGGGAATCGGGTTCATCATCGATTAAAGGACTAAATCACTCGTTCTTCTCTACTCGTTGATCCTTCGGAAGTAGTGCGTTATTAAAGGAAAATTGATAGGAGGGCAAAAAGGGAGTGGACTTGCAGTCTCTACTCCCAAGTTCAAACGTAGGGCGGTATCGGCAGTTCGGGATTTTCCACCAGGTTGTGGACCATCTTCTAGTGAGAGTAGGCAAATCGTGGTCGTTCATGATACTAAGGGTAAGCATTTCTTTAGATCATTTGATTTAGATTTGGATTGAGACACTATCTTTTGTTAGTTAATCGAGTGTTATGGTGACATAGGTGCCGACGATCAAGAAGGTTTAGTCCTTACAGTAATCAAGTGTGTAATCTCACACCGAAATCCAGTAGATTCATGATTCACCATCATGTTGGAAAATAGATCATTGTTGCTTACGAATCTAATAACTGTAATATGGCATGAATCGAGTAACTTGCTTATACAACGTTAATTCTAAAGATCTGTCAAAATCAGTATTAATTGCTAAATTACAAAAATGCCCTTATGGGTCGAATTACTAAAAAGCTCTAATGGCTGTTTTATGAAAATTCCCCTATGGGCCGATTTACCAAAATGCCCTAACGGACCGATTTGCTAGAATGCCTTAGTGGGCCGAATTACTAAAGTGCTTTAATGGGCCGATTCACCGAAATATTTTGTTAGATTAATGGTTGTTATATATGTGGATATATTTTTATTATGTTGCATCTTTACATATTGCATGGGGTGGGAAAAATTATATAGAGAGCAGTGTAGCCTGGTGACATAACCACAATTCGCTTATTATTGTGCTTAATTATGATTTAGGTGGCATGGCCACAAAAATAATATACTTAAGCAGCTTGACTGCAAATTGGCGTGAGTGGCGAGGTGGGTTGACTTGATCCCCACAGGTGTGATTGGCTGGTCGGAGGTGTGATGGATGGATGGGTTGGGTTGCATACATTTCATTTAAATACTGTTATGTAAATGGGCTTAGGCCCAAGATGTTACTGTACAGGTTCAGGCCCAGTGGATGACGGTAAGGGGATTATGCATTGAGTTCTAGTAACTCACCCCCTTTTTTTTCTTAATCCTTCCAGGTAATGCTCAGTAATGAGGACTTGGGCCCATGGATGACTCGGTGGACGCCATACAATGGAAATAATTTTTTTGAACATTAGCAAACTTCTTTTCCGCTTTATTTCATTACTTTGGGTTTAAAGTTGTAATAAGGCCTTTGGGATATGTTTTAATTTGCTTTATGTTTTGACGTACTTGTTATTTTTCTTGAATTGTTTTAAACGGGGATTTTCTGAGATCATAAATAACGGTTTTCCAAAATTGATTAACAAATAGACTTCATAACAAATATGTACAAATAATTTAATTTGGATTCTCTTTCAAATTATCAACGTCATTTTCAAAAGTCATGGTTTTAAAGTTCACTAGTTCGATTTTCGATTCATCAATCAACCTCTCGAAATTAGTAATATTTTATCGAATATTTATAACCAAACTTGTTTTCTTAACTATAACCAAATAACGTCAACTTTAGTAAGAATCACAAGTTCATTATACGTTTTCTTCATGTGACATGCCAGATTCGGTCATGCTGCATGGGCCGGGTTTGGGGTGTTACATTATCTGTATCTATTTTCGGTTATGTGTGTGATGATTGTATGCCTGTATGCTTAATTCTACTGGGTTACACACTGAGTTTACTTAAACTCACATCTGTTTGTCTATTCTGTCAGGTAATCCCCAGTCTTAGGCGGACCTGTGCAGCGGAGACTCAGCGGTGATCACTCTCTCGTAAAACTGTTTAAACTCGCTAAATTATGGTTTAATTTATGATTTTTGTTACATTCTGAGAGTTTGTAATTTTTGGGACTCTCTAGACTGTTGGTTTTTAATTGGTTATTTTGGGTATTTGACTTTTTAATTGCTTTGAAAAAAGGTTTTATTAAAAAAGATAGCTTTTATGCAAACAAAGGTTTTCTAAAACTACAAATTATTTTCTTCAAAAGTAACATTTTTCGTAAGCTTCCGCTATTAAACATGATTTTGGGGAAATTGGTTAATTACCAAATGTTTTGACAATGGATAGAGACGCTTAAGAGTTGAAAAACGAAAATGGTTTTTAAGAGTAGTTTTCGTTATCAAAACCTATTCTTTGTGGCATCTCTGGATTCAGTCATAACATCTAGGCTGAGTTTGGGGTGTTACATTTAGTGGTATTAGAGTCAGGTTGCAAAAATTAGGCTGTGTATTTTGGGTTCCAAAATTTTGTTTTAAAAGTGTTGGATTCTAATTAATTTGAATAAATTGAGAAAGTGTGTGGTACACCGAGTCTCTGGCGTGATCCTGTAAGTATTTCTGAAATTGAGATAGTATATTCTGAAAATACTGTAGATAGTATCTTCTGAGACTGTACTGAGATAGTTACGAAACTAAACTGAAACTTCTGAAAACACTTTTGAACTACTGATAAATTGTGCATAAAATATTTTCTAATAAATAATGGAACTGATGCATAAAATATTTAATATAGATAAAACTTGAATTAGACAATGAGTGCTCGTAGAATTCACAGACGTGGTACTCGTGGCCGTGGTAAAGGCCGTAGGGGCTCGAGCTGAGTCTTCCTCTTTGGGCAGTATGTCGAATCTAAATTCGAGTGAGACACCAGTATCGCCTGCTATTGAGACTGGGTCTTAGAGTCGTTTGGCTGGCGACGACGTACTATCCTAGGCAATGCTGAGGATATTGGAGAGGGTTGCTGGACCCCATTATGGAGCTGGGGGCCGAGGGTTGGTAATTGAACGACTTTTGTCCAATGGTGCTGAATTATTTAGGGGTGTCACTGGATTCGCTGCTAATGTAGCCGACTATTGGTTGGATGCCACGAAGAGGATTATGAATGATCTAGACTGCACTCTTGAGCAGAAACTGAAGGGTGTTGTCTCTTTGCTTCACGATGAGGCTTATTAGTGGTGGCTGACGGTTGAGGAAGGCACTCAGCTTGATCGATTGAGTTGGGATTTCTTCAAGACCACATTTTAGAGTAAATATGTGGGGGCGAGCTATATGGATGCTCGTAGACATGATTTCATGAATCTCACGCAAGATGATAGGTTCGTGGCTGAGTATGAGGCCAAATTTCTGAGGTTGAGCCGCTACGCTTGAGGCATAGTGGCGTTTGCGTACAAAAGGTGTGTCCGCTTTGAGGACGGACTGAGAGATAACTTTAGGGTTCTGATTGCTCGACAGAGGGAGTGAGAGTTTGTTGTTCTGGTGGAGAATGCTAAGATTGCTGAGGATGTTAAGCGCGTGGAGCGCCAGAACAGGGACAGAGATAGAGGTAAGAACAAGAGGGATTCGGAGCCCTCAAGTTTTGTTTTGAGGCCTAAGAAAAGGGCTAGATCTGATGGGCCGATTAGAGTGGGGATTTCTGTTACCCGTACCGAAATTCAGCCGTGTAGTGACTGTGGTAGGCGCCATCCAGGCGAGTGTTGGAGGAGGTTAGGGGCTTGTTTGAGGTGCGGGTCATTGGAGCATCGTATCAGAGAGTGTCCGCAATGGTCAGATCAGATGCAAGCGTCAGCACTGGGTTCTGTGCAGCCTTAGAAGGTAGTTCAGTAGCCACTTAGGGGCAGTGGAGTGGCTACGGGTGGTCATGATTTTGGTCATAGATAGAAAGTACCGGGCAGAGGTGCTAGTCAGATAGAGGCAAGGCAGCCTGCACTTGTCTATGCTGCTCGACGCTGAGAGGACAGAGATGTTCCAGATGTTATCACCAGTTCATTCTTAATTTTTGATGTACCTTATACTACTCTTATAGACATAGGATCTACACACTCATATGTAGCTAGTACTGAATCTGAAACCTTAGGGGTTACTGTTGAGAACACTATTAGTGAGGTTATTGTACTGAGTCCATTGGGGCAGTCTATTCGGGTTAGTAGACTTTATAGAGATGTTTCGTTAAAGGTACAAGGGGAGATATTTCTGGCAAATCTAATGGAGCTTCCGTTTGAAGAGTTTGATTTAATTCTAGGGATGGACTGGTTGGTTGAGCACCGAGTCAGCTTGGACTGTGCAACGAAGAGGGTCGTTCTAAGGACTGAGGATGATAAGGAAGTGGTAGTAATCGGCGAGCATCGAGATTATCTGTCCAATGTGATCTCCGCTCTTGTGGCTGAAAAACTGGTTCAAAAAGGGTGTGAGGCATACTTGGCTTACGTTAGTATTTTTGATTCTGAGGGTTCTTCTGTTGGGGATATCAGAACAGTGAGGGACTTTCCAGATGTTTTCCCTGAGAAGTTACTGGGTTACCTCCGAATCAGGAAGTCGAGTTTAGAATTGGGCTTCTAGCGGGTACAGCTCCGGTGTCTATTACCCCATACCATATGGCACCGAAAGAGCCTACTGAACTTAAGGCTCAACTACAAAAGCTTTTGGACTGTGGTTTCATCCGTCATAGTGTGTCTCCGTGGGGAGCACTAGTTCTATTTGTTAAGAAGAAAGATAGGACCATGAGGATGTACTTTGATTACCAGCAGCTAAATAAGTTGACTGTGAAGAATAAGTATCCACTTCCGAGGATCGAAGACCCGTTTGATCAATTTTGAGGGGCTTCTATGTTCTCCAAGATTGATCTTCATTCTGGGTACCATCAATGGAGGGTTAAGGAAGCTGATGTCCATAAGACTGCATTTAGGACTCATTATGGACATTACAAGTTCCTAGTTATGCCTTTTGGATTGACGAACGCTCCGGCCGCGTTCATGGATCTGATGAACCGAGTTTTTAGCCTTATCTAGATCAGTTTGTCGTGATTTTCCTTGACGACATTCTGGTGTACTCTAAGACTAAGGATGAGCATGATGAACATCTTAGAGTTGTGCTTCAAATTCTGCGTGAGAAGAAGCTTTATGCTAAGTTAAGCAAGTGTGAGTTCTGGTTGCATGAAGTGACTTTTTTGGGACACGTGGTTTCTGATGAGGAAATTCGGGTTGATCCTCGAAAGATTGAGGCTGTGCTGGATTGGAAACAACCTAAGAATGTGTTTGAGATCCTCAGCTTTCTAGGCTTAACGGGTTATTATCGTCAGTTTGTTGAGGGATTCTCTCTAATTGCAGCTCCCTTAACTAAACTTCTGTGTAAGGGTGTGCCATTTTTCTGGACTGATGCACAACAATCGAGCTTCAGAAGCTCAAATATGTTCTGACTTAAGCTCATATTTTGATACAGCCTGAATCTGGAAAGGAGTTTGTGGTATACAGTGACGTGTCACACGTTGGTTTGGGTTGCGTTCTGATGCAAGATGTTAAGGTTTTCGCTTATGCGTCCCGTCAACTTAAGACACACAAAGGGAACTATCCGGCGCACGATCTTGAATTGGCTGCAGTAGTCTTTGCATTCAAAATCTGAAGGCATTATCTTTATGTTGAGAGGTGTATCATCTACATCAATCACAAGAGCCTCAAGTATCTCCTTCCTCAGAAGGAGTTGAACCTTAGACAGGGTCGATGGATTGAGCTACTCAAGGATTATGACTGCGCCATTGAGTATCGTCGTGGTTAATGCTCTCAATCGTAGAGCGATGACTGATCTGAGGATGATGTTTGCTCACCTAGTCTGTTTGATGATAGGAGTCTATTAGTCGAGTTACAAGTTAAGCCAACTTGGATTGATTAGATTCGGGGATAAATAGTTAGGGGATGAGTCTCTGAGTTTGCGGTTTCGTCAGATTGAGAGTGGTGCTACTTTTGATTTTGGGTTGAATAAGGATGGTGTTCTATGTTTCCGAGGACAGATTTGTGTGCCGGATGACCCAGATTTGAGATAGTCGATTCTAAGGGAGCTGCATAGTAGCTCCTATGCTATGCATCCAAGCGGTAACAAGATGTACCGTGATCTCTATGAACTATATTGGTGGCCGGGTTTGAAGCATGAGGTTACCGACTTTGTTGCTCGTTGTCTGACGTGTCAGTATTAAGGTTGAGCACTAGTTGCCTTCGAGATTGTTACAGCCAGTTAAGATTCCTTTATGGAAATGGGAACGAGTAACGATGGACTTCTTTAGTGGTTGCCCTTGACACCCACTAAGAAGGATTTTGTTTGGGTCGTCGTGAATCGATTGACCAAGTCTGCTCACTTCATTCTGATTCAGATGGACTATTCTCTGCAGAACCTAGCGAAACTCTACATCTTGGAGATAGTTAGACTGCATGGGGTTCCTGCTTCGATCATTTCTAATAGGGATCCTCGCTTCACATCTCAGTTTTGGAAGAAGTTACACGAGACTCTAGGTTCAAGATTGGACTTCAGTACTGCGTTCCATCCTTAGATTGATGGTCAATCTGAGAGGGTGATTCAGATACTGGAGGATATGCTTAGGAGCTGTGTGATCGATTTTCGAGGCAGTTGGGAGGATTACCTACCACTAGCTGAGTTCGCCTACAATAACAGTTTCTAGGCTAGCATTCAGATGGCACCTTACGAGGCTTTGTATGGTCATAAGTGTTGCACTCCGCTATGTTGGACTGAGTTGGGTGAGCGTTGAATTTTGGGTCCTGAATTGGTTTCTGAGACCGAGGATAAGGTTAAACTGATTCGAGATCATCTGAAAGCGGTGTCCGATAGACAGAAATCTTATGCGGATCTGAAGAGTTGTGAAATTAAGTATGCTATGGGGGACTTCGTCTTTTTTAAGGTTTCACCGTGGAAGACGATTCTGAGATTTGGCCGTAAGGGCAAGTTAAGCCCTAGGTTCATTGGGCCGTATCGAATTCTGAAGCGTGTAGGACCTGTCGCTTATCAATTGCAGCTACCTCCAAAGTTGGACCGTATCCATGATGTGTTTCATGTCTCGATATTGAGGCGGTATCAGTCTGATCCATCCCATATAGTCTCGGCTGAGGAGATCGAGGTTAGACCAGACTTGACTTTTTAGGAGGAGTCGGTTCAGATTCTGGATCATGATGTTAAGGTTCTAAGGAGGAAGTCCATCCCTTTAGTGAATGTTCTGTGGTGGAATCATGGTGCTGATGAGGCCACATAGGAACCTGAGGACTCGATGCCTCAGCAGTATCTGCACCTGTACTGATCAGGTAAATTTCAAGGTCAAAATTTCTTTTAGGGGGAAGAGTTGTAACGCTCCAAATTTCTTATGTTTGCTTCTGTAAAATTTTGACACAACTGTGTGTCTGCTTCAGTGGTTAAGTGTTCTGGGTTTGTGTGAGAGGTCCCAAGTTCAAACCTTACCTTTAGTAGATTTTTTTTTTGGAATTAAGCCGTATCTCTGTTCAGTGGGCTTATATTTAATTGTTTATAATTTTATACCAAAATGAGCCTGCTGGTTCAAGTGGTAAGGCGGTTGTTGCCCTGGAGGTCTGGTGTTCGAATCCTGGCACGAGCATAGGTATTAATTTTGCTCTGTAATCTGATAGAGTTTCGATCGAGTGGGAAGTCTGTGAAAGTTAAGTTAGTGGGGAGAAAATTTAGGGATATGGGAGCATTATCTTGACTCTGTTTGTTATCTTTTCTCTCTCCTCCTAAATCCCCAAAATAATTCTAACATCAAAATTTTTTCCCTTATTCCTTCACTGTTTTTGTTTTCCTTTTCTTCCTCTTCTGTTATTTCTTGCTCTTCTTTTGACATCACCTTTTTTTTTTAACTATCGTTTATCTGTTCACGGTGTTCGTACGTATTGGTAAGTGATAGTGATATTTTGGCTTGAGCAAAGAGTTCTTCTTAGAATCATTAGAACGATTTTCTTTTTCTGTTTAGTAATGAAACTGGTGTTTTGACAGCAACAAATCGTGATGATTGTGACTTTGCTCTCGTTGAATAGTAGACTACCATTCGGAGGGTTGGGGTAAGTGTTGAACACCTGAATCGACTTCTTTCCAGTTTTTTAATTTCGGTTTATTGTGATCTAAGACTAAGTGTGGGACTTTGGTTTGACAACTATAGGTTCTGGTGGTCCGGGGACTGCTTTCACATCAAAATCAAACCAGGTGTGTACTCGAAACGCAGAAAACGAAGCTTCGGCAAAAGCCAAAAAATGAAACTGTCGATGCCACACGGGAGTGTTGTCGTCAGTGTGGTAGGCTGTGTATGTGTACACGGTAGTGTGGTCGACGAAGGCATGGCCGTGCGTAGCACACAGCCGTGTGGTGGCTTGAGTGGTACCATGTGGGCCACATGGGCATGTCACACTAACGTGTGAATTCTGGGCCAGGCTGTGTGGGCCCACAGAGGTAAGCCACAAGGGCATTTGGGTACATTATACTGAAATTTTCTATAGGATCGCACGGGTCGTTCTAATCGACTGTGGGCCTATCATAAGGCCAGTAAAGTCTAACTAAACCCTAAAACTTGTGATCTGTTAGACTGAAACACTGTTCTGAGCATGTGTATGTTATGTGCATCTGTTATTTGTTTATATAAGCATGTTTTATCTATTAATTTTGGATGTATGCTCTGTATCTATTTTGGGGTGGGACTTGTATATGAGGAGGAAGTATTCTGAACGGCATTAAACGCATATATTCTGGCAGCTCGATTGCATACTATATTTGACATGTGTCTTAATGACACGACGTGGTGTGTAGGGATAGGTGCGTGTTTTTAACCCCACATGGTGTGATGGGATGGTCGGAGATGGTGTGTAGAGGAAATGGGTACGATTTTGCATATCTGTATTTGTATCTGTATCTGATTCTGTTACTGTATCTAAAAAGGACATGAGTTCGTATCTGTATCTGTTTCCGATTATGTATGTGATAATTGTATGCCTGCATGCTTAATTCTGCTAGGTTACACGCTGAGTTTACGTAAACTCACATCTGTTTGACTACTCTATCAGGTAATCCACAGTCTTAGGTGAACCGGTGCAGCAAAGACTCAGGGTGATCGCTCTCCCGTAAAACTATTTCAACTCACTAAATTATGGTTTAATTTACGATTTTTGTTATATTCTGGGAGTTTGTAATTTCTGGGACTCCCTGGACTGTTGGTTTTTAATTGGTTATTTTGGGTATTTAACTTTTTAATTTCTTTGAAAAAAGTTATTATTAAAAACAACGGCTTTTATGGAAACAAAGGTTTTCTAAAACTACGAATCATTTTCTTCAAAAGCAACATTTTCCGTAAGCTTCCGCTATTAAACACGATTTAAGGCAAATTGGTTAATTACCAAATATTTTGACAATGGATAGAGATGCTTAAGAGTTGAAAAACGGAAATGGTTTTTAAGAGTAGTTTTCGTTATCAAAACCCATTCTTTATGACATCTCGGGATTCGACCACAACGTCTAGGCCGGGTTTGGGGTGTTACAGAAATTGTTTAAGTTAAATTAAAAATATTAAAGATGTCAAATTAAAATCTTGTTTTGAAAGAGATCGATTTACTCATTTTCGAAATTAACAGGAACCAAAGGGGTATTTTCACCAATCTCTTATTTAAGTTATGTGAATTCTTCAAGTTATTCGAATTGTAAGATTCAACTTGGCTCAAACTTAAAAAATCAAATTATTTATTCAAGTTGACTGAAAAAATTGAATAACTCAAATAACTTGATTCGATTAACTCAAAATTCAAAAAATTCTCAATTTCTTCGAGTTGAATTGAGTTTTGCTCATCCCTACCAGAACATAATATCGCTTGTGTTTGTCATAGTGGAGAATAAGAAGATGGAGGATTGGTCATTTTTCTAAAAATATTATGGAAACATGTTTTTTGAGATGTGACTAGGGTATGCTTGATATCTAATTAATCTATGGCTATAAAAGCTATGATGAAATGTTAGAGCAACAATGGAATCCACCATGAGACTATCATATTTAATATATTCAGCACATCATGTTAAATTTCACGTGGGAGTTCAATAATAAAGAATTGTGCTAACAAGCTATAAACATAAATACATAGTTTTCAACATGAATATTTCACTTGTAATTGTTTTAAGTCTTAATTAATTCATTTGAAACACCATAAAAGACTGGAACAAGTACGTGCAATTAACTAATATGTGGGAACATAACTTAATAACAACTAAAAAAAAAAGTGAGAGCAATCATATGATGAAGAAAAATGTAACTATCATATGAAAACAAATTGTAACAGCCTATTTTTAGTCAAATCAGAACAGTGGTTTTAGGACCATAAATTCTAGGTCGAAATTATTATTTTATTATTATTTTAATATTTACAGCATGATAATATGTTTGTGTGAAAATTTGTTAAGAAATTTTATCGTTTGATTAGTCAATTTGATAAAAAGGACTGAATCGCGTAAAGTGCAAATGAGATGTTCTAATAGCTATAGGTGTCAAATAGCTATAGAATCTTTAATTAGAGGTCCTTATGTTGTGATTATAGCATTATTAGTGTAACACCCCAAACCCGGCCTAGACGTTACGATCGAATCTGATATGTCACATCGAAGTGATTTCTGAAATTTGGACTTGTTGATAAAAATCTGTATTTAAGTTAAAACCCATTTAGTTTTTATTGCTTGAGAGCAGTCGGCAATTTAAGTTATTACAATCTAAAACCAGCTTATCAAAACAATTGCCATATCTATTACCATTTTTTTTAAACTGACTAAAACCGCAGAAGCTTCTCTAACTAAAAACCTTGAAGTTTAAAATGCGTGTTTTTTTTTTTTGAAAAACAGTTGTGATTTTGAAAACTCTTTTGTGTCCGTTTGGCAGTTTAAAATAAGAAATCAAAGGAAAATTAAAAATTAAATCCACCAATGGCCTTATTACATAATCAATAGCCCAATAGGAAAATTAAAATTAAATAACTAAGTCTAAAGCAGAACATCAGCGATCATGTGGCCACCTCGGAGTCCCTCGCGGCTCCAAATCGTCTAAGGCTGGGGATTATCTGTATAGTTAAAAGAAAGGGTGAGTTTATGAAAACTCAGTGTGTAATCCCCTATCAGTCAGTCAGTAAAAATATATGCAATAACAGTCTGGGTCTGAGCCCTGTTCGGTAACAGTGCAGTGTGGGCCTTAGCCTATTACAGTAACAGTGTGGGCCTAAGCCCAATACAGTACCAGTACCGTGCAAATATGCAACCCACCCCAATCCAGCAACCATGCCACCCGTACCAACCAACACACCATATAGGGATAAAATAGACCTACCCAGCCAGTACACCAATATCGCAACATAGCTGCCAATAATAATAACGCAGCAGAGTTACCAGTAACAGTATATATGGCAACGCTACCAGTAACAATGAATATGGCAGAGCCACCAGTACAGTACTTCCTCCATATCGGAATCCCAACCCCATGCAGTATGTCATGTCATGAAAAGTTCGTGTATGCAAAGTGTCTTACTCAGTACAGTCCTACAAATAATCATACACCTATCAGTCAACCTACCTCTAAGGGTAAAATGGTCATTTCCCTCTAGTAGGGGTATAATAGTAATTTTACCTTTTAGGGGTATTTTGGTCACTTTACTTATTTTGGGGCCTCGGTGCAAATAACGACCTCTCTGAAGGTCTATAGTCGCTTCAAGCGACACAGATAATTTAAATGGTCATAACGATGTAAATGGGCCCAAGGCCCATTATTCAGCCCAAGTGGGCCCACACCCTCGTGTGGCCCGTTTAGCCCAAATTCAATCACGACGATGCAAACTATATAGCCCAGTCTAGTATTTGCACTTATCGTGGATTTTATCCGTGTGAGGCCCACGAGTCAATTGGGCCCACACGGCCCATTTCAGCCAGACGAGGCCCATATCGACCCAAGAGCACGAGAACGCTCATGGTGGCCTCTAAAGTCTATTGCCCATGATTTTTGGGCTCGATTTACCACACGAGCGATCGCACGCTCGTGAAGCCTCAAATGCTGAAGTTTCAACTTTTCGACTTTTGCCGATTCACTGAAGGGAGGAGTGTTGCGCAACAAACAGATTACCCCACGCGCGATCAACCTACAATCAACCCCACACAATCAATCTTTCATCCTTTAGATCATTAACACTAAAGCCCCAAACTGAAATCACCACTTACCTTGACCGAAAATTATGCGATTATTACTCTTAGATCGCTGATTGAAAATGATCGCACCCTTCTTCTCGATTTACTTTGCATAAAATGGTTTTCATTAGCAATAATCGTTTAATACAAGGCTTGAATTGATACCCATAGTCCAAATAATTAGAGTTAGGGCAGATTGGGTATTCTGCCAATACTACCAAACAACCCTACTTACCCCACAGTAATCGGCTAAAGAGGTATTCGAAGAAGAAAGCAGAGAGGTGCAGAGAAGCAAGGCAATTGACGCTCCACCGATTGTTAGAGATTATCATCCACAGGGTTTCAAAATAACAAGACGAGATTTGTGTCATTCAGTCTATATTGGAAAAGTAGAGAACAAAAGAGAGGGGGAAAAGGATATGTAGGATTCGACTTACCATAATGTTATAAACAGAAGATGAGATAGTCGCCCACTACCAAACCGACTTGCACAGCAGAGAAAGAAAAAGAGAGTCGTTCATTCAGTCAAAGAGGAAATGGGAACAGTTGAAAAAAGGTGAAGGAGAAATAAAGGAGAGGAATGAATTCGGCTGGAAGGAAAATAATAGAGAAGAACTCGAAAGGTACCGAGAGGCATTTGACTTACTAGGTATCAACCAAGGTGACTTACGATGCTAAGACACAAAAGAACAATTTGGCCAGGGAGAAAAAGAAGAAAACGAAATGCCAAAAAGAAAGAAACTGAACAAGGACTATACCCAAAAGATATCTCTGCCGAAAATCTGAGTAGCTAAACACCCAATTTGGCACAACTCTCCTCTCACTCAAACTCCTTGATTCTCTCCCCTTATCCCTCCTTTCATCTCTCCATGACCGATTTAAACACCATTCAAATCTATTCAAACTCCCCTTAGCTGTGTTTCAGTCCAACTGTACTTCCTACACAGTTCAAGCAGCAAAATAAATACCCATTACGCAACCCAGGACTTGAACCTCAGACCTCACAGTTGCATAACACGTCACCTTGCCACTAGGCCACAAACACTTTTTGTGTCATAAACAAGCACTACTATTTATAAAGCCTATATGCCAATGTCTAGGTTCATTTAAGAGAAAAACTAATTTTTTTGCAAAAGCCAAGCTTGAACCCAAGCTTCTCATACACCCCCATACACACCCAAATCACTTAGCCATTAAAGCAAACAAGCAATTGGTGTCAGGACATGCAAAATTAAAGACCCTATATTTTTGGGGCATTACAATTAGCATGAGTGGTAAATTATGGACAAGTATTAATTGATTTTGTTGTTTTGTAACCAAGGTTAATTTTGTAATTTGGTAAATAAAGGTTAATCAATTAAACAAAATAAAAATTTTGTCATTCATCTTCAACCTCTACCAATTTTTGAAGAAAAATAAGCTATTTAGGGCTAGACATTCGGCCATGGCATTTTTCTTCAATTAGGTACAATTTTTTCCCGTTTTTAATGATTTTTATGTTTTTAAGATTGTTGCAACTTAGTCTAGCTAGCTTAGGGACTATTTTGCAAAACTATAACAGCCCAATTTCGATGAAATCAGAACAGTGGTTTCAGGACCACAAATCCTAGCCAAAAATAAAATTTATTGTTATTTTATTATATGAACCGTATTATGTTAGAAAATTCATGTGAAAATTTTGATAAGAAAATTTTACCGATTATGTGCTTAATTACGAAAAGGACCAAATCGTATAAAATGTAAAAGTTGAATTCTAGTAGCTAGAGGGATTAAATAGATATGGAATACAAAACTAAAGGTCCTTATATGGTAATTAAACCATTAAAGAAAAGTATGTAGATATTTTGGTGACTCATCCATGGAAATTTAGAAAAAGGGTAAGTACTAAATTGAAAAGTGAAATATTTAATTAATTAAAAGAGGATAAAAAAGAAATATCATCTTATTTTATCATCTTCTTCCCCAAAAATACATGAAAACCCTAGGAGAGAGATAAGAAACTTTCATGGCCAAATTGGGTAAGTTTTCTTATCCTATTTTTAGTACTTTTGATATTTTTAAAACCGGTATAGCTTAATCTATCTATTTGGGGGATCAATTTGTAAACTTATCAAAGTATGAAAAATGGGTCATGGATTATATGCTGAAAATTAGAAATTTATGGTAGAAAATGAAAGGTTGGTGATAGACAAACAACTTTTACAAAGTGATTTTTGATAAAAACATGATTTAGGGACTAAAATGCAAAGTTGTGAAATTTGATGAAAAGTTATAAATTTTTATAAATACATGTGCTGTAAATTTTGAGATGGAATTTTGGTTAGGTTTGGAATAGGGAGTAAATTGAACAAATTTCATTTTCCGAGCCTAGGGACGAAATGAGAATTGATGGAGAAGTTAGGGGCAAAATAGTAATTTTGCCTAGGATGAAAATTGAGTCCACTTGAATGTGAAATATGATAAACTGATGTTAAATTTACTCGTATAGACCCATATAGACCAAATTCAGAGCTAGAACGAGGAAAAGAGAAAAATATCGGATTAGTAGATTTTACGTACACGAACAATTGTCAAGGTAGGTTCGTGTAACTAAATTATATTTTTATGCTTGAATTAAATGTTGTGTTTGTGAATTTTATAAATGCCATAATTATGTAAAATGATCACATATTTGTTAAAGCCCGATAAATGAAATGTGGCCGATCAACAATAATGCCTGATAAATGATAAATGATGAAAATGATAATTTTATGCTTGAGTTGAATGTGAACATTTGAATTGGATTGGTAATCCTGTTATGTGCATATGTTACATGTGTGGCAAGAGTGTACTCTTTGAAATAGTACCTTATGGGTACCATTGGACTTGAATTGAAGGATTCTGTTTTGTGCACCTTGGGTGTAGTACATGTGTATCCATCGATATTCCGAATAAATTCAACGGGTAAAAATCTTGACATGAAAGGACATGAATAAGAAATGAGTTATTACACGTTGTTGTCTGAAATCCATGAAAATGATGCTACATGACAATTGACAGACGAAAACATGAGATGATGATATTTGTACACGGGATTCATTTGATGAATATGTTCATCCTTGGACATAGACTTGTACACTTTGAGTGTACTACTACTCGTGTGACATTGACATTTCAAGTAAAATGTGTAAAGTTTTGATATGAAATAATTGAAACTCAAGATGTGTTATATGAAAATATACTTGAGACATAGCAATGTAATTTATACATGTTGTGGAAAGCATATGTGCATGGAAACTTGATTGTTATTGAGCCCATACATGTTTTTGATGTTATTATGGAATATATAACTAACAAGGGCAATGAGGATATGTGTAAGGCTTGAGGTCAAATTGAATGAATGTGCCTTACATAGTTACCTCAAAATAGAATGAATGGTAAGTTAAGTACCATGTTATATGAACTTACTAAGCATTTTATCCTTACTTAGTTTTATTTCTATGTTTTATAGTAAATCGGAAGCTCGTTGGTTGAAAGCTTGGCGGAGATCACTCACACTATCCATCGGCTCATGACGGTACAATATGGTAAATCAATTATGGTTATAATGGCATGTATAGGTTATATTGGCCATATTGGCCATATTGGCATGTAAATGTAAATGATGCTTGTAATCTAGCCATTGGAATGACTAGTAATGGTTTGTTTTGATATACTTGTAATGTCATACTATGGTAGTTACATATATGTTAAGTGATTGATCATATTATGTCTAACATATGGACTAAACCAAGGTAAGATTATAAACATGTATGCATGTAGTGGTATACCATGTTGGATGATAAAATTTGCTTAATTTGAATGCCTGAAATGATTGGTATTCAGATATAAATTTTGGTTTAGGTCATTGGCAAAATTTTGGGTGAGAAATGAAGCTAGGAGTGGCCTTATTTTGTCTATACAGGCATACACACGGGCGTGTATCTAGATCGTGTGTGACATACGGCCGAGTACATAGGTGCGTAGTTAAGTCGTGTGTCCCTTACACCTTAAATTTGAGAAATAGAATGCTCAAAATTGAGCACACGTGTAGAGACACGGGCGTGTGTCTCAGCCGTGTGGGAAACACAGCCTTGAACACGGGCGTGTGTCTTAGCCGTGTGAAACCTGCACATAATTTCGAAAGAATTTAATTAACCATACGGCCTAGCACACGGGCGTCTGGCATGGTCATGTGCACAAGTCAGAGAGTTACATGGGGTTGAACACGGCCTGTAGCACGGGCGTGTCCTAGGGTCACACAGGTGTGTCCCTTGGACCACACGAGCGTGTAAGCTCAGCACTTTGGGAAATTTTTAAAATGTCACAAAAAGTTCATAGAGTTTCCGATTAAATCCCGACTCATTCCAAAGCTCATATTGGGCCTCAAGGGTCCATTTAAGGGACATTATGAATAATCTCGATAAATGAATAGTAATTGACGTAAATTATTTGGAAATATTCTAAAAGTTTTGGTAATACTCCGTAACCCTATTCTGGCGATGGACATGGGTTGGGGGTGTTACGAAAATTGTTAAAGATTTTAGATGTTTTCATTGATGAATACATGAGTAATTTGATGTTTAATGATAGATTATGAATGTTTGATGATAGTTATACAAGTTTTGTTAAGTGATTTTCAGTGAAAATAAAAATTAGGGATTAAATTGTGAAATGTGGAAACTTTGTGGTTAAAATGTGAAATAAATGGAAAATATGGGCTGCTAAGGACCTAAGTGTAATTCGGCTAGCATGGGTTGTGGTTGAATTGAAGGAATTTGTGTTTTTATGAAATAAGGACTAAACTGTAAAAATGTGAAACATTAGGGGCAAATGTGTAAAAGTGCCTTAATGTGAATTTTTGGACTAAATTGAATATAGAGAGGACTAAATAAGTTAATTTTGATTACATATAGATCAAGAAAAGCGAAACTTGGATCTAGATCGAGGGAAACAAAGTTCTTGACTAATCGACCAGTTTAGCCGTTTTTACATCCGAGGTAAATTCGTATCTAATAAGCATTGCTATAATTATGTTTTTAATGCTTTGATATTGCATAAATTGCGAATACGAGACTACGGACATGTTCAAAAATGATTCGACAATGATTCGACATTGGAAATCCTAGTTGAACCTTTGGAATATATTAGGATATGAATGGCATGTCATTAGAGCTTATTGTGATTATGTGATCCGGGTGCTGGTGTACGTCCTACCAGTGGCTGAGTATACAGGCATGTGTTGCGGTTACTTGATAGCTTGTGTGAGCAGCACCATGTAGCTACGACTTGACCCACAGCTTGTGTGAGCAGGCCTATTGATAACTCGAGAGTGAGCATATAGGTGATATGAGATTGAGATAGCATTGGCTATGTATGTGGCACTTTGGTGTGAGTTTCCCGAGTATCCGATAGTATTTCGAATGGTTCAGCAAGTAAATGAAAGATGTGGTTGAAGTATGAGATTGATACGAGATGGTACAGGTATGTACATGAACCGTATAAGCTTTGAATTGAAGAAATTGAGAAGTTTGCATATAATCTTATGATTTAAAGATGTGAAAGGTTTGTTAGATAATATGAGTTACATATTGATATATTTGAATGTTGAATCATGTAATTATGATTTTATTGAGTTTATTTCATACGAGCTAAGCTATAAAGCTTACTTTGTTTATTTTTCCATGTTTTATAGCGACTTCAAAACTAGCTCAGATTCGGGGATCGTCAGAGACTATGTCACACTATCCTACTATCACTTGGTACTTTGAACTTTGGTATTTTAGTATATGGCATGTATAGGGACTTTGGTCATTTTGGTTATGAGTTGATAATGATTTTGTTCATTTGAAATGGCTTGTAAATGTTTATGTTTTGGTTTGTATATATAGCCATGAGAGATGGCTTATTTTGGTTCATTTTGGGCAAGTATGGTGATGAATATATATGTGCTAATGATCCTTGATGATGTGGTTTATAAATGCTTGTGAATGACTTGTTGAAGTTTAGAGTTTAAGGTAGCTAATGGTGGATAGTTTGATATTGATGTGTTTATGGTTTTAAGCAAAGAAATGTTTAGATGAAATTATGCACATAAATGCTTTGTGAATGTGAAATTGGTATGATTTGAATGAGCAAAACATGATATTACAAGCATGTTAGTTGTTGGTATTGGAATGGCATGTTTTAGTCTTGGTTGTGGTTAGATTAGATGCTTATTTATGCTATGATTTGCACCATTTAGGTTGTGTAAGGTGTGAACAAGTTTAGGGTGACAATATGGCTTGGTAAATAGCCTATTTTTGTCCACCCGGGCAGGGACACGGGCTTGTGTCTCGGCCGTGTGCAATGCACGGTCAGGTTACATGGTCGTGTGTCCCTGGTGTTGAAACACAGCCTCACACACGGGCGTGTGACTTGATCGTGTGGCATAAGTCAGTATACCCTATGGGTTTGACACGGCCTAACACACGGCCTGACACACGGGCGTGTATAGCCATTTTTAGGACACATGAGCTAGCCACACGGGCGTGTGTGTTGGCCGTGTGACCCAAGTCAGAGAGTTAAACGGGGTCGAACATGGGATGGGACACGTCCATGTGCTTTCATTTCAAATGTCCACATGGCCTGTGACACGGGCATGTCTTTGGCGTGTGAGACACACGGCTGAGCCACACGGGCGTGTGTCCCCTGTTTTTGGAAAAAAATTTCTAAGTGTTCTAAGAGTTTCCAAAGTTGTCGGTTTAGTCCCAAACCACTCTTAAAGTATGTTTAGAGTCTAGTGGGCTCGTATTAGGGACAATATGAATGTATTGATTGATATTTGAATGAAATTTGGAAATGTATGAGTAAACATATGTGTAATTGTTTTATAAGTTTGGTAATGCTCTGTAACCCTATTTCAGCTTTGAATACGGGTGAGGGGTGTTACACAAATCCTTGTGGAATATGTCAATATAGTGTAGAAGTCCATGTCTCATTTACCCGTTACCACTATAGTTCATTCAACAAACTTCAAGTTAGTCAAACTTTTTAGCAAAAGGAAGGGATAAACAAGCTACAACAATAGAAGCTTGACATGTTTTTGGAAAACCATCACCCATTCCATGTCATTCAATATTATCAAACCTTGTTGAATATGTCAACGTAGTGTAAAAGTCCATGTCTCATTTACACATTACCACTACAGTTCATTCGTTAAACTTCAAGTTGGTCAAACTTTTTGCTAAACGGGGTGGAGAAACAAGCTGTAACGATAGAGGCTTGACAAGTTTTTGCAAAACCATCACCCATGCCAAGCACTTTAATCTTTCCAATGCAAAATCAATTAGTTGGTCAATTATAAGAGTGCATATGTTAGGTAAAAGTCATCTTAGTGATAGGTAGTGTGAATTTGGGAATTTTAGAGGCTATGATACCCAAGTTCACATGTGGTTGCTACATGCAATGATGAGTCATCATCATATGATTATTTTGGGCTATATCTTACTTACATTTGCTTTTTCTTGAGTGTTTTTATATGTTTTAGATTTATTTTTGTTGATTTGACCTTTTTATGTTTGCATTATAAATATTGTGTGTTTTTAGTGTTTTTATAAGTATTGTCAGTATTTTCCGCACATTTAGTTTCAATAAAAATTTTCATGTGCCATTTGTAGGTAAAATAAGTTTGGGAAGAATGCATCAATACATGGAACTATGAGATTGAATGCACTAAGCCTAAAGTTGATTCAAAATTATGTTTGCAGTCTAATGCTCAAAGATTCAAAATTTCTAATTTGGACACATTAAGAACTTTTAACCTAAACACTTCTTACTGTTTCAATCATATCCTAGGCTACAAAACTCCATTTTGGGTGTAATTTATACCATCGAAAAGGGAATTTGAAGATCTATCAAAATATTGGAACATCAATGCAAAAATGCATTAAGAAGAAATCCAAATGTAAATAGAAAGTTACAAGTTTAACATAAATGGATAGTTTTGAGGCATTTTTGTGCTTGAATAATATCTCCTAATATACTTAGACTTTGGATCTGAAATTTCTACAGTGAATATACAAGATGCAGATATTCAATCAACGATTTTTTACTTTTCCCAATTGAAGTTGTTATCTTAGACAAAAATAGTTATCAAATAACATGTGAAAAATGATTCCAAAGGATGACAAAGAATTGGCCTGCAATTTATTACTAGCAAGGCCTTTGCATTGTCATTTTTCTCTCCTAAACATCTATAATTAGCCTTTAGTTTTAGAATAGGAGGCATCTTGGAGTTGAGATCAATGTTAAGTGTTTTTTTGTTTTTTTTTTTTTTTTGTCTTTGTAAAATCTTAGGTTTCTTCTATCTAATATGTCTTTTTCATATAAGTTTGAGTTGTTTAATTTTTTTCATGTTATTATAAGTTTTCCATGCGAGGTGAAAGGGTGAAACTCTTGACAAATACTAAGGTAATTCTATACTAATCATTTGAGCTAAAATTAATTATTAGTCACTCATTATAATCAATTATTAGTCACTCATTATAATCATACTTGAAATATAAGAGTTTTGATTTGTTATAGATAACAAATGACACAATGACTTATTGTATAAATTAACCTTTGTTTGTTGTAGACATATAAAAATTGACATAATCAATATTTGAATATTTTTTTTATAAGTTCTGAAGTTATCAAGTGATTATAATACCATATGTTATATTTTTGGACTAAACTTAAATAGTTGAACTTTCATATTGCACCATTCTTTGCTTATGGATTCATTTGTCAAACTTTTGGTCTTGAATTGTTGGAAAATCATATTGTACACTCCTTTGATGGACACATCTTTGCTTATGGTTTTATAGGCTTTATTATTTGACATAAATTGCTAGATAATCCGGTTGGAACCTCCATCTTGTGTGGATTCTAATTGAGTAATAACATTGAGTACTAAAATTTAATTTTAATATGACACCAAGAGTGGATCCTTTAACGTCACCACATTTTATTCCATGTATTTTTTTTAGTTTATTTCATGTGTTGATTTTTATTTTTATTTCTAGTGTTTCTTTTTCTTACCTTCATTTTCGACACAGATTCCAAAATTAGGTGTTAAACATTTGTTTCTATAACACCCCATACTCGACCCGATCGCTAGGTCCGAATTATTGGATGTCATAATCCAATTTAAGTTTTAAATATTACTTTCAATATGTTATTTGTAATAAACAAAGAGTGCAGACAAAGAAATCATTTGATATTGCTACTAAGTAAATTCGAAATTATAAATGAATCTACATCGTTATTAAATCTTAAATTGATTATACAAAATTTTCACAAAGTGAACCTTATTTAAAATAACCACTTAATATTTTGCCTATCTAACTATATTAAAAACAAAGACCTTGAGACTCTGCCTCTAGGTCGCCCTACTAAATGCAAGTTTCAACTAAGAAACAAGGATGATGTTGTACAATGAACTCTGGTCTAGTCCTTTCTCTACTCTTACAATCCCTTAGTACCTGGAACACATAACAACACAAATAAGTTCAAATGAACTTAATGAGTTTCCATACCTCACCAACACCACGCTAATATGAATGCACTTTGTGGCTAAGACTCCATGATATTCATGATCATACTAGGGCAATACACCATACTTTTTGTCACGATAGATTATTCCTTGGCGGATTCCCTTCTAACTTCCTTTTTAGTTAGTTGTCTTCATAGCTCCTCATGCATTAAGTTTCCTCAAAGAAGAAAATCCTCCTGGATTCTTACTTGCTTGTTGTAAGAGATATCCCACAAGTAATTCCCATGACACGCCTTACCCACAATGACTACATATATTCACATAAAACCATCTTTGCCAAATAGTCCTTATTACGAGCTATTAATAGCATTTTATCCTTTAGAACTTAGGCTTGCATTGTAACGACCCGAATCTGGGCCTAGTAGAATTGGGCCAATTGGGCCTTAGGCGTGGGAGTGTTTAAAATTATTTAGAACATGAGAACAGCATTTATGCAAGTTGGACCTGTTAGGTGAGTGATTTTGGAAGGTTAGGGGGCTTCTATGAAGTCCCGGGATCAAACTTGGGCTTTAGGAAAATTTTGGTTTTAGGTGAATAAAACCCTGGGAGTTAATAGGTAGGCTTTAAGAATAAAATGTGGAGAAAAATGACAAAAAAAAAAGGGGTTGTGGTCTAGTGGCAAATGATGCCACATATGAGACAAGGGAATGACGCCACAAGGAAGCAAGGGGTCTGAGGTTCAAGCCTTGGCGCTGGCATTTCATTTTGATTTATTTTTTAAGTGAACTTGGACTTTTGCCATAGATTTATATTTAGTTGCACATGATTTTAGACACAAGAGGAGCTTATGGCTTAGTGGCAAGTGGCGTGAATTGGCTGATGGGAGAGCTTGGGTTCGAATCTCATGACAAGCAAGGGAGTATTTATTTTGCGGATTGGACAGCCAGAGTTGTGTTGGATTTAAACTCTACTGAAGGAGGGATCCCACATCGGAAAGCTAGCAAGAGGGAAGGTGAGAAGCTGGCTATAAATGGAGTTGTCTGTGAGGAGAGGAAGCATACCTCCGTGGGCGTTTGGGCATAGAAGCATTTGGAGCGCGGATTAGCTTCAGATTCATATCAGGTGTGTATTTCGCCCTACTCTAGCTGTAGAGCAGCAAATGCCAAAATGCCGGTCACACGGCAATGGTAGCCACACCAGCGTGCGAGCGCACGTGTTAGAGCTTCGACGCGATAGTCGAGGCCACCATGAGTATTCTTGTGGGTTGATGTTGTTTGGGCCACAATGGGCCAAAAGGGGCTAAGTGGGCCCAATGGGATTGGGCCCATATGATTAGGTTGTACGATTGTATAGTGGATGTTGGATTAGACTATGTGAACCTCATATATGTGGCTAGATTTGGGCTAAACGGGCCACACGAGCGTGCGAACCCATTTGGGCCAAGAATGGGCCTTAGGCCCATTCGTATCGTTATCTCTATTTACAATACCCTTGGTTTACAAAATTACTAAAATACCCCTGGTTTACGAAATTATCGAAATACCCCTGGTTTACGAAATTATCGAAATACCCTTGGTTTGTAAAATTACTGAAATACCCCTAGTTTGCAAAATTACCGAAATACCCCTGGGTTGCAAAATTACTGAAATACCCCTGGTTTACGAAATTACTAAAATACCCCTGGTTTACGAAATTACCGAAATACCCCTGGTTTGCAAAATTACCGAAATGCCCCTAGTTTGCAAAATTACCGAAATACCCCTGGTTTGCGAAATTACTGAAATACCCCTGGTTTGCGAAATTATCGAAATACCCCCAATTTGCAAAATTATCAAAATACCCCTGATTACAAAATTATCAAAATACCTTCGGATTGCAAAACAACCGAAATACCCTTAGTGTAATTACCATTTTACCCCTAAACGACAAATGACCGTTGTGCCCTCGTAGTAGTACTAGTGTGGAATGTGTTAATTGTGTGTTATGTTTTGTATAGGTGAAGGCGCTAGTGATTATTTAGTACTCTACATAATCAGGTGTGTAGTCTCACACCTTTATTCATTTTGCAATGTATTATTCTGTTTGTCGGCTAAAAGCCGAAATACCCTTAATGTGTAAGCTATGAGATACCCCTAGTGAGTGAGTTTGGAAATGGCCCAGGTGAGTAAATTTATGATTATACCCTTTTGGGTAGATTTAGCATGACTGTGCATTCCGCTTATCTGTTATATTGGTACGTTCATGCATGCACTAAATTATTATGTCATGATATGTTGCATGGGATTGGGATATGATATTGATGAATGGGGAAGTGTATTTCGGTGGCTCTGCCACATATTTCGTATTTCGGTGGCTCTACCACAATTTCGGCGATGAGCAGCGCGACTGCCATCGAGGTGTGTAGCGGATGGAGGGTTGATTGTAGAAATCCCCACAGGTGTGTTAGGCTAGATACGGGTGGTGTGTAGCAGATGGAATATTAGGCTGGGCTGGGTTGCATTGCATGCATTGTCTGTATTGTCATGCTGATAGGACTAAAGCCCAGTTTGTCTTCATAAGGGCTAAGGCCCATTTTGTTTCCATAAGGGCTAAGGCCCAGTTAATGACCGGTTAGGGGATTACACATTGAGTTCTCGTAACTCACCCCTCCTCTGCTTAATCTTGCAGGTGATCCCCAGCGTTGAGGATTTGGAGCCGAGGTGGACTCAGTGGTGGCCATACATCGTTTCCTTAGTAAATCCCGATTTACTTTACCTTAAATTTTATTTTAATCTGGGTTTATGTTTTGTAATAAGGGCTTTGGTATTTTATTTTGGTTTTAGTTTTTAATTCGGTTATTATTCATTATTATATATTCAATACGGGATTTTTCTAAAATATTAATAACTGTTTTCCAAAATGTTAACGAACAATTTACAACCTATAAACTTTGGTTTCTCTTAAACTTTGAAAACAGTTTTCGAAATATCACATGTTCGAAATTCACTAAAGCTGATTTCTGTTATAAACAAGATTTTTCCAACAATTTAAACTCAAATCTCCTAATAAAAGCAGTTTTCAAATTAATCACAACTTTCCTAAAATGGACATGGAGTTAAACGGGTTTTTATAGACAAACACCTAAACTCGAAGTTTTTAACAAACGCAAAAACTCTGTAACAACCATTCCATATGACATGCTAGACCTGGCCGTAACGTATAGGCCAAGTTTGGGGTGTTACATTTTGTGGTATCAGAGCTGGTTGTAAAACTCAGCTGTGGAATGGGTTCGAAAATGTTTTCCAAAAATTGGTTTGGAACATGGTTCAAAAATACATGTCTTTTTGGGAGGTATGGCACCACGGGTCTCCGGCACCAAATCCGTAAGTTTCCTAACCTTATGTTCTGTTATATGTTGTAATGACTGTATTTTGGTATTTATTCTGTGTGTGTTCTATTTAGATGTGATGTTTGAATATAGAAATTGTATGCATGTGTGAAAAACACCTGTTTGTTTTTGCGATTAGATGTTTGGTTGTGAGTAAGGGGTTTCACGATTAAGTTAAAAATGTCTTAGTGTTGTTGGGATGAGAGTGCGCAGTGGCAGCGTAGTAGGGTAGTCTGTGTTAAATGACTGTTAGTTAGTTGGAAATTTCGAGGAAGAAATTTCTTTAAGGGGTTAGATTTGTAACGACCTAAATTTGGGCCTAGTAGAATTGGGCCCATTGGGCCTTAGGCATGGGAGCGTTTAAAATTTTTTAGAACATGAGAACAGCATTTATACAAGTTGGACCTGTTAGGTGAGTGGTTTTGGAAGGTTAGGGGGCTTCTATGAAGTCCCGGGATCAAACTTGAGCTTTAGGAAAATTTCAGTTTTAGGTGAATAAAACCCTGGGAGTTAGTAGGTAGGCTTTAAGAATAAAATGTGGAGAAAAATGACAAAAAAAAAGGGTTGTGGTCTAGTGACAAATGACGCCACATATGAGATAAGGGAATGACGCCACAAGGAAGCAAGGGGTCCAAGGTTCAAGCCTTGGCGCTGGCATTTCATTTTGATTTATTTTTTAAGTGAACTTGGACTTTGGCCATAAATTTATATTTAGTTACACATGATTTTAAACACAAGAGGAGCTTGTGGCTTAGTGGCAAGTGGCGTGAATTGGCTGATGGGAGAGCTTGGGTTCGAATCTCATGGCAAACAAGGGAGTATTTATTTTGCGGATTGGATGGTCAGAGTTGTGTTGGATTTAAACTCTACTGAACGAGGGATCCCACATCGGAAAGCTAGCAAGAGGGATGGTGAGAAGCTGGCTATAAATGGAGTTGTCTATGAGGAGAGAAAGCATACATCGGTGGGCGTTTGGGCATAGGAGCATTCAGAGCGCGGATTAGCTTCAGATTCCTATCAGGTGTGTATTTCGCCCTACTCTAGCTGTAGAGCAGTAAATGCCGAAATGCCGGTCACACGGCAATGGTAGCCACATGAGCGTGCGAGCGCAAGTGTGGGAGCTTCGGCGAGATAGTCGAGGCGACCATGAGTATTCTTGTGGGTTGATGTTGTTTGGGCCATGATGGGCTGAAAGGGGCTAAGTGGGCCTATATGATTAGGTTGTACAATTGTACAGTGGATGTTGAATTATAGACTATGTGAACCTCATATATGTGGTGGATCCATTTGGGTCGAGAATGGGCCTTAGGCCCATTCACATTGTTATCTCTGTTTAGAATACCCTTGGTTTACAAAATTACTGAAATACCCCTGGTTTACGATATTACTGAAATGCCTCTTGTTTACGAAATTACCAAAATACCCCTGGTTTGTAAAATTACCGAAATACCTCTAGTTTGCAAAATTACCGAAATACCCCTGGTTTACGAAATTACTAAAATACCCCTAGTTTGCAAAAATACCAAAATACCCCTGGTCTGCAAAATTACTGAAATACCCCTAGTTTGTAAAATTACCGAAATACCCTTAGTGTATAATTATCGTTTTACCGCTAAACGACAAATGACCGTTGTACCCTCGTGGTAGTACTAGTGTGCAATGTGTTAATTGTGTGTTATGTTTTGTATAGGTGAAGGCGCTAGTGATTATTTAGTACTCTACGTAATCAGGTGTGTAATCTCACACCTTTATTCATTTTGCGATGTATTATTCTATTTGTCGGCTAAAAGCCAAAATACCCTTAATGTGTAAGCTATAAGATACCCCTAGTGAGTGAGTTTGGAAATGGCCCAGGTGAGTAAATTTATGATTATACCCTTTTGGGTAGATATAGCATGACTGTTCATCCCGCTTATCTGTTATATTGGTACGTTCATGCATACACTAAATTATTATGTCATAATATGTTGCATGGGATTGGGATATGATATTGATGAATGGGGAAGTGTATTTCGGTGGCTCTGCCACATATTTCATATTTCGGTGGCTCTGTCACATATTTCGGTGGCTCTGCCACATATTTCGGTGGCTCTGCCACAATTTCGGCGATGAGCAGCGTGACTGCCATCGAGGTGTGTAGCGGATGGAGGGTTGATTGTAGAAATCCCCACAGGTGTGTTAGGCTGGATACGAGTGGTGTGTAGCGGATGGAATATTAGGCTGGGCTGGGTTGCATTGCATGCATTGTCTGTATTATCATGCTGATAGGGCTAAGGCCCAGTTTGTTTCTGTAAGGGATACGGCCCAGTTAATGTTCGATTAGGGGATTACACACTGAGTTCTCGTAACTCACCCCCCCGCTTAATCTTGCAGGTGATCCCAGCGTTGAGAATTTCGAGCCGAGGTGGACTCAGTGGTGGCCATACATCGTTTCCTTAGTAAATCCCGATTTACTTTACCTTAAATTTTATTTTAATTTGGGTTTATGTTTTGTAATAAGGCCTTTGGTATTTTATTTTGGTTCTAGTTTTTAATTCGGTTATTATTCATTATTAAATATGCAATACGGGATTTTTCTAAAATATTAATAATTGTTTTCCAAAATGTTAACGAACAATTTACAACCTATAAACTTTGGTTTCACTTAAACATCGGAAACAGTTTTCAAAATATCACATGTTCGAAATTCACTGAAGCTGATTTATGTTATAAACAAGATTTTACTAACAATTCAAACTCAAATCTCCTAATAAAAGCAGTTTTCAAATTAATCACAACTTTCCTAAAATGGACATGGAGTTAAATAGGTTTTTATAAACAAACACCTAAACTCGAAGTTTTTAACGAGCGCGAAAACTCTTTAACAACCATTCCATGTGAAATGCCAGACCTGGTCGTAACGTATAGGCCGGGTTTGGGGTGTTACATGCATTATGATCCTCCTTGATCCCTAAAGAGACATACTCATGGATTAATATAGAAAGCCTATCATTCCCATCAATGGACAGATCGAACGGTACATCATCCCGCCCCAGATCCACAATTTAGTAATCCACCCTTGGTGGTTAACTCTTGAAATAAATAATTTTTAGACGGATTCCTAATAGGGAATCCTTTATTTGCAGAACCATACATATGAGACAACTATGGAGGATTGACATATCTTTCATATACAATTTCTTCACTTCAGAAGATTAAGAGAATACCATTGTATCATTCCCAATAGAACATGGCAGACGATCATATATATAATATGACTTCCTTATCATTTTCCATATACTTGGTTTGGGTGTACGTTGCAAAATTAGCCTGCAGATTTATTATTGGCGGTCGCATAGAATTAGATTCAAATCCTCAGAAGAATCTGCCAATCTCTCACAAGGTGAATCCCATCACTACTATAGGTATCAAGAGATAAGAACAAAACTGACGGATCATCTTAACTTTTATCCACCTCATTTATCTTCTAGTACAGGCACAATGGTTTTCTCATCATAATAGAATGTCCTCTTGTGGACTCATACCAATGGGTGTGCTACGGAATCATATTGGCCAGATAGTTTTTGTAACAGGCCGATTTTAGGGGTAGTCGGAGCAGTGGTTTCGAGACCACTAATCTGAGGTTGAAGAAAATTATTTTAATATTATTTTATGTGTTATAGTATGATTATAAGGATGTATGGAAATTTTGGTGCTTTAATTTTAGCAATTGTATACTTAATTGGGAAAAAGGACTAAATCGCATAAAGTGCGAAAGTTCCATTTTACAAGCTAGAGGTGTCTAATAGCTATGGAATATTAAATTGGAGGTCTTTAATGTGCAATTAGGCCAATATTAGGTTGTTGGCCGGCCATAAGGACAAGGGAGACAAGAGCATTAATTTTGGTAAAAAATTTGGTGAAATTAGGTGACCAAAAATGAATAAAATAAGACAAAGAAAGAAGATATCATCTTTCACTATTCACCCTTCTTCTTCCACCGAAAATTGGAGAGAAATTAGAGGTTTTTAGAGTTCAAACTTTCAGCCAAGCTATTCTCTTGCAAGTAAGTGATTTTAGAGGTCTTCCTTAATTTTTGTACTTTTTGAACCCCTAAAGCTTAAGCTAGCTAATGAGGGGATTGTTTTGCAAAATGGTTGAAAGTTTAGGGACTTTCCATGAGAGTTTTTATGTTGTTTTTTGAGTTTTTGTGGAAGAAAATGAATGTTAGAGAGTTAAAGAATAACTTTTGTGAAAGGTGTTACCATGAAAACACCTAAATGGGACTTAGTTGTAAAGGTTGTAATTGAATAATAAATGCATGAAATAATTGGTTTTATGAGTTTTTGTAAGAGAAATAAATGTTCAGCTAGGCTTGTTTAATGAGAAAATGTGATGAAAAATGATTTACAAGCCTAGAGGTAAAATCGTAATTTTGCCAAAGTATAATGGCAAAATGGTTATTTTTTCCTAAGTAGAAATTATGATGTATCATGAGTTATAAAGTAATTGAATGAATAAATTTTATTATTATAGATCAAGAAAACGCGAAAACAACCTTGACCAAGGAAAAGATAAGGTCAGGACTAAGTCGTCGATTAATACATTTTGCACCGAGGTAAGTTTATGTGTAAACGATACATCTTTAATACATATGCAGTTACTTGTTGATGCATTGTATGAATGAGATCAATTATGAGTGAGATTAATTGAAATTGATAGATAGTGAGTAATTCTCATATGAACCTTGGAATAGAAATGTAAGCGCAAAAAATATTCGTAATTATTATTTGGTGGACTGTGTGTGATACCACCTTATTATTTATTCACGATGGGCTATGTGCGAAACCACCGTAATTATTCTTGTTGGTGGGCTATGTGCGATACTACCCTATTATTGACTATTGGTGGGCTGTGTGCAAAACCACAGGGTACTTAGTATCATTCCGAAGGGTTCATCGAGAAATTGTCTAAGTAAATATATTTCATGTTGCTTGTGGTGATGAGTGCAGGGAATATGTGCAAGTAAATGTGAGCAATATATATGTATATGGTTGGAAGGTGGTAATAAATGAAATGAGTAAGCATGATTATGAAAATATGAAGTGTTCTTACACATTATACAATGTTTGTGGCTGCTTTGCATATGGTATGATGCTTATTGTTCACATGTAAACTTACTAAGCTTAAAGCTTACTCCCTTTCTTTTCCCTTGTTTTATAGTGTCAAAGAGCCCGCTCAGGATACGAAGATAATCTGAAGGTCATCCACACTATCAGCTCATTTTGGTATATTTAGACCTAGCATTTTGAGTATGGCATGTATAGGGGCTAGACTTAGTGAAATGTCTTGTTGTTTTGGCCAAGTGTGTTGCCTCTTTTAAAGATGAACTCTTTTGTAAATGGCCATATTTAACGGCTCCCTTATTATTAATATATGAAAAGATGAGGTTATTCATGAATATGTATGATGCATGATTGGGTTGCTTGGTTAATGGTTGAATGTGATTTATGTTGTATGAGTTAGGGTGATAAAAAGAGCTTGGCAAATAGCCTTGTTCTTGTCCACACAGTTGTCCACACGTGTAGGTACACGGGCGTGTGTTTAAGCCGTGTGTGACACACGATTAGTCCCATGGGTGTGTGGCTGGGCCGTATGTCCCCTGCATGTTAGTGTTGCAAGTCAGTGTCGACCACGGGTGGAGCACATGGGCGTGTGACAGGTTATGTGTCCCTTATGAGGTTGCTGACGTCATAAACAGAATACCCAGGTTTTCACACACGAGTGAGGACACGAGCGTGTCTAGGTTGTGTGAAGGACACGGGCCAAAGACACAGGCATGTTCCCGGCTGTGCGAAAACCCTCGTAGGTTCGAAAAGAAAAATAAATTCCACACGGGCTAGGGACATGGGCGTGTGTGACCACACGGCCTGCCCACACAGTCGTGTGTCATTCACACTGGCGTGTGGCCCTGTTTAAGCACAAAAATTTTCTAAGTATACAAAAGTTCCTGGTTTGATTCCGAGACCCTCCGTTTGCATGTTTAAGGCCTCGTAGGCCCATAATAAGGATGTTATGAATGTGAATGGGACGTTTTAAGTGGGAATGAAATTTTAAAGCCCAAAGTTGTATGCTCAAGCAAGATAAGTCCGGTAATGCCTCGTACCCGGTTCCAGCGTTGAATACGGGTAAGGGGTGTTACAGTTCTGGCGAACTTTCCACATAAGATAGTCTTGAAGGACTTCCCCATTTAGATCATCCTGACAGAATTTCCTCAGGTGATAGTCCTTGTGAACTTTCATAATAGGTAGTCCTTGTGGACTTTAGCAATAGATATTCCTTGTGGACTTTAACAACAGATAGTTCTTGTAGACTTCTCACATAATATAGTTTTGATGAACTTCCCTCATATACGGTACTACCATGGCCATAGAATTTCATTCGTCCCACCAAGGGCTCTCATACGTTCGCCGAGGGGCTCTTATATGTCTCATAAAGGTCACTATTACATACCTCACAAGGGGCTCTCATATATAGGTATGCATTGAGTCTCCTTTCCTTGATTAGTCCAACCGGACCTTCCTCAAAGCCATAATAATATAATGCATATGCTATTCATGTGCATGACCATCTAGTCCTCCGCAAAGCCACATATATAGAATGCACATCATACACACATTCCTCCAATAAATGCTATGAATCATACAACATATAACATGCCAATTCCATTGACATATCATAAATATTCTTATTATCAACTAATCATATCACTTTAATACGCAATATCGCATTACGGTAAACAAATCACTCACTCAACATAGTTCGCCTACACCCATATAATTGTATCTCATTTGCAGCATACATTACACTAAACACTCATCATTCAATCATGTTCAGATAAGTCCAAATAGTATTTGCACTCAATACCCCATCCACACACAAGGAAACAACACTTCACCATAAATTGACTCATCATTGATAACAGCATCATGCCTAATATACATTAATGACACTGAATACATCCATTTACTTGTTGAGTTTAGGAAACTCACCTAGAAGTCGTCACTAGTTTCATTTCCTAAGCCCTTTTTTCCTTTGTTATACGAGCCTCCTTAATTAACACAATACTACAATTATATCAGAATCCAACTAAGACCATTCATTATCATAAAAACCATAATTTCCTTTTATCTAGCAACTATTCACTTAATCCTTAGTCTCTCCCCTTCATGCACGAACATTCTTCAATCTTTTTCTCTTCCATGACAAACCAAAAAGAAAAAAAAAGAATAGAAAAATAAAAGAATTGTCATTGGAGAGAAGAATCCTTTTCCTATATATATAGTCCATCTGACCCTTTTTACAGAATTCAATTTATAGCCACCTGGAAAATGCCTTAATCATTTTGTCTCCGACTTAGAAACTATCTAGTTCTTAACCAACCGGACCATGGTTGAAATCCAACTTTTCCTTAACTAGCCCACTACTTGTTCTTATTTATGAAAAGAACCCTCCAGGTTAGCGAACTTTTCAATTTAGCACGCCAAACTCCTTTGTTACCTAAGACCTTACAAATCTGGGTGTGACAATTTTAGCATAATACATGTTTTCATGAACTTCATGGTAGATCAACCTCAGACTCTTGAGATTTTATTACTTGAATATAACCCGTTGATAAGCTATAAAGGTAACAGTTTTTAATCTCATTCTTAATGCGTTTTTGGATGATTAATTATGCAAATTAGTGAATTTGATGCCCCTAATCCTTTAAATTCATGTATATATATTTAGAAGAGCATTTGGGAGAGAAAATGAGCCAAAATCGGATAAATAGAGGTGTTTTTAGGAACCACATGGCCTGAGCATTTCCACACGGGTTGGACACATGCCCGTGTGAGCCACACAAGCTGGACACATGCCCATGTGCCAGGCCGTGTCGATTTCGCACCTTGCTTCCCAAATGCACAAAAAAACACATTTTTTTTGCTTTTTAAGCATTCTAAAGTCTATAAATACCATTTAGAAGAAGACATAAGGGAACATCAGAGAAGATTGAAGAAAACAATCAAAGAACACCATCGGAATCAACTCTGAAGGGGTCTCCATCAAGATCGAAGATCTCCTTTTAATTTCTTTCAAATTTTTATTGAGTTTCTTTATGTCTTGTGGTTATTCTAACATTGAGATGTTTTCATTTAGGATTATGAACTAATTCCCTAGATACCTAGGGAGGATGAAATATGATGGATCCTTTTATTTAATGTATCTTTTTACGCGATAAATATTTTATTCTTGTTCTCAATTATGTATGCTTATTTCTTATTTTAATATTTTCGGGATATTAATTCATGTTTAATGTGCTTAATTTAGTGGAGGAAACGTCTCTGTTTAAGAGTAGATCTGGCATAATTGAGTGGAGTTGCATGCAATCCTAGAAATAGGATGACATAAATCTACCAAATAAGAGTCAAATCTAATAGCAGAATCCATAGATCGATTTAATGCAACGATGGGGGTTTTAATTAGAAAGAGATTTCAATTTCTCAACCTAGAGTCAGTTATTTTTACTCTCAAAAGAGATATTAACAAAATTTAGGGATTTTTATAGATCAAGACACAAATGAATAAATCGTTTAATTAGGATTCATAATAATAGGTGAAGTCTAGATGGATTCTTTCCTAGGTATTGCTTATCTCATTGGTTAATATTCGATTATTTCCTTGATCCATTAATATTCAATTATTTCCTTGATCCATTCTCTATTGCATTCTTAGTTAAATTAGTTTAGTAAATTTAGATTAAAACACATCACTGCAAATTGTCGGCTAAATAATAGGAAAATAGTAATTACTAATACTTTTAGTCCCGTGGATATGATATTCTCTACTCACCATAGCTATACTATTATTTGATAGGTGTACTTACCTTTGTCGTATTTATAGTTAGTTTAGTGACCATCACCTGCAATTCGGCTGCAGACCTGTAAACTGTTTGTCACGCAACAAGGTTCATGTCAGTTTCATGACATATTTTGATAACGCCAACAAACTTAAACCTATATTCCATTTTTATAGACATGAATTTCAATCACACCCTAATAAGGAGTATTGAGGCAAATACATGGGTTGCAAATCAAGTCCAAACCTAGAACGACGTAGAGATCTAAAAAGTTGACCTCAATCAACTAGATAATTTGTTAGGAGATAAGTGAGTAGAAGGTTTAGATTTTAAGATATAAGTAGGTGGAATAGTTTTGTATTAAAAGTGAATAAATATGATATAGACTATTTATAAAATTTAGGGTTAAAGTTCTATTGGGCTATTTAACAAGACTTCTGTTTAAGATTTAAAAAAAAAAATTCGAGATAAGGGAGACAATTATGATAGAGAATTTCAATTGTAAAGATTGACCTCGACACCTATAAGTATCAACATTCGGATTGACAATCAACATTGCCTCGTATAATCCCCTCCTTAATCCCAAAAGGTTCGTAAATTTTTAAGGTAAACTCTAAAAATAGTCAATCAACTTTTAGCGTGTTTCTGTTTTGGTATCCCGTGTTTAAAATTTTCTATTTTAGTTATTTACAATTATCAAATTTTAATATTTTGGTCACTCCTTTAAATCAATAATGATGGCCTTTTTTTATTGGCATACTAACAAATTTAACCCTCTAATATTTATAAATTCTATCAATTTAGTCTCGATTATTAAAATTTTATAAAAAATTAAAAGTTTATTTTTCAATAAAAATAAATAAGATTTTATAAAAAACACATATAAAATTATAAAATATTTATAAATAAATGAATATTTTTTTCTCATTCTCTAACATGAAATTTGTTGATTAAAATAATAATCTTACAAAATAAAAAAAAAAACTTAAGGGGAAAACATGAAGAAAATTTACACAGATTCAACTTTTCCGTTTTAGTTTTAAAAATTTTAATGACCACTATGTTTAGGCAGGGTCAAAAACTACAACCTAAAGTCAAAAAGAGTGAAAGTCAATGTCTTTAGGTTGTTGGTCATAACAAGTTTGCTGCATTTGAGGTTGTGATTGAAGGCGAGTATGGCCAAAGATATATAAGTGAGGATGAAGTCTTGAATATCCAATAGGTAGAATGTAACACCCCTTACCTATATTCGACACTTGAACAGGGTACGAGGATTACCGTACTTAACTGGCTCAATCATACAACCTTGATCTATAAAATTCCATTTCAACATAAAACTTTTCATTCAAGACCATAATGTCCTTATTATGGGTATACAAGACCCTAAACATACATACGGAATGGTTCGGGATTAAACTGGAAACTTTTGCACTCTTAGGAAATATTTTGCTTAAAATAGGGCCACACGCTCGTGTGGAATGGAACACGCCCATGTGGGTAGGCCGTGTGGTCACACACGCCCATGTTCCTAGCTCATGTGGATTTTATTTTCTAGTTCAAACCTACAGGGGTTTTCACACGGCCAGACACACACCCGTGTTCATGGCCCGTGTCCCTCACACGGCCTTGACACGCCCGTGTCCTCGCCCGTGTGTGAAAACCTTGGCATTCTGTTTGTGACATCAACATTTCAATAAGGTCACACGGCCAAGACACACGCTCGTGTCCTTAGGCCGTGTGTCGAATTAAATTCCCATTCTCAGGTGCAGACTTCACATGGCCTGGGCACATGCTCGTGTCTTAGGCCGTGTCTCCCACACGATCGAGACACACGACCGTGTCTCTTCCCGTGTTTTACTACTGAGCATACTGACTTGTCAACCTAGCATGTATGGGGACACACGGCCTCTCAACACGCCCATGGGGTCGTGTGTCTACCTGTGTGGACAATTGTAAGGCTCTCTACCAAGCCATTTTCCACCCTACAAGCAACCACACTTATACCAAATCAATTCAACCTATATCGTGACCATAAGGCACTTTCAAGAACGCAAAATCAAGACATCCACACAAACATACACTTCATGAATTTCATCTTCATTTTTAAATATGCACTTGTCAAGTATTAGCCAACTTCCAATGACCATTTACAAAATGAATTGAACATCCTTAATAGCCAACACCTTGGCTAACAAATATGACATAACAAAATAACCAAGTCCTATACATGCCATACTCAAAATAAATCTAACTTTTCTATACCAAATAGAAGTTGATAGTGTGATTTCCGAGCTCCGACGTTCCACGAATTCTCGAGCTAGCTTGGCAATACTACAAGGACAACGGAAATGAGAGGAGTAAGCATAAAGCTTAGTAAGTTTGCACGAAATAAATAACAACATAAGGCTCATAATGTCATTCATCCATGGCATTGAATAAAACACAAAGTCTTAGGCACATTTCCATAACTTACTCATGCTTACTCTTACCAATTACATATCATATCACATATCGTAGACATTTCTCTTGAATTACTCACATGTACCTGTATCACTTCATCACACAGCTTTAGCACTAATCTCATCTCTATTACAAGCTTAACTATTACCCCATTGAATCACATGGGATACTCGAAGGTACATAATCATCATCATTTGCTTAAATACGACGCCAATGCCATATCCCAGATATGGTCTTACATGGGGTCACCTCTAGATGCCGATGCCATATCCCTGATATGGTCTTATACGGGATCTCATATCGATTTTAGATGTCATATCCCGGATATGGTCTTATACGATTCTCATATTCGATGCCGATGCCATATCCTTGATATGGTCTTATACGGGATCTCAATTCAGTGTCGAGGCCATGTCCTGGACATGGTCTTATACGGGACCTTACCCTTCTCAAATCTTGATAATATTATTCTCACATTTATTAAAGTCCAATTGGGACTCCTACATCAAAATTCTCAACATTTTCTCATTCAACATCATTACTCAAATTCATAGAAATATTATACAACATCACCAACATCATCATTTAGAAACTTAAATAACATGATGTTGAATTTATTGCACACAAACTTACCTTGATTTCAAAATAGGTCAAATTGTCGATTTAGTCCGATACCTTGCCCTTTCCTCGGTCAAGGTTAATTATATGTTCTTCTTGATCTATAATGAAAAATTAGCTCATTTAATTATCACATTAATAAACACATTTCAATAATCATACTTTGGCAAAATTACCATTTTGCCCTCACACTTTCACAAAATGACTATTTTACCCCTAGACTCGTAAATCGATTCTAGTCGAATTTCTCCCTTTTGCAAGCCTAAATGAATATTTATTACTCTTATGGCAACCCTCAATACTCATTATTTCACACATTTACCACATATTTACAACCTTTACAAAAAGGTCATTTTTGGTGTTTTCATGGTAACACCTTTTACAAAAGTTGTTTATCTAACAATTAAGACTCATTTTCTTCCATAAAAATGCAGAAAACAACATAAATTCTCTCATGGAAAAACTATAAACTTCCAACCATTTTGCAAAATAGTCCCCTCTTTAGCTAGCTTAAGATTTAGGGGTTCCAAAAGTACAAATATCATCAAGAAAAACCATTTAAATCACTTACTTATAAGGAGAAGAGCTTGCTAAAATTTTTGAGTTTTCAAACCCCTATTTGCTGCTAATTTTCTGTGGAAGAGGATGAGTGAATAGAAGGATATCATCTTTTCTTTATTTTTAATATAAAACATTAATTTAGTCCACCTAATTTCAACAACTTTGACCAATTTGACATTGTTTGTCTCCTATTGCTGGCCACCCTATACCAAAGGGTCTAATTGCACATTAAAGGCCCCCAATTAACATCCTATGGCTATTAGGCACCTTTAGCTTGTAAAATAGAACTTTCGTACTTTATGCGATTTAATCCTTTTTCGCAATTAAGCATGAAATCACTAAAATTAAAGTACCAAAATTTCCATGCACCTATATAATCATGCTATAACTCATAAAATAATATTAAAATAATTTCCTCCGACCTCGAATTAGTGGTCCTGAGACCACTCTTCCGACTAGCCCCTAAATCGGGCTATTCTATTACATAGAAGGTCATGGGAGAAGTCCACAACTAATACCTAGTTTGATGACATGATGATTGAAGATGTGGAAATTAAGGAGTTCAAAGTGAGTGTTATTGAAATCAATAGTTGAGGGAGAAGGTGATATCCACGGCTCGACAAATTTGACGAGAACTAAAAAGTAAGATTGGACGTATAATAAAATTTATTATTTATAAAATAAATTTAAAAAAAAAGAAAAATTTTAAATTTGGTTTAACTATTAGGTTTTTAAAATATATATTTTATTTATAAAAGTATTTATTTTAATAAATAAATTTCTAAAATAAATAAATAAATAATCTGTCCGTTTAGTCACTATCAAAGGGTTCGTCGATAATATTTAAAAAGACACATGATAAATAACTCTTTGACCCATCTCAAGTGATCCAACCAACTCCCACAACTGTCGGGTGATCTAAGCTACGCCAGGTGTTATGGAATAGGATCAAACAAAAACCAAATAAAGCTTCGACTTTTTCCATTCCATATACTTGAATTATAGCAACAAACATATTAGTTTTGTATTATAAAACTTAGTATTTTTCAAATTTAAAAATTGTGAGTTATAAATTGTATAAAAATAATAATAATTGAATTAAGTGGATCACCTGATTTTATTGATCATTAGTTTTATATTGATATTGATTCATCAAAAAAATATATACAAAGACAAGAACTAATTTACCTTTCCAAATATAATATATGGATTGCTAAGATAATTGAGAGGGTTAGATCACCTTTGATTCTAAGTTTCTTCAATTGAAGAACACGATTTCATACCAATATAATGGTAATATATAGTAGTAGCGATAGGTATAGATTAATTTTAATATAAAAAGGAAACCCTTTTATTTTTTATCTGGTTATGCATCAGTCTGCATCAGTTTATATCCATTAAATATTAATCGTTATCTTATTTACTAAAAAAAAAAAATCTATACTGATAATAATTAAATATATTATCTATATTGATTATGATGCCTTAGTTCATTTTTAGGTTTATCCGGCACCAATCCAGTTAGGAAAAAAAAATTATTTATTTTTTCTTTTAAACAATAATTAATATTATTATGATGGATTTTTTTTACGAAATAATAATAACGCAAAGAACACAAGAATAATATATGAGGATAAGGGGGATTTCTATTGCATTTCTCTTCTTTTTCATCATCATTACAAGTAGTATACTCCTATATATCTATATATATAGATATAGTGTGAATTTACTCCCCCTCATGTAAGCATCACTTAAAATCTTTGAAACGATGCAATCCAATACTGAAAACTAACTTCTCAAATGTAGCGATAGGGAATGCGTAATTGAATTCTTGATTGTTCTTCGCATCGGGTGAGGGGTGTTACAACAGTGCATATTTTGCTTCTCTTATTTGAACATCATTTTATAACTCAATATTGAGACATTCAATATTATTTACCAACAGTAAATCATCAACATATACAACAAATTTTGTTTATGTGTATCAATATATCAATAAAATTCAATTGCATTCTCATGCTTTAGATGTCGCCAACAACTTTATAAAGCATAATGTATTGTATCATTTAATATTACCAATACAATGAGTGTACTGGACACATAAATAATTGATACTTCATGACTATTATTTTATAACATCATTGCATGAGCATTTTTTCTTATTGAACGCTCAATCTTTAGGTTAAGACAAAATTTAATTTTTAAATATACTTTCATTATAAAGTTTATCTACTAAATAATTATCACTCTTGAAAATTCTTCAGGAACTTCAATGATATTTGATACATTAATATCAACAATTATGATAATAACCTATATGTATAAATACATTAATTAATAAAAACTCCTGAACAAAATCATATTCACATTTAATGATTTTTTCATCAAACTTGAGTTTTATGCTTCAGGCATCAATATTATCAAATAATTTATATCAGCTGAATACAAATTTACTAGACCTAAATAAATAATTTTGCTAACATGTATTTTTTTTGCTAAATAAATAAATATTTTATATCAAATAAACTTGTATTTTTTTTCGCTACACCTTCCAGTGTTTGGACTTCATATCTGAGATACATTACATAAGTTATAATAGAAGTGTTTATTTATTTTGATGACTTGTTCTCATCTAAATTCTTTCAAGTGTATTTTCATTCAAAATCCTCACTTTTCCATAATATTGAAGTGGCTTATGTATATTATCATTGTTGAAAAAAATTTCCTTTTGTCAACTCCATCATCTTTGGTTATGACATATCTAATTGATATATGTAATTATATTCAGAATTTCAGGTACCTAAACCTCTTTTAGGGTTTTATCAAAAGTTCTGCCTTGGGTCTCTTCATGTCACACCTTGAAATATATACGGTTACGAATTAGGATTAAATAAGAAATGAGTTATAGGCTTAACGGTTAAGAGTTAGTAAATCATTCATAGAGATCCTAGGTTCGAGCCCTCTCCTTCCCCTTTCATTTGCTTGTAATTTTTGGCAAGATTGGGAATTACATGCGTCGCTCCTAAGGTTTACTAACCCTAGGTATTTAACCAATTTTTCCTATCTTATTTTTCACTTTGCCCCTTCCCAAAATTCTAGTAGAATTAGTTTTCCATTTATTTTTTCTCTCATTTTAGCAACTTATTTCCTTCTTTGTGTTGTTAATTGTTTTTCTTTCCCCTATCTAATTGTTTTCTATTCGTTTAATTTCTATCGATATTTAGAATCATCGTTAGTAACATTTGAAATCTTTGCTGATAACTACACTTCGTTTCAATTATTAGTTTTTGTAACTCTATTGTACGAATATCCAACATTAATCTTTCGTTTCAATCAATCAATTTTTTTCGGATCTTGCCAAATCTTGTACCAACTGTTAATTCGTGAGTATTTATCGTTGAAGGATCGAATCTAGGTGAATCGAATCAAAATCGATTGTGAGAAGCGCCAATTAGACCCGTGATGAAAGGTATGTGTCTTTTCCAATTGAATCAATAGTGATAGGGTGCAGTTTTAGGACCATACGGTCTCTCACACGGGCATGTGGACCACATGACCATGTGCACTTGTAAATTTTAGGGTAGTTCATGCTCTACACGGCATCAGAATATTACATGGTCTGCCACACAGTCGTGTCCTTATTGTAGGGTATTTTATCGTTTTTCACATGACTCTAGGCTGTTACATAGCCTAGATACATGACAGTGTACCCCTTCCCACGCGGCTCTGTGGACTATTTTATAATTTTGCTCAAAAATTTGTGATATGTTCAATTTAGTCCTTGCATAGTCCCTGAATTGTTTTACAGTTTTTATTCACTTAATTGAGACCCTAATATTATGAATATTCTAAAATCTATGATTTGATCGGCTAAATTGAATGGTTATAATGTATGATATGTGAATGAGACATGTCTACTATCATTGTATATTTGATAAATTGTTATTATTGCTACTGCTTTTGTATTACTGATTGCATGTTCAGCATACCTACTGCTTCTGTTAAACTGACTGCATGATAAGCATGACTACTATTTTTGTACTGTTTTGTTACAAGCATGTCATATTACATTACATAGGGTGGAACGATATGTACAGAGTAAGTACTGGCAGTTTAATAATCTGCAAACACTAGTGGTTCATCCACAACTTACTGTCAGTTTATCTGCATACTTTTTATCTGAAAATAATGGTGGTTTACCCACTATTTTTATTACTGGCAGTTCATCTTCAATTATTGGTTGTTTATCCACAGCACAGTGTGTGAGCATGGATGCGTTCTGGAGAACTCTTACTGTGATGTGTAGCAAAGTTGGGCAGGATCTTTTTTGATAAACTGAAATTGCATTTCCAATCATAAGCAAATAAAAAAATTTGAAATGCTATATTGATGTGTTAACTAAAAAACTGATATTTTGTAGGCCATGTTCTTTGTATTGCTATATCGATTATGATTGTTCTGAGAACTTTTTTTTGTGTTCCTTGTCTATTGTTTTGCATTGATTTGTCTTGTGTTTAGACTCACGTTGAGCCTCTTAAGCTCACCCCCTTAATTTCCAACTTTATAGATAACCCACAAGGTCATGACGTAGACTCGACATTCAGAAGGCTTGTCTTTTATAGTGTTTTTTATAAAAGTATTTTAAATATGTTATTTATAATGTCAGTTATTTGGGAACTGTATTGTTTTTATATGAATAGTGGCATGAGACTTAAATTTTGGGGTTAATTATTGACATGCCTGACATTTAATTTGATTAGCTTATTGGATTTTGGAATTGAATGAAATTTTGTTTTTAAATTAAAACCCAATCGATTATCACTTTTTCGATGCAATATAATGAATGAATTTTTGCGTAATAAATAAATTGGAAAACAACTTTTTGGGAAGAAAACAATAAAATCAACTGGTTTTTGGAAAGATTGTATCTTTCGAAAACACAATAAGTTAACTAAAAAATATTTAAGCAAAAATATTCAATTTGTTGATACTTCAATCTTATTCAAAGTCTTAGATCATAAATAAGCATATAATGAAATATATAACACATAAATTCATACTTAACTATTAAAAAAATGAAATGAGCATCATTTTTAACTCTTTTTTTTTTCATTAAGAATATTGAAATCTTAAAATCTTTCAAGCATGCATAGAAAATCACATACCTTAGGATTGTTGCTTCAACAAGGACATTGTACGTCTATATTACTTGTTTTTGTAACACCCCTAACCCGAGACCGTCGACGGAATAGGGTTAAGAGGGATTACGGAACAATCGAAACATTTCATTACTATTTCATGACACAAAGTCAAACATCAATCAAACATATTCATTCATAAGCATATAGTCCCTTATGGAGGTCTTCGAGACCTCAAACATGTATTAGAAAGGGGTCGGGACTAAACCGGAACACATACAAAAATTTTCAGAAATTTAAAACTTTTCAAAGTTTCAGGGGTTACACGCCCGTGTAGGCAGACCGTGTGCCTCCCACGGCTGATAGACACCCCCGTGTGTCTTCCCTGTGTTCAAACCTGACTTTACTCCACGGCCATCGAGCACGCCCGTGTATCTTGGCCGTGGTCAATTCTGACTTAGCTCCACGGCCACCAAGCACGTCCGTGTGCCAAGGCCATAGTCGATTCTGTTGAAACCACACGGCTACCAAGCACGCCCGTTTGCCAAGGCCGTGTACTCTTAGCTAGCTACTGACTTAGCCCCACGGTCACTAGGCACGCCAGTGTACCACAACCGTGTGACAAAATAGGCCATTTACAAGGCCAAATTGCCACCCACGCAAGGGCCAATCCTACAAGCACATTTAAGCATAAACTCACACACAATTTAGCAACCAATTTCATGTCAAGTGATCATCATAACATCTCATACAATCTCATTTATAACCATGTTAGCTTATGAACTAAATTTACACTACTTGAAACACATTCAATGCCAAATATGAATCCTCTTCAAATTCACTTAGTCATACTAGCATCAATCTATCCCCAAAAATTACCATTCATAAGACATAACCATTGCTATCCACACATACCAAAACTCACTTCACATACCAAATTCATACTAGCATATTTCAAGCATTAATCTAGCCATCTCACATGGCAATATTACACATCCCATACATAATTTACATATCTAACCTATACATGCCATATTTCAACTATGTACATCCTTTCAAAAGTACCAAAATAGATTGCCGATAGTGTGATTGAGATGCTAACGATTCCCAGATCCGAGCTACCTTTACTGACATTGCAAAGCTGAGAAACAAATCACACAGTAAGCTTTCCAAAGCTTAGTAAGTTCAAAATATAATATAATTATCTCATCAAATCAAACTAATGTATTTAATTAAATCATCACATAGATCAATTCCCTCATAATCATACCATATCATCCATAGCCAAAATACTCATCCATCCATTTGTGGCTTTATCTATAAACTCAACATCCACAAAGGTTCAATACATACCTTAACTAACACATAGTTATTCAACTTCAAAGCTATTCAATGCTCGATATTACATGTCGATCATCCTCTGATATTCGTTTAGTATAATCGCACACTCAGTGCCATATACATGATCAAAGCATATTCGCCATCACACACTTAGTGCCTAGTCTTCTAACCGATCTATCTCGGTATCGCACACACAGTGCCAAATCGACAGACTGAAGCTTTCATAACATCACACACATAGTGCTATTCATCTCTAATTTGATTTCAATTTCGCACACTTAGTGCCATCTAATTCAATCTTGCACATAGTATCTCAAATCCCATAATCATATACATATTCATTCCATAATACTAAAACATATATTATTAACATGTATTATATCCGAACTTACCTCGGATGTCGAACTAACGAAACGATTGATTACTCGAGCACCTTATCTTTGCCTCGATCTCGATCCGAACCTCTCCTCTATTGGTCTATACATATTCAAATTCAATCCATTCATTTTCCAAATCATTCATTTTAGTCCAAACACATATATTTATGATATTTTACATAATAGCCCTCACATTTTCACATTTCGACACTTTAGTCCCTATTTCACAAAATCATCAAATTCACCTAATTTGTTTGTACTCATGCCTAGCCGAATTTTCACTACACTAATACAAGCCCACACATTTCATTTATTTCACATTTTAGTCCTTCAAAATGCTATTTTCTCAATTTAGCCCTAATTAGCTAAATTCATCAAAAAATCAAGAACTAAGCATATTCATTAAACACATATCTTTCATCTAACACCAACACTCATCACAAAGCTCCTCATTTCATCAATGGCACATTTCATAAACATCATCAATTTACAAAATTACAACATGGGTTAGCTAGAGCACGAAGCAACGATTACAAAAACGTAGAAATTATCAAAACCGAACATAACTCATACCTCAATCAAGATCAAAATGCGCCGAACCCTTGTGTTCTTTTCCCTTTTCTTTTCTTGCTAATATTCGGACCAGGATGATAATTAAATGGCCATTTTCATGTTTTTTAAAACATATTAAACATAATTATTACTTTACCAAACTAACCTTTTAATAAACATATAAGACAAATATACATTAAGGTTATTTAGTCATTTAACCACCCATTATCTTAAAAATGGACTAATAACAACATAAAGCCTCCACCTTAAAAAGCCAACAATAATTAAGCACTTATAAATCAGCACACAGCTTTTACACTTTATGCGATTAGATCCTTTTTCATAATTCAACACATAGTCAATAAAATTACCACACAGAATTTTCACGCAAGCTATATCACATATTATCAATACCAAGGATAACATTAAAATATTATTTCGACCTCGGATTTGTGGTCTCAGAACCACTGTTCTGACTAGGGTCTAAACCGAACTGTTACAACTCTCACTCCTTAGGGATTTCGTCCCCGAAAATCTTACCAGTGAATAGTTGTGGATATTGCTCTCTCATAACATTCTCAGGCTCCCACGTAGCCTCTTCAATTCCGTGCTTATGCCACAAAACTTTTACTAAAGATATTTTCTTATTTCTCAACTCTTTGGTCTCTCGTGCCAAAATTCGGGTCAGTTTTTCACTATACGACAAGTCCGACTGGATTTTAACCTCTGTAGGAGCAATCACATGAGACTGGTCTGATCTATACCGCCGAAGCATTGACACATGAAACATGTTATGAATCTTTTCTAAGTCAGATGGCAACGTCAATCTGTAAGCAACCGGCCCAACTCGTTCAATAATCTCATACGGTCCGATAAACCTCGAACTCAGCTTGCCTTTTCTACCGTATCGAAGTATTTTCTTCCACGGAGACACTTTCAAAAACACTTTATCACCAACCTCAAATTCAATATCTTTTTGTTTCAAATCTGCATAAGACTTCTGACGATCTGATGCCACTTTCAAACTGTCACGAATTACTTTCACTTTTTGCTCAGTCTCTTTTATAAGATCAACCCCGTGAATCTTATTCTCACTCAGCTCAGTCTAGTACAATGGAGTTCGACACTTTCGACCATAAAGAGCCTCATATGGTGCCATTTTAATACTAGACTGAAACTATTGTTGTACGCAAACTCAATCAACGGTAAATGCTTTTCCCACGCACCATTAAATTCAAGAATATAGCATCTCAACATATCTTCAAGAACCTGAATGATCCGCTCGGACTGACCATCCGTTTGCGGATGAAACGCAATACTGAAATGCAATTTTGTACCTAAAGCCTCTTGCAATTTCTTCCAAAATCGCAAGGTAAATCTTGGATCTCTGTCAGATACAATAGATAGCGGCACCCCATACAATCTCACAATCTCAGCAATATACATTTCAGCCAATTTATCGAGTGAATAATCTGTTCTCACCAGAACAAAATGAGCTGATTTTGTCAATCTATCGACTATCACCTAGATTGCATCTTTCCATCGAGGAGATAAAGGCAATCTCGACATAAAGTCCATCGTGATTCTTTCCCATTTCCACTCAGGAATCATAATCGGTTGCAACAATCCAAATGGAACCTGATGTTCAACTTTAACCTGCTGACAAGTTAAACATTTTGACACAAAGTCAGAAATGTCTCGTTTCATACCATGCCACCAATAAAACTATTTCAGATCATTATACATTTTTCCACTCCCAGGATGAACAGTTAATCGACTATTATGAGCCTCTTTCAAAATCGTTTGAATCAATTTTGAATTTCTCGAAATACAAATCCGATCTCTAAATCTCAAATAATCATCACCATCAACTCGAAATTCTTATTCGGCATTCGATTGACATTGAGTTCATTTAGCCATCAATTCAACATCACTTTTCTGAGCATTACAAATCTGATGTACAAACATTAAATTTACTTTCAACTCGGCCAAAACCGCACTATCATCACACAGATCTTTCTGAGCATTCATTACTCGTAAAGCACATATAGATTTTCGGCTCAAAGCATCAGCTACAACATTAGCTTCTCCCGGGTGGTAATCTATCTCAAGTTTGTAATCTTTCAACAACTCTATCCATCTTCTTTGTCGCAAATTCAATTCTTTCTGAGTCATCAAATACTTCAAACTCTTGTGATCTGTAAAGATATGACACTTCTCACCAAATAAATAATGACGCCATATTTTCAATGCGAACACAATCGCGGCCAATTCAAGATCGTGCATTGGGTAGTTCTTTTCATGCGGTTTTAGTTGCCTCGAAGCATAAGCAATGACTTTACCTTCTTGCATCAGCACATAGCCCAAATCGTTCAACAAAGCATCACTGTAAACTATGAATTCTTTGCCTGGTTCCGGTTGAACTAACACTGGCGCCTCTGTCAACAACACTTTCAACTGCTCAAAACTCTGCTGGCACTTTTCTGACCACTTGAATCTAATATCTTTCTGTAACAACTTCGTCAACGGAGTCGCAATCATCGAGAAACCTTTCACAAACCGCCTATAATATCCCGCTAGTCCCAGAAAACTACGGACTTCAAACACATTTCTCGGAGGCTTCCATTCTAATATAGCAGAAATTTTACTCGGATCAACTCGTATCCCAGCAGCTGATACAATATGTCCCAAAAAACCAACCTCATGCAACCAAAATTCACATTTGCTAAACTTAGCATACAACTGTTTCTCACGCAGAATTTGTAACACGGTTCTCAAATGCTCGGCATGCTGCTTCTCATCACACGAATAGATCAAAATATCATCAATGAACACCACTACAAAGTGATCAAAATACGGTCTGAATATCCGATTCATCAGATCCATAAACATTGTAGGAGCATTTGTTAGTCCGAAAGGTATCACTAAGAATTCGTAATGTTCGTACCTCATTCTGAAAGCAGTTTTCGGAACATCGGATTCTTTAACTCTTAACTGATAGTAACCTGATCTCAAATCTATCTTTGAAAACACTACAGCTCCCCTCAGCTGATCAAACAAATCATCGATACGAGGCAACGGATATTTATTCTTTATTGTCACTTTATTCAATTGTCGATAGTCGATACGCATCCTCATAGTGCCATCTTTCTTTTTCACAAACAACACAGGAGCACCCCAAGGCGAGAAACTCGGTCGTGCAAATCCTCTGTCAGTTAACTCTTGCAATTGAGACTTTAACTCTTTCAATTCTGTTAGTGCCATTCTATACGGAGCTATCGAAATAGGAGTGGTCCCCGACACTAATTCAATACCAAATTCGACATCCCGAATCGGAGGTAATCCCGGTAACTCTTCAGGAGACACATCTGGAAACTCACATACCACAGGCACAGATTCAACTTTCTTTTCCGACACTTTTGTATCAATCACATACGCCAAATAAGCTTCACAACCCTTTCTCACATAGTTCATAGCTTTCATCATAGATACAACAACTGGTAATCCTTTCATATCATTGGATTCTATTCGAACTAGCTCACCATTTTGACTTTTCAACTCAATACTTTTTCTTTTACAATTCACGATGGCATTATGCAGAGTAAGCCAATCCATACCTAGAATTATGTCAAACTCATCGAATGGTAGTAACATCAAATTAACCGGAAAACAAACATCCCGAATCTAATATAATCAATACCAAGGATAACATTAAAATATTATTTCGACCTCGAATTTATGGTCTCGAAACCACTGTTCCGACTAGGGTCTAAACCGGACTGTTAGAGTTTTCCAACAAAATATTGAATACTATCGATTAAACTCGTATTAATAATGTGTTATAAAATAATAAATCAAAGAACACAAGAATAATAGATGAGAATAAGGGGGATTTCTATTGCATTTCTCTTCTTTTTCATCATCATTACAAGTAGTATACTCCTATATATATAGGAAGATTAGACTCCACATTTTCTAGTACATAAATAGGAAATGGGTTACAAGGAGATGAAAGGTGAAGAGTTAAGAAGATGGAAGATGAAAGATGAAAGGTTGATTATAATGAACATTCACTTAATAGCATTTACAACATTTTTCATGTTTTTATATAATTTTTAAATAAAACAACTAAAAACAACAAATACAATAATTATACATGTTTTTAATAAATTTAAATACAAATTCTTTACCAGTCACCGGCATTATTGAACAATTTTTTTAAAGAACAAATATTTTCCATAAAATGTTTTTTCACCCGAATGATAGGTGTGACCATCCCTTTCATGTTCGTACACAATTAATGAATGGTTCTACAATTTTTTTTTTTAAAGAAAAGTATTTTACATACAATATTTTACAATTTTACAATCATTATTAATAAAATGATTTCGTTAAATGGTCCTACACACTTAAATGGACTTACTTTGATAATCACATTTCTTTGGTTATTTTTTTTTATGAAAAACACTAAAATAATAAATCTCATATAATTAATCAAAATTAAAATTTTAATTGATGCAAATTAAAGTCACCATAGATTGTGAAATTTATAGTTAATAAAATATATAGGTAATGGATGTTTCAAGTGCATATTTAATATTTCTTATTTTAGTTTTTTACCGTTAATTAATTTTTTGTTTTTGGTAACTAGAAACATATTTCATGAAAATCTATTTGCAAACTTAGAACTTAATTGACATCCATTTATGAATTATATACTTCTAGATGTTCACTATCTCATTTTCTTCAGCTCAAATGAGACAAAGCAAATTAGCATTTTTCCCTTACGCAAAAGTTCCATTGAAACTCAAATATCTCCCCTGATATGTTCTTGCGTCTTTGCACCACTGACATATATGGGTTACATTAGGTGTTGGTTGCCTTTGTAGTCACCTTCCACGCATTGCAGTCTCTCAAAGTCCCCGGTTTCAGGTTAGCATGCCAAGTACATTGTGTTTGATGAAATTTGCGATTCAAAGTCGAGCTTTTATTCAATATAGATTGATATGGGAATGTGTGGTTTCACCTCAGAATCACCTTTTTATATGAGGATATTTTTATTTGAATTGTTCATATGTGCCTGAATTTAGTTCATCACAAATAACATGTTTCCCCTCATCATGCAAGATAGAGAACTAATCAATAAACTATCTCATTTGTTGGAAAAAATAGATTTTTTGGAAACTTTGAAGCATATTCTTGATTAGTAAAGGTGGAGATTTGAATCATAAAACTGTGATTTTATATTCTACTCCATGAGATTTTTACAGCGGTATATTCTATGCTCAAAATGGTTGAGTGATGAATGAGAAATTGATGCTCAAAGTAAACCACTTGTGAATTATACCAAGGAAAATAGAAACCTTACTCTCACATTGGTTAGATATCAAGTGTGAACATATATATATATATATGTGAACCAACTTAATAGCTAGTAGATAATTAAATTATTACTCTGCCTCAGGGGTGTAAATCCAAACCCTACATAAATTGTGAGAGTGGAGGGTACTTAGGAAACAATTGTCATCAATCCCTATAAGATCCAAAGCATATTATTGTATTGAATATTCTTAATTTTGTCTGATCTTAATTTTCTTGATAGGGTGGGGGATTGGGATTGTAATTTTGCTCTGCTTGATGTGTTTGTTTTTCAAGTTTAGTTACTTTTTGAGGAAACAGAAGAAGGTGGAGAAGAGTAATTCTGTCGAGAGATTGAATGATTTTGAAGAGCTAAGGCGGAGACCTTCAAGATCTTCCTCTGCAAACACGATGAGACCAATTTGGGTTTCAAAGTACTTCGTTTCTGGTTCTGAAGTTGATTGATCCATCTTGAAACTCAAATATCTCCACTGAAGGAAAAAGAATAGCCCAAAAATGAAAAGAGAGCGTGGAAATAGATTACGATATCATACTTACATATATTCATTAGAACACAAATAAAGCATAGGACACATTGAATTCATACATAATTAAAAAGACAAACATGCAAGAAAATACAAAGCTCCCTCCCCTTGACTGCATATTGATCTAAACATACATATTCAGATCAAAATACATGAGAAAGGAAGTTGTCACTTTATTCATTAAATAGATGAATAGTGCTTCAAGTAGCGGCAACAATAGCAACATGTGATACTGTTTAGCTTGCTTGGGTGAGGTGAGCGTCAATGTCTTTAGAGACATCTTGAACGAATTGCAGCAGAGTCTCGGGATGCGCAATCCCATCGTGCAGCTTCTCGTATTCCAAAGTCCAGTGCACTACGCTGCCACTACCCTCGCTCTTGGGCGAAACCTGAATCGTGATTACAAAGCTCTTATACTCTTCCATTAGATCTCCTTCGATCACTCTGAAAGTGACCAAATTCTTATCAGGGTCTACCGCTTCCACTACTTCCTTTGCCTTTTTAGCCTTTCCATCTAAACAAACAACTTTTTTTCTTTAACAAAACAAAAAGAGCAACAAATCAAGCGATAAGCATGAAAAGAAACTTTGTTATGTTATATCATACCATGCACATAACTCCAATGGACAATGGTACCGACTTTCCCCCATTCACCTTCATGTAAATCGCATCCTTGAATCTTGTCATAGCAAGTATGGTGCACATGGTGCGGTTTGTGAGCAAACATTTCATGGAACTGCTCAGGAGAAGCTTTAATCTCTACATCTGCCTCAAGCTTACCTGTCAGAGCTGAAGACGCCATTGTTTCACCAGCAATGTTTAATGTGGGAGTGGTTTGGTTGATGTTTAGGCTAGACATTATTTATAGACTAGTGTCAATGTCTAAGGCAATAATGCTCTCCAAATGATACTACTCAATTTCCTATTCATTAATCAATGTAAAATCAATGTAAAATCAATTATTAGATATATACCAAACATATGAATTGTTGGATATTATTTTATTTTATATGAGATGACTTTGTATCTATGTAAAATCAATCAATTTATTCATATTTATCAATAACTATATTTAATATTATATTATTCATTTATTAGTTTCTATTTAGATGAATATTTTAATTGCCACTATTCTTACCAAATAATTGAGTGCGGATGGGCTTGCACTTGCTGACATTAAGACACGAGACCGACCAGCTAAGCATGATGTTAAAGATAAGGTGAATAAAACTTTTGCTATCCTCACCAATAAAGAAAAAAAGATTTTGCTATTAACAATATCCAACTTATAAAACTTGCTTTTTGGTTGAGATTAATATATAATCCAACTTACTGCTAATTAATTGCAATTTCCAAAACCCATTACTGAATAAAAACAATTGTCACCTTACTGAATTTTGCTAATAAGATTAATATTATTTGAGATGAATTTTTTTTTTACTTGTTTCTATACTATATATATACATGACATCGTGATATGTAATTGGAAGTTCATCATAAATTTTTTTAATATAAACCATTGGTAAAATATCATCAATATAAAATGATTTTTTTTACTGTAGTGAATCGAATTCAAATTTTCTTGAAAGAAATGAACACTTAATTAATAAGTTATACTTTAAATTAAATTTTCTTTATATATTCAAGCTTTTTAATGCAACTTATTCAAAGAAATTAATTATTTATGAAAATGATTTAAGTCAAAATTTATGTAAATAAATGATTTGTTCTTCGCAGTGACTGTCAGTGCCGCTTAACATATCGTCGGCACCGCCCCCTCATCATTAGCCAATCATCTATTTTTTTAAAAAAATTCTCTTTTGGATGTTGTCACTGTGTCAGACTGCACCAATATGTAATTTTCAAAATGCCCATTAAAAATATGGATATTTATAATGGAGAAAAAAATAATTTTTTATAGGTGCCACTAATGTGTCAGATGGAATTTTTAGAAAAAAACAATTGAAAATAAAAAAAAAACCAAAAAATAAAATAAAAGGGAAAGTCAATAATTGATGCTTGCTTCATAAGTGGTCATTGTCTTATTGGCATGCCAGTGTGACCGTTAGTGAATTGAAAAACAAGAAGACAATGACTACCTATTAAGTAAGCATCATTACATGCTTCCCCTTTTATATTTTTTTATGTTATCTTTTTTTTTCCTATTTCAGCTGTTATTTTTAGCTTTTTTTTTTGTTTGACCTTTTTTTTAAATTTCTCACCAATGTCACTTGACATACCGGCTACCTATTAAAAAGATATTTTTTTCTTCATTGTGAATACTCATATTTTTAATGGGTATTTTAAAAAATATATACTGGTGTTGCTTGACATAGTAGTGACACCCAAAAAAATTATTTTTTAAAAAGTCATTGATTGGCTAATTATAAGAGGATGGTGCTGCCGATGTACCAAGTGGCATCAGCTGTCATTATGGAGAACAAACCATTTACGTATATAAATTTTAACTTAAATCATTTTTGTAAATAACTAATTCTTTTGAATCAATTGCATAAAATAATAGGAAAAAGAATCGTAGTACCTAACCTGGCCAGTTGTCAATAAAATATGGGTATACATTCACACATTTGAAGTTTTGAAATCAAACGCTAGTTTTGTGACAACAGCCAAAAGAAAAAAGAGAAGAGAAACTCTAATTGTTTAGCTATATTTGGACTCATCATCCAATTAAATGGCTTCGAAAAGCAATTTAATTATTTCAAGATTTTACTGGTTAATCACATGACTCACGTTGCTTCTTATTTACCGGTCACAATGAGCATATAATTTCCACCACTGTAAGATCGATCATATCCAAGCATTTCGGTTGACGTGTTCTTCGCAGGGTAATTAGTACCGTACATTTCACGTACATCATACATTTTATGTACAATTAACAGTTCGTTTACTATTATATTTAATGTCTATTTATATAAATTATACATGTAAAATTAGATATAAACTAATTTTTTTATTTTATTAAAAAATTAACCATTCAATATTATTAATATAAAACAAAGAAAAATATAGATTGAATAAGAGAGAGAATACAAAAACAAAAAAATGATTTAACTTTTACTTAGGATATCTAAAAAAAACTTATGCATGCCCTCTATTTATAGGGCCGTTAACTTTTAGGGTGGGTTTGGATAGGCAGTGCGTTTACCTGCGGTTAGTGTAAAAACAGAGGTGGCGGTGAGATTAGATACTGTAGCGATACTGTAGCGTGAGACAAAAAGTAAACTAAACGCACTGCACCGCACTCAATCGCCCATCCAAATCCATCCTTAGACTCAGCTTTAGGAGCAAAATAAAAAACAGATAGAAGACTGTTTAAATTTTAATTAAAATTCTATTTATTATATATTTTACAAAAGAAAAACATTTGCTCCATGTTATCAATATATTTTTACATATATTAAAATTTGGTTAAGTCAATCATTTCGTTATAAAATTTTAATCAACTGGTTTAATCTATATCCATATATCTATATATATTATATTTAAAATTTTGATTGAATTAATGTGACTCGTTCTCAATTTAGTTATAAAGTTCTCAAAAACTCATTATTTTTTTAAAGCAATAGATATTATTTTAAATGTAATTTTGAATTTTTATAGAAAAATACTTACATGTAATATGATTTAAACCAAAAACATTAAGGCTATGTTTGGTTAAAGTTAATGGCTATTCCATTACATGCCTAGTACAAGGTTATTCTGCAAGCCTACATAAACATATGTTTGGTTCAATGGAATACCCTATTATGAGTGTATTCCATTCCAGGCTTAAGTAGAGATATTTATCGATTTCTATTCCCTTCCCTCTTCACCGTTTACCCATTCGTTGCTTGAAGAACGCTATCTTACCCTTACCAAATTCTCACCTCAAAAACACTCATCAATCGGCAGCCAGTTCTTGCTTCCTTTGACTCCGGCATTCCTCCCCTTCATCCAAAGTCAGGTAAACATTTTTCTTTCTGTTGTTCCTTTCATTTTCCTATTCTGCCATTTTTGTTACCCACAAATTTTTTCTTCCTATTTTCGTTATTGCTTCCTTCACCATCATCTGATTTTTTTTAGTAAACATAGGGATTTCTATTCCTTTCCCTCTTCACCGTTTACCTTAGTCTTCAAACATAAAATTTTATTAGAAGAAGCACTCTATTGCTCTGTTTCTCTCGTTGTAGCATAAGATCAAGATCAACTATTCTTCAAACAAAAGGGAAAAAGCTGGTAAGTTTCTAATCCTACGATTTTCTTGTTGAAATTTGAATTTCTTTGATGGGTCCTTTGTCATTTTTACAAATAAAAATAAAAATTACTTGAAGTGTAAAATTTTATGTACTTTTTTCCCTTGTTCTTGGATTTGATCGTGGATTTTAATATTGTCATCTTTTTGAAAGAAAAAGGTGCTTTTAGCCTTGAATTGAAAACTTTTTTTGGTTTATACATCTGAGTTTTGTTGAATGTGATCAGGAAAGTTTCTTTTCCGATTATGCAGATCAGGAATTTAAATGATGAAAAATCATCTCTTAGCTTTGGTTTCTATTTTATTTTATGTTTTCTTTCTAATGCCTTTGTGCTAGGAAAGGTTTAGAAATTATTTTTATGACATAAGGAGTAGTGTTCTTTATTTGTCTGAATATGTTACAATTTTATCTCTTCATCTACCCTTGCCGAGAAATTAAATCAGTCTGCTTATGTCCTTTTGTTGCTTCACAAGCTAAAGTTAGCTATTATTGATTCTTACAGTTTTTAACTACTTCTGAATTTTACTGTCTGATTTTGATGGAAGTAGACCTGACAACTTGTGTACCCATCTTCTGTTCATTCGTTTTTCCAATGATGTAGTCATGTTTAAATTATTTTATATTTTTATAAATTTTTATACATAAATAATTTGTATTATATACAATATGCAATATTTCTGTTTTCATGTTATAATTATGTTATTTGCTTGTATCATGGCAGAATTCAGTAGGTAGTCGTATTATGGCAGATACCCTTGTTGCTGAAATAGAACTATCATTATCAGCTTTTCCTTGTAATTCATCACTTCTTCTCTGTTAATATAGTTGATTTTTGGCCTCCTCTTTTTTTTTTTTTCCTTTTGTTTTTTTTTTTTTTCATTTAAACTTAGAGTGTGTTTAAAACTTGGGTTTGTCTAATTATGTGGCTATATATATAAAAATATGAATATATTTTCCTTTGTTAGGTATGTTAGGCATCTATGCTGCTACATGATTCTAATGGAAAGAAACAAACCATGTTGTTTTGCATGTTCTTGAGTTTTGTAGTTTTAGGGATTTTAAATTATTTGGACATTTATTTCATCTATTTTTGTTATACCATGCATTTTTTTTCACTAAGCATGTATTTGGGTATGTTGGGCAGAGTGGAAAAGTGAAAGAATAGAAAGAAAAGAAAAGTAGAAAAATGAAAAGAAAATTAATAGTTGTAATAGGCCAATTTAGCCCGGGCCCATAGAAAAAAATAATAAACCCAAAATAATAAAACAAAGTCCAAGTCCAGTCCAAAATATATCATTTGGCCCGATCAGAATGGCCCATTACTTGAAAAGATTGAAGTTCCATCTACAAGCTTAATGTATATGGGAACACAATCTTCAAGGATATGCAATCTTAGATATGATATGCAAATCTTAGATATGATATGCAATCGTAAAAGATATGATATGCAATCTTAGATATGATATGCAAATCTTAGATATGATATGCAATCCTAGAAGATATGGTATGCAATCTTAGAAGGTATGATATGCAATCTTAGATATGATATGCAAATCTTAGATATGATATGCAATCTTAGAAGATATGGTATGTAATCTTAGAAGATATGATTTTGTAATATTAGAGATTTAATTTTTAGATACCTTTTAATCTTAGTCGTTGATGTAATTGATCTGTACCGTTGGATTTGGAGAAGCTCAACTATAAATAGAGGCCTCTCCCTTCATTGTAAAGGGACTTGAGTTTTGAGTAATAAAAATTATTGAGAGCATTCACTCAAATTTCTCTCTCTTTTGCATTCTTATTTTCTATGGCTTGTTCTTATTTTGTTCTTCGCTTATCTTCGTTTCTTTTTGAGTTGCTTCCGTTCAAGTTAGATTTTGGTGGAGGAATTTCGTTTAATCCTCATATTGCGGGAGTTAGGTTGACTTATGCATTTTTTTAAACTCATTTATTTATTTATCCATTTAATTGCTTAATCATTATTTATTCATTTATTTTAATTATTTTAAACTTTTTTTCTTTTTAGCTTTTCCCTATTTACGTTAAATTGTTTTATCATATATATTATTATTTTTATTTGTTATATATTATCTATGTATTATATATTATTTAACTTTAGTCATATTATGTATTATTTGAAAATTTGTATGTTGTACATCATCTAAATTGTTTTATTATTAAGGCAAAATTTTCCATATATTGTTTATTTACAATATGTATATTATCTAAATTGTTTATTTTAAATGGTATATTATATACTTATTATAAGTCATCCCTTATACATTTTCCATATATTGTTTATTTAAAATATGTATATTGTAACAGCCCGATTTAGGGGCTAGTCAGAACAGTGATCTCGGAATCACTAATTCGAGGTTATAGAAAATTATTTTCCTGTTATTTTATGTGTTATAACAGGTTCATTAGGATGCATGAAAATTTTGGTGCTTTAATTTTAGTGATTTCTTGCTTTATCGCGAAAAAAGGGACTAAATCGCATAGAGTGCGAAAGTTCTATTTTGTTTGCTAGAGGTGTCATATAGCTATGGATTATAAATTGGAGGTCCCAAATGTGCAATTTGGCCTTGTTAATTGGGTTGGTCGGCCATAGGGTGCATAGGGGACAAGTGCATTTATTGTAGTCAAAAGTTGGTGATATTAGTTGGAGAAAATGAATAAAATAAGATGAAATAAGCAAAAGTTATCATCTTTTTATTTGGTCTTCTTCTCCAACCGAAAATATCAGCCATGGGAGGGCTTTAGAAGCTTGAAATTTTAGCAGCTTATTTTCTCTTCAAGTAAGTCAAATTGATGGTTGTTTTTGATGATTTTTGTATTTTTGGAGTCCTCAATGCTTAAGCTAGCTAATGAGAGCACTAGTTTGCAATATGGTTGAAAGTCTAGGGACTTACCATGATAGAGTTTATGTTTTTTGGTGAGTTTTTATGGAAGAAAATGAATGATAGGATGATGATAAACAACTTTTGTGAGAGGTGTTGTTATGAAAACACCTAATTGGGGCTAAAATGCAAAAGTTGTAAATTGTTCATTAAGGCATGAAATAGTTGGCATTGTGGATAGTTGTAAGAGAATTAAATGTTTAGCTAGGCTTGTTTAATAAGAAAATGTGATGAAAATTTATTTACGAGCCTAGGGGCAAAATCGTAATTTTTCCAAAGTGTAGGGGCAAAATAGTCATTTTTGCCTAAAGTGTAGATTATAGTGTATTATGATTTATAAGTGATTAAATCAGTAAATTCCATTGTTCTAGATCAAAGAAAACAAGTTTCGGACCTAGAATGGATGAAAAGAGAAATGTGGGCAAAAAGTCCCTTTCGGCCCTTTCGACATCGAGGTAAGTTCATGTGTGAATGTGGCAATTACGTATGAGTTAATTTAGTATTCCAATGTTGTATGGAATGTATATTTACTCTATGAATGTATGAAATATCTTTTAATGAGATGTCAAGAGAATTGAATTTGGGAGTAATGGGAAATGTATATAGCATGATATGATGATAGTTATAGCCTTGTGTAAGACCATATTGGAATATGGCCTCGGTGTAAGAATTCGTATAAGACCATGTCAGGGACAAGGCATCGATATGTTAATATAAGTAAGACCCTATTAGAATATGATGTCAATGTGACACTATGTGTATGTGACTCAATAGTGTTATCTAACAATTTGAGATGAATTCAATATATGATGAACCTCTAGCGAGTTATGTGTAGTCGATACACCTTAGCTATATGAAATAGATTTATTAATGCATTGTGGGAATGCGAACGAGAATCGTAGAAAGTTAAGTAAGAATAGAAATGTGTGAGGATATTCTCGGTTGAACATTTGAAATAGAGATATACATGTGGATTACTATCCATGAATGTAAAATAACGGTGAGCTACGTGCGATATCACCTTATTGATGTTAATGATGGGCTAAGTGCAATACCATCAATTATATTGTTATCGGTGGGCTATGTGCGTTACCACCTGATTAATTAGTAATCGATGGGCTGTGTGCAATACCATTGCTTATAAATGATTGGTGAGCTAAGTGCGAAATCACCATAAGTATAAATGATTGGTGAGCTAAGTGCGAAATCACCATAAGTATAAAGGATTGGTGAGCTAAGTGAGAAATCACCATAAGTATAAATGATTGGTGAGCTAAGTGCGAAATCACCATAAGTGTGAATGATTTGTGGGCTGTGTGCGATACCACCCTATTAGAGATTCAATGGTGGGCTAAGTGCGAAACCACCGAGAGATTAGTAGTATGAGTGACTCATTGAAAATGCTTGATATGTTGTTTTATATGGTCATGTGGTGATCAGTGCAGGAATGTATGCTAATTAAACGAGCAATTGACTTGTGGCATGGTAAGAACATGGTAAGAGATAGAATGAGTAAGCTTCAAAAGTTGTTGAGTAAGTAACCATGAGTTTATGAGAAAATTCATTATAATACCTTGTAGTCATGGATATTCAATGAATATTAGAAATTGTCAGTTTTATACAGATGAACTTACAAAGCATATTTGCTTACTCCTTTTCTCTTTCCCATGCATTATAGGTTTTTAACTAGCTCGGGTTGGAGGCAGCTAGAGATGTTTTCACACTATCGAGTAGACTCCTGGTATGGTGTTTCAAGTTCTTTTGAGTCATGGCATGTATAGGGATTCTTTTAAGGTTGATAAAGTTCTAATTGATGTAGCCAAGTTGTGTTGGCTTAAGAGAATTTATAATTTGGTTGTGTATAGCCATACATGATGGCTTAAGTTGTTTGTAATTGTATTGAATATAGTTCTCCCTAGTGTATGGGATGAAGGCTTTATTTCTCCTATGTTTAAATGTCTTTAATTCAAGAGTTACATTGAAGCTATGTGAAATTATACGGTGATATATGAATGTATGCAAATGAGAGTGGTAAAAGGCTTGGTAGATAGCCTCTAAGTACCCACACGGACAGACACACGGGCGTGTGTCTAGGCCGTGTGTCCCCTGCACCTTAGTGTCTTAAGTCAGAATAGACCATGAGCTAACCACACGGCCGTTTGTTCAGGCCGTGTGAGACATACGGTTAGCACATGGGCGTGTGCTTCAGCCTGTGTGAATAAGTCAGTTTATCAAAGTATGACACACGGGCTAGGGCCACGGGCGTGTCAAGACCATGTGTAATTGGTCAATATCCCCCACGGGTGGGAGACAAGGGAATGTCTTAGGGATACACGGGCGTGTCCCAAGTTACACGGGCGTGTGACCCCTGTTTCGAGAGAAAGTTTCCAGATCAGTTTCGAAAGTTTCATGACAAAAGTCTGAGGCCTCGTAGGCCCATGAAATGGATGATTTGACTAGGAAAGAGAAGTTTTTAATTCGGAACGAAATTTTATAGCCCGTAATATACATGTTTAAGAGAGTTCAAGCATAGTAATGTCTCGTATCTGGTCTTAGCCTTGGACTCGGGTATGGGGTGTTACATATATTATCTATTTTTAAATGGTATATTATATACTTATTACAAGTTATCCCTTATACATTTTTATTCAAAGTTTTTTTATATTATTTATTTAAAATATATATATTTATTTTATTATGTATATATTAACTATTTTAGATTTTGCCATATCGTTTTTTATTTTTTTATTATTCTATTTTTAAAAATAATTGTTATAATATCCATTTATTGTTTTGCATATATCATTTATCTTATATTGTTATTTTACTTTTATATTTGATCTCATATATAAAGCTTCGTATTCATTTCTTAGTTTTTTTTTCTTTCGCATAGATCTTTTGAATTATTATTGCTTACTTTATATCTTTTATTTGTTATTCACGTTCTTTTATTTGTTTATTATTCTTATATTTTCTTTAGCATGATCATTTTATTACTTGTATCATTTGCTATTTTATGTTATTCTTTCTCTTAATTGCCTATATTAGTATTAAATGTTATTATATCATGTAATCGTAGTATATTGCTTTGGTATTTGTGTTTTGTAATGTATTAATGATACATTTTACTCAAGTCATTGTTTTAAAATATATCTCATTTAATTGCCACTTTTTATCCAAAACTTTATTTCTTAAAATAAGGAAATATTTGACATTTGGAGTTTTGAGGGAATCGTGCCTAACTTACTGGGCTTCGATTTTTCTCATTAAGTCTAAATGATCAAATACCCTTTTTGAAATTAAAATATATGATTTTCAAATAAAAAAAATCTATCTATATGAATTTAAGATGTTGCGTCCTAACTTATTGGATGTGACATTTTGATATTTTGAGATTAAAAAAAAAAACAAAACAAAATAAAGGATATTTGGTGTTTGGGAAATTCGAAAGGTCGTGCTCTAACTTACTGAGATTTGACTTTTCTTTTATCCAAATAATTGAATGTTTTTTTGAAGGTTATAAGTTTTGAAAAATCAAAAGGGTCATATTTTAAAATCTTCTCAAATTTTTGACATTAAGACATTAATTAATCAATTAGGTACCAATTTTGGGCGTTACGAGGGTTCTAATCCTTCCTCGTACGTAACCGACTCCCGAACCCATTTTCTCGAATTTCGTAGACCAAAATCATTGTTTTAATAAATCAAAATGTTTTTTAAAATGATCAATTTCAAGGTGACCCGATCACACCTCGGAAAAAGATTGGTGGCGACTCCATTTTCTTTTTTAAAGTCGATCCTGTTTTTTCAAAATAAAAAAAATGGTTTCGAGAGCTTGGTGACTCCACTGGGGATACCAATAAGAAAGTAAAGCCGTAAAATTGATTATTTTTTTTCCTTTGTCGAAAATTTGAAAATTCGATTTGAAAATTTGAAAATTTGATTACGATCATGTTGTTGCATTTGTTTGTATCATTGCATATGATTGTTATTTTCTTGCGCATATTGCATTGCATGACCGTTGTGGTCGCACCTTTAAGTGGGAGTGAGAAACTATGCCTTCGTCAGGTTTTCACCTCCGCATGGGCTAGAGGATTGCTTCCGGGATTGGTCACTGAAATCAGAGCTCTAAAAATTTATAAAAGAATGATCGAACCTGGAGGCTAACTCTGACAACGATTAAAGGCAAGAGTACCTATCGAACAGTAGTATAGCTTAGGCAAGACCGGATTATCGAACCCAAAGGAACTAAAAGTATTAATACTAACTTTCTTTTTATTATTTAGCCTTAGAATTATAGTGAAGATTGCTTTAAAACTAAATTGACAAGAACTGAACTAAGGACACAAAGACAAAAAGGACGATTTGGAAAATAACTTAAAGAAAACTCAATTGATCACGACGATACCCTCAGGAAGAATCCACCTAGACTTCACTTGTTATCTAACCCTTAATTATACAATTTCTTCACTTAGCTTGATCTGTAGGACTCCCTAACCTATATTAAACCCTCTCTCGAGGCGAATAACGTCGAACCCTAGGTTAATTAGTGGAATTCTCGTCCGCTTATAATAACCTCCTAGGATAGCAGTAAATCGATCAATGGACTCCCATATTAGGTTTCACCCTAATCCGGCAAAATCTCGTAACCCTATCTCTAGGCGTTCGATCAACTCCGCTTAATTATGTTAGATCTACTCTTAGGCAGGGTCTATTCCTCCTCCACCTAAGCACATTAGATTTGGATTAAGCAACATAATTAAGAACAAACTAAGTAATTCATCATATAAGTTAAAAACCAAATAACAAGATTCATCTAGGTTTCATCCCCTTCAGGTATCTGAGGGGTTTAGTTCATAATGAATAAAGAAAACATCACAAGAGAAAGGATAAAACAAAACATAAGAAATCCCTAAAACCCCCTGAAGAAATTGAAGGAGAATTCCGCCGTCTTGAGTATAACTCCGGCTTCTTGGGATGGAACAACTGGCTATCTTAGCGTTTATTTCCTAACTCTAACCTTCTCGGCTTGAATCCTTGGCCTAGCTTTGATGCCTTTTCAAAGGTGGTACTTAGGGAATATATATAGGCTCTTGGAATGCTATTCTTTCTCCCTAAGTATCCTTTTCTAACTGAAATTGCTTTTTCCAGCGACAGAGGCACGACCATGGCATACGCCCGTGTGGATCGAGTTCAGACAGTGTTTAGACTTTTAATTTGAGGCACGGTCGTGTGAGGCGGAGTTGAGGCCGTGCTCTAGGTGATCGTTGAGGCACGGTCGTGTGGGCTTTAGGCCAGGCCGTGTCAATTTCGTACTAAGGCCCATTTACTCCGTTTTGGGCCTGATTTGTGTTCTTTTCATCCTCGGGTGCTTTCCTGGGTATAAGACATGAAAAGAACGGATTACAAGTACCCTTTTATAAAAATCAAGGAATAAATCATTGAAAAGCATATTAAATGTGGGTTAAAATATGTTACAATTACAGTTTATCAAATACCCCCACACTTAAGCTTTTGCTTGTCCGCAAGCAAAATTCTCAACTTACAATTAAAACGAACTTTCCATGATCTACAATCTTTATCAACAATGCCTTATCATAATTCATAGATAATTCATACATGGATAATTCAATTTAAAGAGTCCTAAAGATTTAAACGAGATAAGTCATGAGTTTGTACTTCGAAAACATAGGTGTCTCCCCTTATTTAAATAACTACCTTTTCAATTCAAAGCTGACAAGGATTGATGTCCTCACTAAGGATTAACTCAAATCACTTTAAAGTGTTTAAAGTTCAGGAAAAGATTGCTCATAAGTCGTACCTGAAAAGGTAATCCCATAGGTTTGCCTGAAAATTAAATCTCCACCACTGTAATATGAGATGATAAACAGATCAAGAGGTCTTTGTTAGGGTTGTAACGGGGCTAGGGTTAAAGGTGTGGTTACAAGCCAAAATTAGAGGGTTAGAATTGAGATTAAATTGATGAGTACCTACCTAAACAAACTGAAATATCATCAACTAAAAAGTAATAAACCTACTAATACGAGTTTCTCTTTTGAGAATAGATTTTGATTTTGTAAGCTCACTTTTCTTATTACTAAGATTTGAATACATTGATTTTTTTAAGAACAAACTAATTAATACAAGATCGATTTAACTACTAGAATAATAAACTTAAGTAACTTGATCAAACCAATTCTCGATTTAGGAGTAGTCAAAAGAAAGGGTGATAACAATTACAAAGGGGCTTTGGGTTAATATTTAGTAGGTGAGTCAATAAAAAGGATTGTTAGGATCAACAGGATTCACTAGGGGTTAGTTGTTACGGGTAGGTGTAAGTGGGTTAAAACCTAGGTGCCTTTATCATTTCTGTAATATCAACTCAAAAGTGTGGTCTCGATATGCATCTACAAGGCAAGTTCTAGAATAACAGTTCATGTAGACATACTCATAATCAAAGAATGATCACGAAAAAGAATGTATGCTTTATAAGGTTCAAAATCTCACAAAAATTATGGGTGTTTTGACATCGTACTTGTAAATTTCAAATTTCAAGGTAGTATTTAAAATTAGGTCAACAACCTAACAAAGTTTTAATTCTTGAAAAAGAGACTTATCAAGCTTAATTCTCTAGTATTCTTTCAAATTCAATTATCAATGCACAATTAACTATGACTTAGTCTAAAACATGTCAATAAAAATCACAAATCATCAGAAATTTCATTCTAATTAGTAATATGACAACTTTGCATAAAAACAAGACTAAATCAGGGATTTGAGAATAATGAAAAAAGTTAGGCATTTTTACCCCCACACACTTAAGATGTACATTGTCCTCAATGTGCAAATATAGATAATATCTTTATTTTTATAGAAAGTAAAAGTGAGGGTGTGAGGTGCTCCCTGAATTCTTGGGCAGGTTCGGTAGAGGATGTGGTGAATACGGCGAAGGCGTCGGTATGGTGGTGGTGTTGGTTCCTAAGCTCTGTGCTAGATGAAGAAATTGGGGAACTCGTGAAGGATTAGCCAGGGGTTATTAAGACATAATTAAACTAAACTAAATATAAAATTAAAAATAAGAAAGAAAAAGGAAAGGAGTCTAAGAAGGAAAGCGAAAATAAAAGAAAAGAAGAATGAACCGAAGAGTCCTTATTGAAGGATGGTTCGCAAGGTGGGTGTGACTTCTAGGGCTTTGGAGGTGGTGGCGGTTGTGAGAGTGGTGAGGTTATCGTAGTGGTCGGCGTGATTCCCTAGCAGCCTGGCGAACTTGACACTAAGAAACTAAAAGAAAATTAAACGAAAAGAGCAGTAGAGAAGTTTAGATAAGGAAAATAAAGGAGAAGAGAAACAAAAAGAAAAAATAAATTGGTCTCAAAGACCCTTGGCATGGTGATTAGTCGAAGCTACCGGCATGAACTCATGATGCTCGTTCTCCATTGAGGAGCCTATACTTAGCTTTTTCCGCTTCTTCGACATGATTTCGTGTGGCTCAAGGGTGTTAGAGATTTATGAAGTGAAGAATCTGAGAAGGAGAAAGGTAAAAAGAAAAGAAAGTGAAGATGAAACCCGATGAGGGGAAGGGAAAGAGCTGTGGGGTTTAAATAGTATTTCAATTCTGGCATGTTCACACGCCCGTGGTGTAAGGCCGTTTCGATTTACACGGCCGCCTTGCACGGCCGTGTTTGGTAGCCCATGCCCGTGTTTCAGCCCACCATGCTCGTGTTTGTGAAGTCAGTATGTGGGCACGGTTGGACCGCACGGGGGTGCTCTGCCCGTGGTGTGCAAGTCAGTAGCTTCACACGGTTTAAGGGCACGACCGTGCCTTTCTGTCAGTGCCCGTGGGAAGGGTGGTTAGATTCGTGACATTGAGGGGGTGGTTGGACTGACCTGCACGACCTCTGCTCTGTCAGTGTGCCTGTTTCGGTGGTCCACACAGCCATGGATATGGCCGTGTGTAAGGCCGTGTGATCCAAAATTTCTGCCCTTTTGGTTAGTGAAAAAGAAAAGAAAGAAAGGAAACTGAAAATAAAATTGAAAGAAAAATATGGTTAGTGCTCGGGTTGCCTCCCGAGAAGCGCTCGTTTTATAGTCTTAAGATAGACTTTCCTCGTAAAAATTTTAGGGAGGTTTGAATATCTTCCCTCATGCTTAAATTTCATTTTCCTTGACAAAGTTGGAGTTGAGAAGCGGTTACCTTGAAATTGCCAAATATTGGATTGCTTACCTCGACTGTTCTGTGTGGGAAGATATCTTGTACCTTAAGAAGAATTTCTCCCTTTGCCCTCAGGTCTGTTGTAGTGATTTGAGGATCGGCTTTGTCTAACAGTACCTGATCTTCTATTTTAAAGTGATTTGATGTCCCTACGAGCTTTTCTAATGGTTCCTCGTGTTTTACTTCGTGTTTATCCGGGTCTTCTCTGGTGTGTGTCTGTTGTTCTTCTAATTTGTCGACCCTAAGGCTTTGTTCATCTTGTAATGTTTCTTTTTTGAATTGGGGTCTATGAGTTGGCTCAGGTTTTAGGCCTTGCGATGTTTCATGTGATGAAGGTTGAATAATTTGATTATCAATTGAAGTGACTTTCTTACCTTCATCGACTGTTGTCTTGGCCAAGTCTAGAGCTTGAAGACTGATTGATTCGTCACCTACACAAAGTATAAGTTCTCCTGTGGCAACATCAATTTTTGTCTTGGCAGTTGCTAAGAAGGGTCTTCCTAGAAATAGGGGGATTGAATTATCCTCATCCATGTCTAAAACAACAAAGTCTACTGGGAAAAAAATTTATCGATTTTGACCAAAACATCTTCGATAATTCCCCTAGGAATTCTAACAGTTTTATCAGCTAATTGAATGCTCATCCTAGTTTATTTGGGCTTCCCTAGACCTAGTCGTTTAAACAATGTATAAGGCATGACATTGATGCTTGCCCCTAAATCAGCTAACACGTTATCAACACTTAGTATACCAATTAAACAAGGAATAGTAAAACTCCCTGGATCTTTTTGTTTCCATGGTAGTTTATTCTGTAGCATTGCTGAGCATACTGCGTTCAATTCCACATGTAGCTCTTCGTCCAGCTTGTGTTTGTTGGTCAAGAGCTGTCTTAAAAATTTCCTTGAGTCTGGCATCTGGAAAAGAGCTTCAAGAAGAGGTAAGTTAATATGTAATTTCTTTAGAAGTTTAAGAAACTTACTGAACTGTTCCTCTGAATCGTCTCTTTTTATGGCTTCTGGATAAGGTATACGAGGTTGGTACTCTTTGATTACCGGTTTTGGCTTTTCTTGTGTTACCTCTATTTTACCTTCGTCTGCCTTATTTTCTGGCTTTGGATTAGGTTCACTTAACCACTTACTGTCCTGAATTGTGATGGCTTGAATTTGCTCTTTAGGGTTAATCTCGATGTTACTCGGTAGACGTCCTTGCTGTCATTCTGACATTAGTTTTGCGAGTTGTTCGACTGCATTAGTGACTTCTTTGACTGACTTAGTAATTTCCCCGATTCGGCTCTCATTGCTTTTGATTGTTCTCTCAGTTTCTTGGATACGTTTCTCTGTGTCTGCTGAGAATTTTGCCATCATCTCCTCGAGGGTCAGTTTCTTCTCTTGTGGATAAGGCTGATTTTGGAAGTTTTGAGGAGGTTGTTGCCTTTTATTTCCTTGACCTCCCCACAAAAAATTTGGGTGGTTCCTCTAACTTGGATTGTAAGTGTTACTATAAGGATTATTATTGGATCGGAAATTATTACCTATATAGCATATCTGGTCGCTCTCTGCTTCTGGTTGGTAGGGTGGGTACTCAGGATTCGCCACGGTTCCACTTGCGTCGCACTGCATGACTGGATGTGCCTGCGAAGAACACAAACTATCAAGCTTTTTATTCATCATCTCTAGCTGTGTTGATAGCATGGTCACTGCATCGATGTTGAACACTCCCGCTGATTTTGTTGGTTTGGTTCTTGAAGCCTACCATTGTTAATTATTCAGTGACATCTCCTTAATGAACTCGTAGGCTGCTTCTGGAGTTTTGTTGTTCAGGGTTCCACCGGTGGCTGAATCAATCAGTTGCCTTGTTGAGGGGTTTACACTGTTGTAGAAGGTTTGGACTTGTAGCCACAAGGGTAAGCCATGGTGTGGGCACCTCCTCAAAAGATCCTTAAATCTCTCCCATGCATCGTATAGTGTCTCTAAATCCATCTGCACAAAAAAAGAGATATCATTCCGTAATTTGGCCGTTTTGGCTGGTGGAAAATATTTCATTAAAAACTTTTCGGTCATTTGATCCCATGTAATGATTGACCCTCGTTGTAATGAGTTTAACCACTGTTTAGCTTTATTTCTTAATGAAAAAGGAAATAACCGAAGACGTATGGCATCATCAGAAATGCCATTTATTTTGAAGGTATCACAGAACTCTAAAAAGTTAGCTATATGCATGTTTGGATCTTCGTCCTGCAAACCATCAAATTGAACAAATTGTTGAATCATTTGTATTGTGTTAGGCTTTAATTCAAAATTGTTAGCAGATATAGCAGGCCTAACAATACTCGATTCTGCTCATGTTAAATACGGTTTCGCATAATCAAACATTGTACGTGGAGCATTATTTTCCCCCACGTCGCGTGGTGGTGGGTTGTTTTCGTCCATCCCTTCAGTAGGATTGGATCTGCCTTCTTCCTCTATTTCTGTGTAATCTAAGGCTCGCCTGGTTTCTCGACAATTCTTGCGAGCGGTGGCTTCGATTTCACTGTCGTATACCAAAGGTCCTCTTGGGTTCCTTCTAGTCATAAACTAGAGGTACCTACTAGGAAAAGAAAGAAGGAAAATTTCAGCGAAAAGTAAAAATAGAAATAAAAATAAAAATAAATTGCGAAAAATAAAAATTATGGCTAAAGTAATAAAAATAGAGTTTTCTTAATATTTTAGTTCCCCGGCAACGGCGCCAAAAACTTGATCGCTGAAATTAGAGCTTTAAAAATTTATAAAAGAATGATCGAACCTAGAGGCTAACTCTGACAACGATTAAAGGCAAGTGTACCTATCGAACAATAGTATAGCTTAGGCAAGACTGGATTATCGAACCCAAAGGAACTAAAAGTATTAATACTAACTTTCTTTTTATTATTTAGCCTTAGAACTAGAGTGAATATTGCTATAAAACTAAATTGACAAGAACTGAACTAAGGACACAAAGACAAAAAGGACGATTTGGAAAATAACTTGAAGAAAACTCAATTGATCACGACGATACCCTCAGGAAGAATCCACTTAGACTTCACTTGTTATCTAACCCTTAATTATACAATTTCTTCACTTAACTTGATCCGTAGGACTCCCTAACCTATATTAAACTCTCTCTCGAGGCGAATAATGTCTAACCCTAGGTTAATTAGTGGAACTCTCATTCGCTTATAATAACCCCCTAGGATAGCAGTAAATCGATCAATGGACTCCCATATTAGGTTTCACCCTAATCTGGCAAAATCTCGTAACCCTATCTCTAGGCGTTCGATCAACTCCGCTTAATTATGTTAGATCTACTCTTAGGCAGGGTCTATTCCTCCTCCACCTAAGCACATTAGATTTGGATTAAGCAACACAATTAAGAACAAACTAAGTAATTCATCATATAACTTAAAAACCAAATAATAAGATTCGTCTAGGTTTCATCCCTTTCAAGTATCTGAGGGGTTTAGTTCATAATGAATAAAGAAAACATCACAAGAGAAAAGATAAAACAAAACATAAGAAATCCCTAAAACCCCCTGAAGGAATTGAAGGAGAATTCTACCGTCTTGAGTATAACTCCGACTTCTTGGGATGGATCAACTGGCTATCTTCGCGTTTATTTCCTAACTCTGACCTTCTCGGCTTGGCTCCTTGGCCTAGCTTTGATGCCTTTTCAAAGGTGGTACTTAGGGAATATATATAGGCTCTTGGAATGCGATTCTTTCTCCCTAAGTATCCTTTTCCGACTGAAATTGCTCTTTCCAGCAACAAAGGCACGACCATGGCACACGCCCATGTGGATCGAGTTCAGACCGTGTTTGGACTTTTAATTTGGGGCACGGTCGTGTGAGGCAGAGTTGAGGCCGTGCTCTAGGTGATCGTTGAGGCACGGCTGTGTGGGCTTTGGGCCAGGCCGTGTCAATTTTGTACTAAGGCCCATTTAGTCCGTTTTGGGACCGATTTGTGTTCTTTTCATCCTCGGGTGCTTTCCTGGGTATAAGACGTGAAAAGAAAGGATTACAAGCAATCAAGGAATAAATCATCGAAAAGCATATTAAATGTGGGTTAAAATATGTTACAATTACGGTTTATCAGGGATACATCTGTACATATGTCTTCGTGGGGTTTTCACTTCCGTATGGCCATAGGGAAATGTATTCCCCTGAATTAAACTCGATCTGTATGAGCCTATAATTGCTGAAGTTCGAGGAATATGCTGGTTTGGGTACCTCAAATTTAGAGCTAAACCACATGTAGAAAACCTAAGGGCTTACCCTAGGTAGAACTATGCCAAACCCTACTGGACACATAGATAGGTGCCCTATTTTGTTATTTATTTCTCTTGTGCTAACGTGTTCTCTTTTGTTTTGATTGCATTGCATTCACATCATAGAAAAGAGGTGTTGATTAAAATTTGATTGCTAAATAGAAGAGTTTGTCATGAGAAAATGGATTTCTTGATAAAGTGGATTATAATACGGTCGTCCAAATATGGTCCAAATAAACACAACAAGAGAAGACTGATAGCCCGTGAAGGAATACAAGACTTTATTGCCCAAGGAATCAAGCTGACAAAAACTATTCGAGATCACCATGTCTCGGCTTTCTTGAAGAGGCTAACGAGCATTGTGGAAATAAGTGAGCAATGAATCACCGCCCAGATCAAGTAAAAAGAGCTAGTAGGGACATTTATTAGAAAGTTCGCGCGATTGGACCTTAATATCCAGATAAAAAGAAAGGGATCAATGTCTTCGCTTGGAATATGAGGGAAAGGCCATATAAATATCCGTTTTATATAAAGGAATTTATTTTCTAGAAAAGTTGTTCTAATGGAATTGAATTCAGAATCAACATCTCTTTTTCTTTTTGCATTCATTTCATGCATTTTCATTACATTGCATCATATGCATTAAAATCCATAGAAGGGCCCTAATTAGTTGAAGTTATTTTAGAAAAAGAGAGAAAGAGAGAAAGTTAATCTGGAAACTAAACATTGTTACGGTACTCGCGCTAAGACAAAACATATGGATCAAAGACTCGAACAGTTCCAGAGAGACATGCAAGACCAGCTGCAAGAGCAGTTGGCAAAGATCTAACAATATATGAGGGAACAAATGATGGAAGCCCAAAAGGAATATGGTTGCTCAAATGACTCAGCTACTGAATGGGGCAATGGACAAGGGAAAAGGCCCCATGACTAATGCTGGAGAAGATAATGAGGATTATCCTCCGGGTTTTACCCCACCGCATACACAAACACAACCTGAAGCATATCCTTGAAGGCCATCTGTTACAATTAGGCCTCAACAAGGTCAAGCTGATACTGGGGTGCCTATGAATTTCCAAGTTGGCTCAGGATCTAACCCAGGAGATAACCCTGCTAATCCTGTTATCCCTGATTTAGATATAGCGGAGAGGGAAGGGACAAGAATTAAATTACCAAGGCAGTTAGAGGACCATTGTAGATGGTTAGAAGAAAAGTTCAAGGCCCTGGAAAACGCTGATAATCACCATGGAATTGATGATAAAGACTTCAGCTTGGTTCTAGATTTGGTACTTCCTCACAAGTTTAAAATGCCAGAATTTGAGAAATACAATGGGACTAGCTGTCCTGAAGCCCATATTACCATGTTCTGTAGACGGATGACTGGGTATGTTAATAATGATCAACTGTTGATCCATTGTTTCCAAGATAGCTTGGTGGGGGCAGCGTCAAGGTGGTACAACCAATTGAGCCGTGCTAGGATTAATTCTTGGAAAGACCTAGCACAAGCATTTATGAAACAATACAATCATGTGACAGACATGACACCTGACAGAATCACCTTGCAAAACATGGAGAAGAAATCAAATGAAAGCTTCAGGCAGTATGCACAAAGATAGAGGGAAGTTGCCATGCTAGTTTAGCCACCGTTCCTAGAAAATGAAACTATAATGCTTTTTATCAATACTTTAAAGGCCCCATTCATTACTCACATGATAGGAAGTACCATAAAGAGCTTTGCGGATATAGTAATGGCGGGAGAAATGACTGAAAATGCCATAAGGGGTGGCAAGATAGAAACATAGGAAAACACCAAAAGGTCAGCTCAAGGAAAAATGAGAACGAGGTGAATAATATGAGTACATATAACAAAGGGTACTCAAAGTCAATTACTGTCAGTCAACCAAAAGTAACCACTAGCTATCAAGGCTCTTCAAGGCAGGAATGCAATTCGAGGCTAAATACAGAAAAGCTCCAGTTCACACCCATCCCGATGACATATAAGGAGCTGTATCAGAATCTTTTTGATGTGCATATGGTGTCTCCTTCCTACTCGGAACCCGTGCAACCTCCGTTCCTAAAATGGTATAATGAGAATGCCCAATACTAGTACCACGCGGGAATAACGGGTCACTCAATTGAAAACTGTACTACATTTAAAAAGTTGGTCGAAAGGTTCATTAAAATGGGAATTGTAAAGTTCGATGTTTCATCAGAACCTGATCTTTGACGAGGCAGTAAATGCGATAATTGAAGGAGGAGACAAGAAAGTTGTGACTCCTTGAAGAAGTCAAAAGCGAAGAGGGAACCGGGGAACGAAGTTTCCAAGCCTTTGCATACTTGAGAGTGTTTTGAATAACGGGACTGTGGAAGAGATCCCTGTATTTTTATAGCTAATCTAGAGTAATATTCAAAACACGCTTGGTGCCTTAAGCCTAGAGGCAATAAGAACCCTTTTTGTGAAATAGACTTGTGTCCGAAATTTTTATTTCAATAAAATGCATCTTTTTGAGCAAATATTCTTTTATTTTTTCCATTTCATACTGTACAAACAATTGTTCTTAGTTTTTTTCTTTTGTTTGTTCTTTGGACTTTCTTTCAAGTATTCTTTCATTCTTCATTCATGACCATACAAATAATCATTCTTTAAATCATTTATTCTTTGGAATCTTCCTTCGAACCTACAATAGATCTCCAGATATCAACGATGTGAGCAACGTTGCTACTGACTCAGAATCTCCTTTAGAGTAAGATATGTGTTTAGACGGATCTCAGGACTTTGAAGATGACAGAGCTTGTAACCTATCTTCTGATTTGTTAAGAATGGTAGAACAAGATGAAAAATAGACCTTACTCTACAAAGGGTCAGTGGATATTATGAGCCTAGAAAAGAGGTGAAGATTGTAGCCTAGCTCACCACAGAAATAAGGCGAGACATCATTGAGTTATTTTCAAGAATTCAAAGATGTTTTTGCACGATCATATTAGGACATGCCTGGGCTACTGAGACGCGAATACGTTGAAATCTTAAAGGAGGTCCATAAGGATATCAGAAGGACACATGCTAATGGTTTTACAATAGCCAAGCTACTCATGAGGTTTAGGTACTGCTAATCTACATGGAAGGGGATGGCATCAGTTATGTCATATTTAAGGAGACAAGATTTATATGCCTCATTAATTTCTTCACAGACTTTCCTTATGTGGGGCAGGCCAAACTCGGCAAAATTTCTAGTATATATCGATTTATCTTGGTTGCCGTCGATTACTTCACTAAGAAGGAGAAAGTAGCTTCACATGTCAATTTTACAAGGTCGACTGTAAAAAAAAAGATAAGGCGCCGACAAAGAATGCCAAAAAGGACAATGTCAAAAGTTTGTAGTCTGTTCAAAGATCAGACACCATATCATAAAGCAACAAAGGCAACCAAAAAGAAAAAAAAAACAAAAAACAAAACAAAGATTATAGGAAAGATGACCGAGACTTGTAAAGATTGGCATAAAGAAGTTACCATTTATCCTCTATGGTTATCGAATGTTTGCCAGGACCTTTGCCGAGGCAACACCTTACCCATAGGTTTAAGGAATGGAAGCGTTTTTGCCAATTGAACCTAATCAAAGAAAAGGTTAAAAGTTATCCATCACGGTCAGATGATGCAAGCTTACGACAAAGAGGTTCATCCTAGAGAATTCCACGAGGGGAACCTGATGTTGAGAAAAATCTTTCTTATATAAAAAGATTTCAAAGGAAAGCAGATGCCAAACTGGGAAGGACCTTATGTAGTAAAAAAAGGCATGTTCTAGAGGAGCATTGATATTGACGAGACGAATGGTGAAGACTTGCCCAATTCGGTGAATTCAAGTTCAGTCAAGAAGTATTTTACCTGAAAGGGGAAAGGCCAAGGTGAAAACCCGCAAAGGGCGCTTTGAGACCAAAGGGGTTTTGAGCCGAAAACTCGAAAAGGGCGACTCAAATTTTGATCAAAGATAGGGCATGTGGTAGTCTTGCTATGACTGAATTAATAATGAGGAAGTATGCTACGTCTTGGGGCATTGACAAAGTACTCCGGATCCTCTAAACACGTATTGAGCTCAAAATAATCCTCAAGAAGTTTGTACAGAGAAGCTCAGGCTACGATAACTGGGGCACCTAGCTTCTATCTTACCCATTTTGAATTTGCTATCTTTGATTACTTTATTCTTTTCAAGATACATCCCAATCAATTTTCTTTTATGGCCTTGGCTATCTTTGATTACTTTATTCTTTTCAAGATACACCCCAATCAATTTTCTTTTATTGCCTACGTTATCTTTGATTAACTTATTTGTTTCGAGCTATGCTCTTGATTAATTTCCTTCTTGTCCATTGTTGTGATCTTTTTCAAGCATTCTATACTGAAATAACGATTAATGGACTAATAATACTTTCATAAAAGGAGTTTCGCATATTACTCTGGAAGCTTTTAAATAGTAGAGGAACCTGAAACAGGACTATTGTTTAGACTCACCAAGCTTAAGGGATGGAAATATTTGAGCCCAAAGTGAGTTTATCTCTTCAGATTTTCTGTCAAGAGAATTGGCTGATCAAAAGACTAGATATTGCGTCGGTGATACAAATCCGACAGAAAATAAGCAATGACAACCTAAGCGTAGAAGGAATCATTCTCAAAAAGAAAAAATGACATTCTGCATCCATGCGAGTATCATGCATACACATTTGGTCGGGTCATTGGGAGTGATCAGTGGATGGAACAAGTTACAGATCATATGCCCCAAAGTTAGAGTGGGATGAATTAAAAAAGATACAAGTCCTATACCCTTGAATTACAGTGGGAACGGATCGAAAAAGTTTCAAATCCTATAATCCTGAATCGCAGTGAGATGGTTTGAAAATGGTACAAGCCTTATGTCCCTGAGGTACAGTGAAAGGACCCTGAAGTTAGTGGGGCAAATCAGTTGAGCAAAATGTTTTCGGGTTTTCTGTCAAATGCCAGCTGAGTAGGAAGACAGTGTACTATGTTAATGATAGAGCCCTGATGAGCAATAAGTGGCGACATCCTAATTATTAAAAAGGATCACCCTCATGACATTTTGCATTCGTACATATGTCATTCGGTTAGGAGCAGTTGATTCATTCAGATCATAGCATCCTAACCATTTTGCATAAGCATAAAACATAAAACAGATTTTACAGGATAGGTCCTCCAGAGGACGGTGTCGCAAGATCGATGAATTCACAGATCTTATCTTCCTGAGTTTACAGTGAAGTGGATCGAAAATATCAGTCTGACATCCCTGAGTTTGCAGTGGAGGAGACTGAATATAGCAGATCTTGTCTTCCTGAGTTTGCAGTGAAGCGGATCGAAAACATCAATCTGGCATCCCTGAGTTTGCAGTGGAGCAGATTGAAGATGAGCAGACTGAAGATAGCAGATCTTGTCTTCTTGAGATTGCAATGAAGGGGATCGAAGATACAAGTCTTGCATCCTTGAGTTTGTAGTGGAGCAAACCGAAAATAACAGATCTTGTCTTCCTGGGTTTGCAGTGAAGTAGATCGAAGATATTAGCCTGCCTCCCTGAAGTTACAGTGGAGCAGACTGAAGACAACAGATCTTATCTTCCTGAAGTTGCAGGAAGTAGATCGAAGATATTAGCCTGCCTCCCTAAAGTTGCAGCGAAGAGGACTAAATAAAACAGATCTTATCTTCCTGAAGTAGTAGGAAGCAGATCAAAGATATTAGCCTGCCTCTCTAAAGTTGTAGCGGAGCTGACTGAAGACAACAGATCTTATCTTCATGAAGTTGTAGGAAGCAGATCGAAGATATTAGCCTGCCTCCCTGAGTTTGTAGCGGAGCAGACTAAAAATAGCAGATCTTGTCTTCTTGAATATTGCAATGAAGCAAGATCAAAGGTACTAGTCTCATTTTCCTGAAGTTACAATAGGATGGATTAGATCTACAAGAGTAGGTCTTATCTCCTTGAAGTTGCAGTAAAATAAGATTAAAGCTACAGATTCAATCTCCTTGAAGTTGCAGTTGGGTTAGAGACTACTAGAAGAAGATGAGGAACAAGAAGTTAAGGCTCGGTAAGACCGGGCAAAATTGGTCCTTTTATAGTCTTTGCTCCATTCTCGTTACACGACAATGAGCAAAGAGGGGCAGCTGTAATAGGTCAATTTAGCCCGGGCCCATACAAAAAATAATAAACCCAAAATAAAAAAATAAAGTCCAAGTCCAGTCCAAAATATATCATTTGGCCCGATCAGAATGGCCCATTACTTGAAAAGATTGAAGGTCCATCTACAAGCTTGACATATATGGGAACACAATCTTCAAGGATATGCAATCTTAGATATGATATGCAAATCTTAGATATGATATGCAATCCTAAAAGATATGGTATGCAATCTTAGAAGATATGATATGCAATCTTAGATATGATATGCAAATCTTAGATATGATATGCAATCTTAGAAGATATGGTATGCAATCTTAGAAGATATGATTTTGTAATATTAAAGATTTAATTTGTAGATACCTTTTAATCTTAGCCGTTTATGTAATTGATCTGTACCGTTGGATTTGGGGAGGCTCAACTATAAATAGAGGCCTCTTCCTTCATTGTAAAGGGACTTGAGTTTCGAGTAATAAAAATTCTTGAGAGCATTCACTCAAATTTCTCTCTCTTTTGCGTTCTTATTTTCTGTGGCTTGTTCTTATTTTGTTCTTCGCTCATCTTCGTTTCTTTTTGAGTTGCTTCAGTTCAAGTTAGATTTTTGTGGAGAAATTTCGTTGAATCCTCATATTGACGGAGTTAGGTCGACTTATGCATTTTTTTAAACTTTTTTATTTATTTATCCATTTAATTGCTTAATCATTATTTATTAATTTATTTTAATTATTTTAATTTTTTTCTTTTTTGCTTTTCCCTATTTACGTTAAATTGTTTTATCATATATATTATTTTTTTATTTGTTATATATTATCTATGTATTATATATTATTTAACTTTAATCATATTATGTATTATTTGAAAATTTGTATGTTGTACATCATCTAAATTGTTTTATTATTAAGGCAAAATTTTCCATATATTGTTTATTTACAATATGTATATTATCTAAATTGTTTATTTTAAATGGTATATTATATACTTATTATAAGTCATCCCTTATACATTTTTATTCAAAGTTTTTTATATTATTTATTTAAAATATATATTTATTTTATTATGTACATATTAACTATTTTAGATTTTGCCATATCACTTTTTTTATTTTTTTATTATTCTATTTTTTAAAAAAATTGTTATAATATTCTTTTATTGTTTTGCATATATCATTTATCTTATATTGTTATTTTACTTTTATATTTGATCTCATAAGTAAAGTTTCGTATTCATTTCTTAGTTTTTTTCTTTCGCATAGATCTTTTGAATTATTATTGCTTACGTTATATATTTTATTTATTATTCATGTTCTTTTATTTGTTTATTATTCTTATATTTGCTTTAGCATGGTCATTTTATTAATTGTATCATTTGCTATTTTATGTTATTCTTTCTCTTAATTGCCTATATTAGTATTAAATGTTATTATATCATGCAATCGTAGTATATTGCTTTGGTATTTGTGTTTTGTAATGTATTAATGATACATTTTACTCAAATCATTGTTTTAAAATATATCTCATTTAATTGCCACTTTTTATCCAAAACTTTATTTCTTAAAATAAGGCAATATTTGACTTTTGGAGTTTTGAGGGAATCGTGCCCTAACTTACTGGGCTTCGATTTTTCTCATTAAGTCTAAATGATCAAATACCCTTTTTGAAATTAAAATATATGATTTTCAAATAAAAAAAACCTATATTTGTGAATTTAAGATGTTGCGTCCTAACTTATTAGATGTGACATTTTGATATTTTGAGATTCAAAAAAAAAAAAAAACAAAACAAAACAAAGGATATTTGGTGTTTGGGAAATTCGAAAGGTCGTGCTCTAACTTACTGAGATTCGACTTTTCTTTTATCCAAATAATTGAATGTTTTTTTAAAGGTTATAAGTTTTCAAAAATCAAAAGGGTCATATTTTAAAATTTTCTCAAATTTTCGACATTAAGACATTAATTAATCAATTAGGTACCAATTTTGGGCGTTACAAGGGTGCTAATCCTTCCTCGTACGTAACCGACTCCCGAACCCGTTTTCTCGAATTTCGTAGACCAAAATCATTGTTTTAAAAAATCAAAATATTTTTTAAAATGATCGATTTCAAGGTGGCCCGATCACACCTCGAAAAAAGATTGGCGGCGACTCCATTTTCGTTTTTAAAATCGATCCCTGTTTTTTCAAAATAATAAAAAAATGGTTTCGACAATTGTAAATGTGGTTGATATGAATGAGAAGTGATGAAAAAAAATACAGTATATGATTTTTTTTCATGCTCGTGAATAAAAATGACTTATTCTAATTTGTAATGATTAAGTAGAGTAATAAGACGCAAGGGATGTAAGTTAAGTATATAAAATTATATTTTTTTTAGAATTTAAAATTTTATATTTTTTCTGATGTTTTTTTTCTGCTTATTCTGACATTTTTTTTTTGTAGTAGCCCAAAAATTCTATGATTGATGAGTTAATCCATTACAGTTACTTTTAGAAAGTGGGGGCTAATTTGGATGCTAAGGATGAACATGGGGCTATATATTATGTGTGAAATTGTCATTTAGGCTCTGTTTGTTTGGTGGAAAATGTTTTTCGGAAAACATTTTCCGGATTTTCCAACGTTTGGTTGAGGGAAAATGTTTTCCTTGAGGAAAACATTTTACAAACACGGTAAAATGCCTTCTTTGTTCCTGTAAAACCTCTTACCAAATTTTTTTTGGTAAGACATTTTCCAAGCTTTCCCCTTCATCCAGGTACGTTTTCTTCCTCCTTTCTTCCCTTCTTCATTCCTTCTCTTCTTCTTTCTTTCTCAGCCAACAAATCTATTTCTCTCTTTCTCAGACTTTTTCGACTTCCTTCTCCTTCCTTCTCTCTATTTCTTGGAATCTCTCCTTTCGTCTTGAAATCTTTGGAAAATTCCAGGTATGTGTTTAAAGGATAAGGGTCTTGAGTCGTTGATTTAATCATTTGAAGATGAGTTTATTTTCGATCACACGCAAGAAAACTCCTTTCCAGAAGCACAGAGAAGAGAAGGAAGCCAAGAAGAAGGTACTGCGATTTGTTTTAGCTACAAAGTTCACAGCTCTAATTAATTTGGTTTCGTGCCTTTCGATTCAGTTCTGTTTGCTTCTTTGAGCTAAAATAATTATTCCCCCCTCCGCGCGTTTGTCAGAGGGAAGAGGATAAAACTGCTCGGTTATACGAGGAGTTCATGGCTTCTTTTCAAGGAGACAATGCACCTGGGTCGAAGGTATTTGTTCGAGGTGGAACAATCAATCCCAATGAGAAATTCAAGCTCGATTCTGAAGGTCAGTCTGATTCAGGAACTCACTCAATATTTGTTTCGGAAGAAATTTTAATATACTTGTTTCGGTTTTTAAGTGTCAGTGATTTTGAGCAAGTAGAATGATTTCCGTATCATATCATGAGAACACATTAATAAAAATATCGGCCTTGTTTATTCATTTGTGGATGGCAGGTGAAAAGTCCAAAGATGGGGTGTCTGTTCCAAAGAAGGGAAGTAGGTAAATAATTGCTTTTGATTAACCATGCTGCAATATTAATGTTCTTTTGGCTTGGTATCATAATTTGAAAAGTTACATGGTGACTTAGTGTTATTCTCGCTCCAGCCTTGTATTTTTAAAAGCTTCTATAATATCATGAAAATTTTCATATAGCACCTTGTTGCACTTTGATATCACTAAATTTGAAACTGTTTATTTATAAGTCCTAATCTACATTTCAAAATGAAACTGTTTGGGAAGTTAATATGTTTATATTGGCCATCTCTAGCATAGTGAAGAAGAAACTTTAAGTGTTTTACTTTCAGTTGACAAAAGGCAATGTACTAATTATAGTTGGCTAGGAAGTTTATCCTGGAATTTTGGCTATTATATTATTTTTAGTTGACATTATATTATTTTATCCCTTCATGTCATGCAGTCAGTAACTCTGCTGTTATTCTTATTTATTGCTTGAATAGGTACAATGTATAGAAATTTAGATAAAATTTACAGTCAGAGTAGTCATTCTGGTAGATGGAAAATAAATGGATGTTGTTTCCTTAACTTTAGATTAGGAGGTCCCTCAGCTTAATTAAGGTCTATAACAAACTAGTTGGTATTAGTTGCCTGAACGGTTTTCTTTACTCAAGGAATTTATAAGCTGGTTAGATAATCATATTTAATTTGACTTTTGAACGATTCTAGCATGTCAGTTTGCCTTTCTGTTTCATTTAAGTTTGCAAATTTCTTTATAGCATTTTTTTCTGTTAATGACATTTGGGATACTACATCTTTTAGGATTTTGTGGTGATTCCATTTTGTGCAATTAAGAGTGCATATTAGCACATATGAAGTTATGATGAATAATTATTCATTGAAGAAAGATCTTTTTTTCCCTTCTACTTTATGGTGTGATCTAATTCGGATAACCTAATTTCCATCTCTCCCTTTAAAATAAAAAAAAATAAAAATTTTATCTCTCTGCTACCTGATTCTTTAAAATGCTTTTAATTGGTTTTTATAGGAGGATGTTCCAGCATGCTTGCACACCAACTGCACAACTTTTGGCTAAAAATGAATTTACTAATGAAATCTGGGAACAGCTTTGTATGTCTTATTGTGACATAAAATGTTTTAATGATGGTTCCCCTAGAAAGTCTCCTTTAAGGTTCATTGATGAGGAAAAGTGATGAATTTTGGTTAAGAATGGAACTGTGAAAAGAAATCTTTCTGTAAAATGGAAGTTTATCTTTCATTGTATGTATGCAGGTATGTTCCATCTTTCATACCACCTCCTTTGGCTGCCAAGGGTAAGGAATCTGAGAAGAAGGTGAATTCTGTTAGTGAAATTATGGCATATGTTTAAATTTAATTCATTCCCAACTGAGTTTTTCAATGTGTGATATGTACATTTTGTTTTAAACTTTGACAATGCTATTTCTAGGAGGAGGAGGAGGAGAGGCCAAAGGAAAAAGAGAAGGGGAAGTCTCGGAACATTGATCATTTTATGGAGGAGCTGAAGCATGAACAATCAAATTTTCTCAAGGTTGAAGATATTGATACTTTTATGTAGTGTAATATTAGTTATGCACTTAGACAATGTTGTTGTTATTATGAGTGTACTACTAATTATGCATTTGGATAATATTATTAATTTTTAGTATTAATTGTGGTTTGGAAGTCTATTTATAATTCAATCCTTGTTTTTTATTTTTTTTAACACAATTACAAAACTTGACTTTGGTTGTTTTCATTTTATGACGGTTAATAATGTAGCTTAATAATTGAGTATTATTATATTTTTAATTTATTTTATTTATCTATAAATAAATCATTGTAATATATGTAAAAACAATTTAAAATATAAAAATTTATTAATATGCATATAAAATTTATTAATATATGTAAAAACAGCTTTTACGGAAAATATTTTCAGGAAAACTGCCAAACAGCAGAAAATATTTTACACAGATTCATCCAAACACCAGAAAATATTTTCTGTAAATCATTTTCCAGAAAAGTAAATCATTTTCCAGAAATCATTTTCCGGAAAATATTTTACTGCCAAACAAACGGAGCCTTAGCTTCAACACATAATGAAGGAGACAAGAAAAAAATATTTTTGAAGGAGTGTTTTATTGTTCTAGTTTTATCGCTTTGTGTTTCAGTGCTGCATTCTAGGATTTCCATCACATGACTCACAATTTATTTTCTTTCTTTTTCTTTTAATTGTTTTTGACAAACCTTGCATGCAAAGCTTAACAAACAAACATAGAGCTTACAATGTCAAGGTCATACGTATTCCATAAATAGTAGTGATTCATATAACGTGAAAAATTCCTCGTAAACGTGACAAAAAAGCAATGACACCATCACTTTTTTTCTTTGGAAGGAAAAAAGAAAATGGATGTATTTAACTTTTATAATAATAAATTAATAACTCTTTTACTATTACTTATAATAATTTTATTTTTATATACAATGAAAAAACAATAATTATATTTTTTATAATATAATTTTATTATAAAATTTTGACAAGAAGTATAATCTCGGTAGATATAGAAATTGATCAACAATCAACTTTTAAAGATCGAACTAAAGGTAAATTAAAGATCGAATTTTTAAAAAGTTTCATATAATATATGTATATTTCTATAACACTGGAAATTATGTAATTTGGATGTGGATGTATTTCAAGATTAGATGTTCATTATTAATTTTTCTTTTAATGTTCAAGACATTATTATTTGCTAAGCTAAGAGTCGATTTTGTTGAATGAAATTTGATAAATATGTATGGATTATTTTTCTTTGACAGGTTGTTATTGCTTCTTCTTCTTATTTGGCTTGTTTGATTGCTTCCTCCACCCAGGGTTGAGCATCTTGTATTCACTGAATCACTATAAGTTATTTGGAAATTAAATTCTTTGATTTTGTTTTACTGTTATTGAAATTAGTATTGGAGAAATGTGACCCTTTTACTAAGATTTGAAGATATGTAACACTTTAATATCTTGAAGTAATGGCTCGTCTGCCTTTAATTGTACAAAGTGAGAGGCGTAAAAGAATTGGTCTTGCTATTACAATATGGTTGCAAATATGTACTGTTACGAGTTGGTTCTTAGTTGCATTGGGTGCCATCCATAGCCTACATACCTATAGACCAAGGATTAGATCCTATATTTTAGATTTTTATGCACAACGAGATTACGTGAAAAGATTTGTATATGCTAGTGACGAGAACTGTATTGAACAAGTTAGGATGAATAGAATTACCTTTTTTAAACTATGTGAGATGTTACAAACTTTAGGGGGATTAAAGTCGTCAAGGAACATGCTTATTGATGAGCAAGTGGCAATGTTTTTACATATCATTTCTCATCACCTTAAAAATAGAGTTACCAAGAATCACTTTAATAGGTCTGGGGAAACCGTTAGCAGATCATTTCACAATGTTTTAAATGTTGTCACACGCTTACAAGATGTGTTATTTAAAAAGGCAGAGCCAATTATAGTTAATTCTACAGACCCAAGGTGGAAATGGTTCAAGGTATTGGAGTGAATACTATATATAGCTCGTACATAATTTAGTCCATTTAGATTTAAATATAGCATCCTAACTCGAGGTTTTATACATGTGATGTAGAATTGCTTAGGTGCTTTAGATGGAACCCACATCAAGATTAGGGTTCCAACAGTTGATAAATCTAGATATCGAATGCGAAAAGGTGACATAGCAACAAATATGTTAGGTGTTTGTACACCTGATATGCATTTTGTTTATGTTCTTCCTGGTTGGGAAGGTTCTGTTGCTGATGGACGAGTTCTTCGAGATGCTATTAGTAGGAGACATGGACTAAAAGTTCCGCATGGTAAAGTGCAAAATTATAGAAAATTGAATTAATTTTTAAGATCATACTTTTTTGGGAAATTAATCATGACAAATAGTTTCTTTTTATAGGTTGTTATTATCTAGTTGATGCTGGATACACAAATTGTGAAGGATTTCTTGCGCCTTTTAGAAGACAAAGATATTATTTGAATGAGTGGCGTCAGGGTTACCAGCCAAGTACTCCGGAAGAATTTTTCAATATGAAACATACTTCAGTGCGTAATGTTATTGAAAGATGTTTTGGGTTATTAAAACTTAGATGTGGAATACTTAGGAGTCCATCATTCTATCCTGTGAGGGTGCACAATAGAATCATTATTGCATGTTGTTTGCTCCATAATTTTATTCAAACCTATATGAGTCTTGATCCTATTGAAGCGGAGTTGGAAGAAGGATTACCTAGTAATGTGATAGATGATGATGAACCGAATATCGTAAATATTCATCCATCGGATGCATGGGCTACTTGGAGGATGGAACTAGCCAACCAAATGTCTGATGAATGGCAAGCATCTAGAAATTAGTTAGGTTTAGGGTAAAAATAGTAAATGTTACGTTGTTTATGTTATTTCATGTATCTAGTTTATGAAACTTTGGTGGTGTTTGAATTATTTTTTTGTATTGTACTAGACTTGTTGAATGATAATTTATTTTTCTTTGATTCATCATGTGTTATAATTTTATAAAGTGTTGATCTTTTGATGTATAATATTGAACTTAATTTTAATTTGCGTTTTTTTCTTAAGATAATTATGTCAGGTTTTCACAATCAAGTGCTTCTTCCCAAAATTCTCGAGGAACCAAAAGGAAATGGGTTCCAGAAGAAGATGCTGTGTTGGTTGCTTGTATGGTCGACTTGCACAATGTTGGAACCTTTAATGTAGATACGAGATTCAAAGCTGGGTATTTAAATGAGTTGGAAAAAATGCTAGAAAAAGTTTTACTCCATGCCATGTTGAAGGCTAAACCTAATCTTGAATCGAGGATTAGGACATTGAAAAGGGATTGGTCAATCATTTATGACATGCTTAGTGGAAAAAACAATAGCAGCTTTGGTTGGGATGGGCATAGGCAGCTTGTTGTTGCTAAAGATGCAGTGTAGAACTCATATATAAAAGTAAGAATTATTTCAAGTCTTTATTATCTTATTTTGACTAAACTTATATTTAATATGAATTCCTCATTTTTTATAGAGTCATAAAGAAGCTGCTCAATTCAGACATCGGAGTTTCCCTTATTATGACCAACTTACTGCCATCTACGCAAAACATTAAGCCACTGGGAAAGATGCTCAAACGGCCGCTGATATTATTGAAGAAATAGATGTTGAGGATGTGGCTACTACAAATACTAATGAAGAAAGAAACGATTTCCATGGATGCGAAGCTAATGTTTCTTTAGATGATATGGATCTTTCAGCTATACAACCGCAACCAGGTAGAAACCAAGGTGATTCCACATCTTCAAAGAAGAAAAAAAAAAAAAGATTTCTGATGCAAGTGATTCTTCTACTTCATATAATGAAGCTGCCACTTTATTGGCGGAAAATATATGGACTGTTGGCCTCGAAATCAGTAAGAGTATTGCCTCCGAAGTGCTAATTCAAGAAAATTCAGAAATGCCCATTCAAGAAAGTGCTCTGAAATTATATCCAACATTATGTGAAGTAGAAGGTTTCACTGAAGATGAGCGCTTTCTAGCATTGAGCAAAATTCAAATCATCCAACGCAAATGCTAATTTTCTTTAGTTTGCCTTCTACTGTGCAGTTGGAATGAGTCAGAAGATTTCTTGCTGACCATTAAAAATCATAGTTGTGTTGATTATATTTTGGTATCTTTTTGTGTTTGTAATATTTGGATGGTATAATGACATGATAGAATGTCATTACAATGTTGTAACTTTTTAATGTTGTAAAATTTTAAAACATATGGATTATGACATATAAACTAATGAAATCATGCAACTTTTTGTTAATATATGAATATTATGCTTGGATGTGAAATATAATTCTCAAATTATTTATTATTTCTAATATTTAATTACTTTTTTATTGTAAAATAATTAAATTATTTGTTTCAGTAATGATATTTTAGCAGATTAAATATGTATTGCAGTTTAAAAATAATAAAGTAGATTATATTTATTTTTATGGTATTATATATTTTGATTTTTTTAATTCATAATAATTATATTATGAATGTTATTAAACTATTTTTTATTAAATTATATTTAATAATAATTATGTTAAAATATGGTTAAATTATTTATTATTTTAATTAAATTATTGTCAATAATAATCTTATTAAAATTTAATAACAATAACAATAATCATCTACCTAAAAAAAATTCTGCTAAGGGTATTCTGGTCATTTTAGTTCTTTTCTTTATGCTATTACTATCGAAATCATTTTTATATTTTGAAAAAAACGGGGATCAACTTTAAAACGAAAATGGAATCGCCACCAATCCCTTTTTGCTTAGATGTGATTGGATCACCTTATAAAACGTTTTATTTCAGAACATTGACTTTGGCCTACGAAATTCAAGAAAAAGGGTTCGGGAGTCAGTTACGTACGAGGAACAATTAGCACCCTCGTAACACCCAAAATTGGTACCGGATTGATTAGTTATTGTCCTAATGTCGAAAATTCGAAAAGATTTGAAAACATGATTTCTTTAAAAACTTGAACAATTTGAGTTGGAACTTGAGATTCCTTTGTTCCGAAAGCATACAAACATCACATCCAGCATGTCAGGACATGATGTTTTAAACCCTCGTAACCAAAACCATCTCATGATTTACAAAATTCATTAAAAGGATATTTAGTTATTTAGTCAAACGGAAAATCAAAATCCAGCACGTTAGGGCACTATTTCCGAATTTCTGAACACAAAACATTGCCTTATTTAAGAAAAACTTTTGGATAAAATGTGGTAATTAAAGGAGATAGATATTTTTAAACATAGATTTGAAAAAAAATAATATTAAGTTATTACAAAAAGTACAATTTACTAAAGTTACAGGTCATATTGACAATTAGCACTAATATAAACAATTAAGTAGAAGAATGACAAGCAATAATAATTATGCTAAGGTAAACAAAGATAATGAATTCAAATTTTTTTTAAAAAAATGAACAATCAAAATAAAAAATATAGAGTAGATAACAGTAATTTTAAAAGAATCTATGAAAAAAAATTAAGAAAAAAAATTTATTCACAAGATTAAATTCATATATAAATAATAATAATAATATAAGATAAATAATATACTCAAAACAATTAATGAATACTATAACAATTTTTAAAAAAATAAAAAAAAGTATAAAAATGATATGGATAAAAAAAAAGTTAAAAAAAACGCATAAGTCAACCTAACTCTCGCAATATGAGGATTCAACGAAATTCCTCCACCAAAATCTAACTCGAATGGAAGCAACTCAAAAAGAAACGAAGATGAGCGAAGAACAAAATAAGAACAAGCCACAGAAAATAAGAACGCAAAAGAGAGGGAAATTTGAGTGAATGCTCTCAAGAATTTTTATTACTCAAAACTCAAATGTCCTTTACAATGAAGGGAGATGCCTCTATTTTAGTTCTTTTCCTTATGCTATTACTGTCGAAACCATTTTTATACGGGGATCAACTTTTAAAACAAAAATAGAGTCACCACCAATCTTTTTTCGAGGTGTGATCGGGTCACCTTGAAATTGATCATTTTAATAAAAAAAAAATTTGATTTATTAAAACAATAATTTTGGTCTACGAAATTCAAGAAAATGGGTTCAAAAGTCAGTTACGTACAAGGAAAGATTAGCACCCTCGTAACGCCCAAAATTGGTACCTGATTGATTAGTTATTGTCCTAATGTCGAAAATTCGAAAAGATTTGAAAACATGATTTCTTTAAAACCTTGAACAATTTGAGTTGGAACTTGAGATTCCTTTGTTCCGAAAGAATACAAACATCACATCCAGCACGTTAGGATATGATGTTTTTAACCCTCGTAACTAAAATCATCTCATGATTTACAAAATTCATTAAAAGGATATTTAGTTGTTTAGTCAAACAGAAAATCGTAACCCAGCACGTTAGGACACAATTTCCCAAATCTCTAACCCCAAAACATTGCCTTATTTAAGAAAAACTTTGAATAAAAAGGTATAAGGGATAACTTATAATAAGTATATAATATACCATTTAAAAATAGATAATATACATATTTTAAATAAACAATATATGGAAAATTTTGCCTTAATAATAAAACAATTTAGGTGATGTACAACATACAAATTTTCAAATAATACATAATATGATTAAAGTTAAATAATATATAATGCATAGATAATATATAACAAATAAAAAATAATAATATATATGATAAAATAATTTAATGTAAATAAGTAAAAAAAATTAAAATACTTAAAATAAATGAATAAATAATGATTAAGCAATTAAATGGATAAATTAAAAAAGGGTTTAAAAAACGCATAAGTCAACCTAACTCCCTCAATATGAGGATTCAACAAAATTCCTCCACCAAAATCTAACTCGAACGGAAGCAACTCAAAAAAGAAACGAAGATGAGCGAAGAATAAAATATGAATAAGCCACAAAAAATAAGAACGCAAAAGAGAGAGAAATTTGAGTGAATGCTCTCAAGAATTTTTATTACTCAAAACTCCAGTGTGTTTTACAATGAAGGGAGAGTCCTCTATTTATAGTTGAGCGTCCTTAAATCCAACGGTACAGATCAATTACATCAACGGCTAAGATTAAAAGGTATCTAAAATTAAATCTCTAAGATTACAAAATCATATCTTCTAAGATTGCATACCATATCTTCTAAGATTGCATATCATATCTAAGATTGCATATTCTTCAAGATTGTGTTCCCATATACGTTAAGCTTGTAGATGGACCTTCAATCTTTTCAAGTAATGGGCCATTCCGATCGGACCAAATGATATATTTTGGACTGGACTTGGACTTTGTTTTATTATTTTGGGTTTATTATTTTTTGTATGGGTCCGGGCTAAATTGGCCTATTACAGCTGCCCCTCTTTGCTCATTGTCGTGTAATGAGAATGGAGCAAAGACTATAAAGGGACCAATTTTGCCCGATCATGCCGAGCCTTAACCTCTTGATCCTCATCTTCTTCAAGTAGTCTCTAACCCAACTGCAACTTCAAGGGTATTGGAACTTAACTGTAACTTCAGAAGTATTGAACTATCTGTTCTGCTGCCCTTTTAGGGAAATAAGTCTGACGGCTAGTGTCTTCGATCTGCTTCGCTGCAATTTTAGGAAGATAAGGCTAGTGGGTAAAATCTGCTCCCCTACTACCTCGGGAAGATAAGATTCGCCGTCTTCGATTTGGTCCACTGCTATCTTAGGGAAACAAAATCTACAATCTTTAGTCTGCTTCCTTGCTACTTCAGGAAGATAAGACTAATGGCTTAAATCTGCTCCCCTGCAACCTCAGGAAGATAAGATTCACCATCTACAATCTTCAGTCTACTCCCTTGCTACCTCAGGAAGATAAGACTACAAAATTCAGTCTGTTCCCTTGCTACCTCAGGGAAATAAGGCTAGTGGCTAAAATCTGCTCCCCTGCTACCTTGGGAAGATAAGATTCGCCGTCTTCGATTTGCTCCACTGCTATCTTAGGGAGACAAAATCTACAATCTTTAGTCTGCTCCCTTGCTACATCAGGAAGATAAGACTAATGTCTTAAATCTGCTCCCCTGCTACCTCGAGAAGATAATACTACAAACTTCAACCTGCTCCCTTACTACCTCAGGGAGATAAGGCTGGTGCCTAAAAGCTGCTCCCTTATTACCTCGAAAAGATAAGATTTGCAGTCTTCGATTTGCTCCACTGCTATCTCAGGGAGACAAAATCTACAATCTTTAGTCAGCTCCCTTGCTACATTAGGAAGATATGACTTGTATCTTCAACCTGCTCCACCGCAACTTCAGGGAAATAAGGTTGGTGACTTGAATATGCTCCCCTGCTACCTCGGGAAGATAAGATTCACCAAATTTGATCTGCTCCACTACTGCTTAGGGAGATAAGATCTGTAAATTCACCAATGTTCCTACACCGTCCTCTGAGGGACATGTCCTGTAGACTCGGTTCCATATGTTTATGCCAAATAACCAGGATGCTATGATCAAAATGAGTTAAATGCTTCTAGCCACATGTGTTATGAACGACATTTGCATGAATGCAGAATGTCCTGAGAATGATCCCATTTTTTTAAATGTATAATGACTAGGATGCAATGATCGGAATGAATCTAATGCTCCTAACTAAATGATATTAAGGATGACATTTGTATGAATGCGGAATGTCATGAGAATGATCTCCTTTTTTTTTTTTATGTACAACGATTAGGATACAATGATCGAAATGAATCATATGCTCCTAACTGGAAATGTATGAATGATATTTACATGCATGAGAATGATCCCTTTTTAATGCTTGGGTTGTCATTGCTCATAGTTCATCAAGGTTCTATCACTGATGCGTTACCATGTTTTCTCATTCAGCTGGTATCTTTGACAGAAAACCCAAAGAAACAATCATATTCTGCTCAGTAAGCTTGCCCCGCTGTAATTTTAGAGTCCCTTCCATTGTAACTTTTGGGACATAAGGCTTGTACCCCCACTGCAACTTCAAGAGAATAACATTTGGTTTCTTCCATCCATCCTACTACCATTCAGAGGTATAGAATTCGTATCATCTTCAATCAATTTGATCTGTTACACCATTCCTTGGGTGTAATGACCAGATGTATGTGCCTGAAATTTGAAGGGTATCATTTTTCTTTCCCAAGAACGATCCCCTTTTACACTTGGGTTGACATTGCTCGTCATTTGTCAAAATGGTATCACCGACGGAATATCTTATCCAATAAAAATTCGAAGAGATAATATTTCCAACCCTTAATTTGGTGAGTTCTAAACAATAGTCCTGTTTCAGTTTCTCATATTATTTAGAAGCTTCCAGAGTAATATGCAAAAACTCCTTTTATGAAAGTATTATTAGTCCATTAATCATTTTTTCAATATAAAATGCTTGAAAAAGATCACAACAATGGACGTAAAAGGAATTAATCAAGAGCATAGCTCGAAACAAATAAGCTAACCAAAGATAACCAAATTAATAAAAGAAAATTGATTAAGGTGTATCTTGAAAAGAATAAAGTAATCAAAGATTCAAAATGGGTATGATAAAAGCTATGTGCCCCAGACATCGCAGCTTGAGCTGCTCTGTACAAACTTCTTGAGGACCATTTTATGCTCAATATGTGTTTAGAGGATGCAGAGTACTTTGTCAATGCCCCAAGACGCAGCATACTTCCTCATTATTAATTCAGGCATAGCAAGACTACCACATGCCCTATCTTTGATCAAAATTTGAGCCGCCCTTTTCGGGTTTTCGGCTCAAAAATCCCTTCGGTCTCAAAGCGCCCTTTGCGGGTTTTCGCTTTGGCCTCTCCTCTTTTTTCTTTTTGAATTTGGTCTCAAGGCACCCTTTGCGGGTTTTCACCTTGGCCTTTCCTCTTTTTTTTTTATTTTTTTATCTCAAGGTACCCTTTGCGGGTTTTCACCTTGGTCTTTCTTTTTTCAGGTAAAATACTTCTTGATTGAACCCGAATTCACCGAATTGGGCAAGTCTTCGCCATTCGTCTCGGTCAATATCAATGCTCCTCTAGAACAAGCCCCTTGTTACTACATAAGGTCCTTCCCAATTTGGCATTTATTTTCTTCTGAAGTTCTTTTGTATTAGAAGAATCCTTTTTAATGCCAGGTCTCCATCATGAAATTCTCTTGGGCAAACCTTTTATCATAAGCTTGTACCATCCATTTTTGGTACATTCGACCATGAATACTTTCAATCAAACTTACTAGAGGCATTATGCTTCATCCAATTCAATGAAAGCTTGGAGAAAAGGAATCTTAAGCTCCCACAATTGCTTCCCTTTCATAAACCAATGGGAAAGATGTTGCCCCGGTGAATGTCCCAGCCATCGTTCAAGAAACAAAGAGGGTAAATGGTGACTTCTTTATGCCAACCTTCACAAATCTCAGTCATTTTTCTATGATCCTTATTTTGTTTTTTTTTCTTTTTTACTGCCTTTGTTGCTCTATGATATGGCGTCTGATCTTTGAACAAACTACAAACTTTTGACATTGTCTTTTTTGGTATTCTTTGTCAGTGCATGATCTATTTTTTTTTTTTGTTTTTGAGAATTTGATGACTATTGAGTTTGTAACATTGGCATATGAAGCTACTTCCACCCTCTTAGTGAAGTAAATGATGACCATGACGATGAATCGATATCGACTAGAAGCTTTTAATGAGATTGGCCCCATAATGTCCATTCCCCACATATAGAAAATCTGTGAAGATATAGATAAGGCACATAAGTCTTGTCTTCCTCAATTTGGCATTTACGACATAATTAAAGCAATCTCCCTTTTATGGTGAACCAATTGTACCCGAACCTTATGATTATCTTGGCTATTGTAGAACCATCATCATGTTCTTTAAATACCCTTATGGTTATCTTTTAAGATTATCCCAGGCGTGTCTTGATATGATCATACGAAAACATCTTTGAATTCTTGAAAATAACTCAATGATGTCTCGCCTTAGTTCTGTGATGAGCTAGGCTACAATCTTTACCTCTTCTCTAGGCTCATAATATCCACTGACCCTTTGTGAAGTAAAGTCTATTTTTCATCTTGTTCCACCATTCTTAACAAATCAGAAGATATGTTACAATCTCTGTCATCTTCAAAATCCTGAGATCCTTCTAGACACATATCTTACTCGAAAGGAGACTCTGAGTCAGTAGCAGTGTTGCTAACATCATTGATATCTAAAGACCTATTGTAGGTTCAAAGGAAGATTCCAAAGAATAAATGATTCAAAGAATGATTATTTATATGGTCATGAATAAAAAAAAATGAAAGAATACTTGAAAGAAAGTCCAAAGGACAAGTAAATGAAAAAAAACTAAAGGCAATTGTTTGTACAGTATGAAATGGAAAAAAAGAAAAGAATATTTGCTCCAAAAGAAACATTTTATTGAAATAAAAATTCGGACATGGGCCTATTTCACAAAAGGATTCTTATTGCCTCTAGGCTTAAGGCAACAAGCGTGTTTTGAATATTACTCTAGATTAGTCTTAAAAATACAGGGATCCCTTCCACAGTTCCATTGTTTAAAATCTTCCCAAGTATGTAAGGGCTTGGAAACTTTGTTCCCCGATTCCTTCTCCGCTATATCTAAATCAGAGATAACAAGATTAGCAGGGTTATCTACTGGGTTAGATTCTGAGCCAACTTGGAAATTCATGGGTACCCCAGTATCAGCTTGACCTTGTTGAGGCCTAATTGCAACAGATGGCTTTTGAGAATACACCTCAGGTTGTATCTGTACATGTGGTGGGGTAAAACCTGGAGGATAGTCTTCATTATCCTCTCCAGCATTAGTCATGGGGCCTTTTCCCTTGTCCATTGCCCCATTCAGTAGTTGAGTCATTTGAGCCACCATATTTCTTCGGGCTTCCATCATTTGTTCCCTCATATCTTGCTGGATTTTTACCAACTGCTCTTGCAGCTAGTCTTGCATGTCTCTTTGAAACTGTTCGAGTCCTTGATCCATTTTTTTGTCTTAGCACGTGTACCGTAACGATGTTTAGTTTCCAGATTAACTTTCTCTCTTTCTCTTTTTTTTTCTAAAATAACTTCAATTAATTAGGGTCCTTCTATGGATTTTAATGCATTTGATGCAATACAATGCAGATACATGGAATGAATGCAAAAGAAAGAGAGGCGTTGATTCTGAGTTCAATTCCATTAAAAAAAACTTCTCTAGAAAGTAAATTTCTTTACATAAAATGGATTACATATGCGGCCTTGCCCTCATATTACAAGCCAAACATCAATCCCCTTCTTCGCAAAGGTCAAATCTTGCAAACTTCTAATAGATGCCTCCACTGGCTCCTTATTGCTTGATCTGGGCTGCGACTCACTGCTCACTTATTTCCATAATGCTCGTTAGCCTCTTCAAGAAAGCCGAGACGTGGTGATTCTCGAATAGTCTTTGTCAGCTTGAATCCTTGGGCAATAAAGTCTTGTATTCCTTTACGGATTATCAGCCTTCTCTCACTATGTTTACTTGGACCATATTCAGACAACTGTATTATAATCCACGTTATCAAGAAATCCATTTTCTCATGACAAACTCTTCTATTTAGTAATTGAATTTAAATCAACACCACTTTTCTATGATGTGAATGCAATGCAATCAAAACAAAAGAGAACACGTTAGCACAAGAGAAATAACAAAATAGGGCACCTATCTGGATGACCACTAGGGTTCAATATAGCTCTATCTAGGGTTGGTTCTTAAGGATCACTATATATGGCTTAGTTCTAAAGGGAGGGCACCTGAACCAGCAGATTCCTCAATCCTCACCCACTATAGACTCATATGGATCGAGTTTAATTCAGGGGAAAACATTTCCCTATGGCCATGCGGAGGTGAAAACCTCACGATGACATAGGTACAGATGTATCCCGAAAGCATTCCACTAGCCCATGCGGAGGTTAAAACCTCACGAAGGCATAGTTTCTCACTCCCACTTAAAAGGAGTGACCACAACGGTCATGCAATATGATGCGGGAATATCCTACCAGACTCAAACCACCACAAACATATGACAAGTATAAACTCATGCGATGAAAGAATCAAAATCAAATTTTGATTTTCGATGAAAAGCAAAAAAAATAATCAATTCGACACAACACAACAAGTCAGTATCATATAAAATTCAAGGCAAACGACAAATAATCAAGCACCTACCAGGTGATTGCTAGGGTTCGCCGTAGTTCTACCTAGGGTAAGCTCTTAGGGCTTTCTACATGCAGTTTGGTTCTAAAGCAGAGGTACCTGAACCGGTAGATTCCTCGATCCTCAACCATTATAGGCTCATACGGACCGAATTCAGTTTAGGGGAATACATTTCCCTATGGCTGCACGAAGATGAAAATCTCACGAAGACATAGGTACGGATGTATTGTAACACCCCAAACTAGGCCCATGCGTTAAGGCCAGATCCGACATGTCACATGAGAAAAATACTATTAAGTCCTTTTTAATAAATAGATCAATTAAAACAAACTCCCATTTTAAACATTTTTGATAAAGTACTATTAAATAAAAGTTTGATTGATGAATCGATAAATTTGAGATATAAAAATCTTACAAAACCGTAACCTTGAAAATATCGTCAATAGTTTGAGAAGATTTAAAAGAATTTGAAAATTATTTTCGAAAAATGTTGATGAAAAATTTTAAGAGAAAATTTTCGAGTTAAAAATATATTTATAAAAGTTTAATATGAAACCCTTTTTGTTTATCCATTTTCAGAAAACTATTATTTTTGTTTTTAGAAAAATCTCAATTTGAAATACTTAGAGCAATTTATAAATTCGTCAAACATAAATCAAAACAAAAATTAATCCAGAGGCCTTATTACAACTTTAACTCAAAATAGCAAAGTAATTAAAAGTACTAAAAAGAAATCCAAATTCCAATTTAAACCGTTTTTGTAGTATGGTCTCCACCGAGTCATCCATGGCCCAAGTCTCCATCACTGATCATTACCTGAAAGGGGTAAGGAAAAATGGGGTGAATTACTAGAACTCAGTGTATAACCCCCTTACCGTTGTCCATTGGGTCTTAATCCCATTAAGCAATATTTTGGGCCTAAGCCCATTTACAAAAATAATAATGTATTAAATATAACATGTGTATGAAATGCAATTCCCAAACCAAACCTAGTATTCCATCCGCTACACACCACCCGTACCAACCAACACAACTGTGGGGATCAAGTCAACCCACCCCTCCAACACACTAATCGCAGGCATTAAGCCATTTATAACAAATTTAATTGTGGACAAGCCACCAGAATAACAGAATTTACGTGGCATTGCCACTTTACAGATTTGTGGCAGAGCCACCACAACTTCTCTTCAACATTATCCCATCCCGTGCAAATCATGTATGTAATGCATAACAAATCACAATATAACAACAATAATTTATTCGGATATTTATTACAAAATATAGCCCCTTATAACAATTTATCAAATAGGCCCATTTAGCAAAATATCAGATTGGCCTATATAACAAAATATCAGATTGGCCCATGTAGCAAATTATCAGATTGGCCTATATAGCAAATTAACAGATTGGCCCATATAGCAAATTAACATATCGACCAATATATCAAATTAACAGATCGGCCAATATATCAAATTAACAGATCGGCCTATTAGCAAATTAACAGATTGGCCCAGTAGCAAATTAACAGATCGGCCCATTAGAGGCATTTTCCTAATCTTTCACGGTGTTAATACCAATTTTGTCAATTTTATCAAAATAGTGAGATCTAAGCAAATTTTCCCTGTTTCACCATAATACGATTTTAGTCAAGCCATTTACTACCCATATGATAATAACCTTTAACCCATGGAAAATGGTGTGAGATGACGCACCTGATTACGGTAAGCACTAAGCTTTCTTGATTGTCGACACCTAAAATATTATAACGCTCGATTAGTCAACGTACGAGATTTAATAAATCTTCTTTAAAATGAACGATCTAAAATTTTACCCTCGGGATCGTGAACGACTACGATTTGTCGGTTTTCCCCGGTTGACAGTCCACAACCCGGTGGTAAATCCTGAATCGCTGATGCCTCAAAATTGTGAATGACCTCAAATAGTCGATTCTCACCGGATGAGGGTCCACAACCCGGTGGAAAGTCCCGAATCGCCGATACCGCCCTTCGCTTGAATTTAGGAGTAGGGATCGCTAATCCGCTCCTTTTGAGATCTCCACCCGACTTTCCATTCAAATCGATACCACAAGCCTCCATTCGGTTAGATCTTATATAGATCGATATTATGATAAAATATGGATTATCAAAAGGGTAAAGATCGGCTTACCACTAATTTCCGAGTGATCAACGATTGGGTAGATCGAGCAATTTAATCCCTCTAATTAATATCGGTTAATCATCACCATTCCAATAACATCTTAACGAATAAAAAACTATTATAGAATCCTTGAAGAACTCTTACCTTAAAGATTTTAGGACCGATTTCTAGCGATTATACGATGACTTTGAAAGAATCAAGGTTTCGGCCTTCCACTATATCACTACGGAAAAGAAAAAGATCTTGTTTGAGAGAAAATAAGGTGTTGATCTCGGTCAAAATGACCATCCCAAACCAAAACATTGATTCGGCCATAAGAGAAAGAAAATAAAAAGTTGAAAAGAACACTTACCGATTGATCAAGGGGTGAGTGACAACTCGAATGAAAGAAAGACTAATGAAGAGATGAAAGGTTTCAGCTATGGAGGAATAATAGGCAAAATATTCGGCTATGGTGAAAAGGATTAGAAAAGAAGAGATGCTTGAAGGATTTTGTGAAAAAATGAAAAGAAAGAAGAAGAAAGAAGTATGTTTGACTAGCTTCGATTTTCAAGAAAATGAGTGAACAAATTTTTGGTCTCAATGTTTGTGTACATTCGGCAAGAAGAAAGAAAGGAAGAGAATATGCACCTTCAAAGTTGTAGATTCGGCAAGGAGGAGAAGGAAATTTGGAGAGAAAAGAAAAATGGCACCAAAGTTGCAAATAGGAATTTGGTCAAAACCACACCAAAACTTTTACCAATTGCCAAAGGCAAAATTCGGCCAAGAGAAAAGTATTTTGGAGAAAAATGGCACACTAGATGCTAAAGAAATTTTTGACCAAACCAAAACACTATAGTTTACCAAAACACCAAGTAAAAATTCGGCTACCTCCCTTTAGCCCCAAAATCGTCCACATTCATGCCCCTAATAGTCAAATATTTGCCAACCACCCTTTCCATAACATTTCCCTTGAAAAAGGCCACTTGTTCCCCTTACTTTCCCCTTTCTCTTGATTTCTTTCCTCAACTTCATTCTTTCCTATTCTCCTTAGCCATCTTGCCAAAAATAAAAAGTCCACCATACCTTATTTACATGCTTGGCCGACACTTAAGGACAGAATGCAAAAATAAAAGTAAAAAATTACACACAATGGGATTCGAACCTCTTCCCTCAAGGTACTTCATATGGCGCCATAACCTCTTTACTAATTGCTCACTTATGCTAACCATTTACTCATTTATTTCCATAAGCTTTAAGGCCACTTACTCTATCTCCTTAAAGTGCTAAATGCCAAAATTTTTACTAGGTCCAAAAGGACCCCGAGCCTTCTCAGGACCTCCCTTAGACATACAAAATTAATAAGTTAACTAGCTTAGCACCAAAAATAATGCAACACATAAAATTCTAAATTTTAGGATGTTACAATACTACCCCCTTAAAAAATTTCATCCTCAAAATTTACCTGATTAAAAGAGATGAGGATATTGCTGCCGAATCGTGTCCTCAGGCTCCCACGTAGCTTCCTCCGCTCCGTGATTGCGCCATAATTGAAACACCCCACACCCGGCCCACGAGCCTGGACCGGATCTGGTATGTTTCTCGATGTAAACCGGTTCAAGATTCTTTTGTTACTTTGAAAAACTGTGTGTTTTGAAGATACTTTGCTTGTGGGTTGGGCTCGATTTGAAAACAAGTTGATTTTTATATTAAAAACCCATTTATTTCAGGTGAAAAAATATTTAAAGTTTATTTTAAATTGAATTGACTTAATCTTTAACTAACATAAATTCGTAACATAGTAATCAAAACAACAATAAAAGTCATCACTATGGCCTTATTACATAAAACAAAACCAAAAATAAAATTTGCAGAGTACTTAAATAAAATATAATGTCCAAATTAAATAAAACTTTAAGCTGAGCATGGCCACCACAAGTTCTGCCGTCCCGGTCCATCACTGTTCATCACCTGAAACATGTTCCCACAACGGGGTGAGTCAACAGACTCAATGTGTAACCAACACTAAAGTTTAATAGATTTAGGCATACCATACATATCACGTTCACATAATAATTCAAGATAATGATGCAATCCCGAACCCATACCTAGATGCCATCCGCTACACATCCCCGTACCAACCTGCACACTGTGGGGACTACTAAGTCAACCCTCCTTCCGCTACACTCCATCGAAGGCAGTCGCTGCAGTCGACGTGCTCATCGCCCATATAAAATTCGTGGCATAGCCACCAGATTAAATAATTGTGTCATGAGACACCACATTCAGATAATGTAACCGAAGTTACCACATTCAGATAATGTGACCGAAGTCACCACATTCAGATAGTGAGACCGAAGTCACCACATTCACTTCCCCTTTCTCATATAACCCGAATGCCCCATATTATTCATATCATGCATATCATACTTAAAATTCACATTCATGTCACTTTTCACATGTTAAATATAACATATTTCGTAATCCTAGTATGAGTAGGAAACGTACCTGAGTACTCTGTACCGTAACACGGTACCTTAGCCATATTTGCATTCTTAAAAACATGCACATATTAAATATTGCCATAAAACATATTAAGAATTAGTGTGGATTACACACCTGATTATCTTAGCAATTCACTGAAGTCTCAAAATCCGATCTACTGCCCTAGATCTTAATCCCTACATTCGGCCAACCTTAATATATTAGCATAAAGCCTATTCGGCTATAAAACCAAATCCTAGTAGGATTTGTATTCTTAAAACTTACCTTTGATGCCGATTTCACTGTTAACCAAATCTCGAAAACTTTGTGCTATTCCTTCCTTCAATCGGCCATCATTGAATCAATTAACTTGGTTAGTTTTCAGCTTTTGAACATTTAAAGGACATATCTAGATACTAATCTAGGCCTTAGCTGAATATGTACTTACCTTGGTTGGCTAGATCTCGGACTATCACCCTTAAAAGTTGACACTAGCAAAGATCCTGAAATCTCTCCTTAATATTTCGGTCAAAGAATAAAAATAAGAATTAGCCTTTGAAGTTTTGACAAGTCCTTAAAGGAAAGAATAGAAATCAAACTTGATCTTACCTTACTGAAGAAATCGATTGCACCTTTGTTTGTAGCCCTTTAAAGGTTCGGCTATGAAGACTTGGAGACTAGATGGCTATAGTCACCTATGTATTCGGCTTCAACCGAATGGAAAAGAGAGGGATATGCACTTAGAAAGAATCGGCAATGTGGACTTAGGGAGAAGAGGAATTCGGTTTAACAAAAGAAAAAGAAGAGAAGAGAGGAGAGCACTAAGAAATTCGGCAGAGAGAAGAGGAGGAAGAAAAATTGATGAGTAGCCCTATTTTTTTCCTCTTATAGCCGAAATTACTACTCAGAATCCCTTACTTGGCCACCACTCTTCTATTTGATAGCTTTATCCTTTTAATTATCACAAAATAAAAGAATTTAATCCAACCATTATCTCTTGATAATAATGATAAATAAATCCATTATTTATCCCTTACTTATCTTTTAAAAATAAAAGAATAAAAGCTCCTAAAGAATAGCCTTGTGTCGTCCACCTCTCTGCTTCTAGAAGCAAAAATAAAATCTCTTTTATTTGCTTCCCAAGTGACTCGAACCCTGGCCCAAATACACAAGCTGGTGGCGTCACTTGCTGGGCTTTTAAGTGGTGCCTTCAAGCCACTTTGACAAGCTTGTTTGTGTGTCAAATTCTTCCTATTAATTTTCTTAAGGCCACCTTGCCTTAATTTCCTCTTTTTAAACCTTAAAACTTGACATTTCTTTACATTTCCAAGTTTCCAAAAATTTTCGTTTGCCTCCTTTAAACTTAACATTTCCTTACATTTCCAAGTTTCCCGAAATGTTTACTTTCCTCTTTTGAATCATTTCTAAATCATTTCTTTACATTTCCTAGTTTCCAAAAATGTTCACTTTCCTCTTTTAAACTTCACATTTCCATACATTTCCAGGTTTCCAAAAATGTTCAAAATGCATTCATAACACATAAGACATGTCATTTCATACAATTAAACCAAAAATGCATAGGCCCTTTTCAGGATGTTACAATAATACCTTGACTAATGGTACCGACTTCCTTCTTAGAACCTTGACGTCCCGATTTAAAATTCGCTCTGGCTCCTCTTCGAAAGACAAGTCAGGTCTTATCTCAACTTCTTCTATTGGTACTATATGAGACGGATCCAATCGGTAACGCCTTAACATTGAGACATGAAATACACTATGTATCTGACTCAATTCCGGAGGTAACTCAAGCTAATAAGCCACTGGCTTAACACGCTTCAAAACACGGTACGTCTCGATGAGCCTAGGGCTCAACTTGTCCTTCCTTCCAAATTTGAAGATCTTCTTCCAAGGTGAGACCTTTAGAAAGACTTGATCTCCCACCGCAAACTCAATATCCTTACACTTCAGATCCGCATATGATTTTTGTCTATCCGAAGCTTCCTTTAACCGTGCCTGGATTACCTTTACTTTTTCCTCCGTATCTGATATCAGCTCAGGACCCAATAGTTGTCGCTCCCCCAATTCGGTCCAACAAGTAGGAGTACGACACCTACGACCATACAATGCCTCGTAGGGTGCCATCTGGATGCTGGATTGATAGCTATTGTTATATGCAAACTCTGCCAACGGTAGGAAATCCTCCCAACTACCCCTGAAGTCAATCACACAGCCCCTTAACATGTCTTCCAAAATCTGGATTACTCTCTCCGACTGACCATCCGTATGAGGATGAAATGCCGTACTGAAGTTTAACTTGGTTCCCAAAGCTTCATGTAAGGCTTTCCAAAATCGTGATGTAAACCTAGGGTCCCTGTCTGATATAATAGACACTGGTACCCCATGTAACCTCACGATCTCTGCTATGTACAACTTGGCCAACTCCTGCAATGAGTAATCCGTACAAACAGGTAGAAAATGGGCAGTCTTCGTCAACTGATCTACTATTACCCAAACGGAATCTTTCTTAGTAGGCGTTAAGGGTAACCGACTAACAAAGTCCATCGTTATCCGTTCCCATTTCCATAATGGAATCTTCACCGGTTGTAGCAATCCCAACGGCAATTGATGTTCCGCCTTCACTTGTTGACATGTTAAGCATCAACTCACAAAATCAGTAACCTCCCGTTTCAACCCTGGCCACCAATACTGCTCACGGAGGTTTCGATACATTTTATTTCCCCCGGGGTGCATAGCATATGGCTACTATGCGCCTCACGTAGAATCATTTGCCTCAACTCCGAATCTTTGGGCATACAGATTCTTCTGCGGAAACACAATACTCCATTATTATTCAATCCAAAATCCCTTATTACACCACCTTCCACTTGCCGAAGTAAGGAACCCAACCTTTCATCTAATAACTGCTTTTCCTTAATCTGGCTTACCCACGCAGGCTTCACCTAAAGTTCGGCTAGCAGACTACCATCTTCATACAAGCTGAGATGAGCGAACATCGCTTTCAAATCAGATATCACCTTACGACTCAACGCGTCTGCCACCACATTAGCCTTTCCGGGATGATACTCGATTGAGAAGTCATAATCCTTCAACAGTTCTATCCACCTCCGCTGTCTTAAGTTCAACTCCTTTTGGGTAAGGAGGTACTTTAGACTCTTATGATCCGTATAGATGATCGACTTCTCACCATACAGGTAGTGTCTCCAAATCTTCAAAGCAAACACCACTACAGCCAATTCCAAATCATGAGTGGGATAATTCACCTCGTGTGCCCTTAACTGACGAGATGCATAAGCCACCACCTTTCCACCTTGAATCAACAACATCTCAAGCCCGTATGTGACGCATCGTAGTAAACAATAAACTCTTTTCCAGCCTCAGGTTGAATCAATACTGGCGCTTCCGTCAAAATCTTCTTCAATTTCTCAAAGCTCTCTTGCTGCTGATCTGACCACACAAATGGTACTCCTTTGCGCAACAGTTTAGTTAGAGGTGCAGCAATCAACGAAAATCCCTCAATGAAACGCCTGTAGTAACCAGCCAATCCTAGGAAACTCCAAATTTCAGCCACTGACTTCGGTGGTTTCCAATCCAACACAGCCTTTACTTTCCAGGGATCAACTCTAATTCCTTTGGCCGACACAACGTGCCCCAAGAAGGTCACTTTCTTCAGCCAAAATTCACACTTACTGAATTTGGCATAAAGTTGCTTTTCCCGCAATATCTGCAATACTACCCGCAGATGCGAATCGTGCTCTTCTTCATTCTTCGAGTACACCAAGATGTCATCTATGAACACCACCACAAATCGGTCTAAATAGGGTTGGAAGACCCGGTTCATCATGTCCATAAATGCAGCTGGCGCATTGGTCAACCCAAACGGCATCACCAAGAACTCATAATGCCCATAATGAGTTCAAAACGCAGTCTTATGAATGTCCGCCTCCTTGACCTTAAGTTGGTGATAACTAGATCTCAAATCTATCTTCGAGAAAATCGAAGCTCCTCGCAATTGATCGAATAGGTCATCGATTCTCGACAACAAATACCTATTCTTGATCGTCAACTTATCCAACTGCCTATAATTGATGTACATGCGCATCGACCCATCCTTCTTTTTTACGAACAAGACCGATGCTCCTCACGGTGACACACTCAGTCAAATGAATCCCCGATCCAAAAACTCCTGAATTTGAGCTTTAAGCTCCGCTAACTCCTTCGGCGCCATTCTATAAGGAGCAATGGACACCGAAGCCGTCCCTGGCAATAACTCTATGACAAACTCTACCTCTCGATCCGGAGGCAATCCAAGAAGTTCCTCGGGAAAGACGTTTGAAAACTCTTTCACCGTTCTAACACCTTCCACCGGCAATTCCTTGGCATCCAACGCACTAATGAAGGCTAGGAATGCTCCACACCCTTTTCGCACCAACTTTTCTGCTTTTAAGGAAGATACCATATATGATAGATAGTTCCTCCTTTCACCTATCATCACTACTTCCTTATCTTCTGAAGTTTTTAGTGCCATCCGCTTTGCAGCACAATCCAAGTTCGCACGGTGTTTCACCAACCAGTCCATGCCCAAAATAAGGTCGAACTCGCCGAATGGCAGTTCCATCAAATCCGCTAAAAATGTTTCTCCCTGAACTTCTAAGGGTACATCTCTAAACAATTTATTTACTAACACTGACTGTCCTAAAGGACTAATTACCATCATCTCTCTAGCAGTAATCTCAAATCTAATGTTCAAATTTCCAGATACAGCACTAGCAACATACGAATGGGTGGATCCGATATCTATCAAAGCAGTAACAGGTACATCAGATATGAAGAACATACCGGTTATCACATCAGGGGCATCGCCATCCTCTCGGCGTCTGACCGCATAAACCAACCCTGGCTGCTTCGCCTCCGCGTTACCCCTGAACCCAGTACCTCTACCTGGTGCACCCTGACCTCGTCCTCTACCATTACCACCTCGACTTGGCCCACGGCCTCTCGGTGGCTGTTGAGTGCCTCTAGCTGGCTGTGCATCATAGTTACGAGCCTCTTGAGTCTGAGCAGTCTGTTAAGGACAATTTTTGAGTTGATGGTCCTCGGAACCACATTTGAAACAACCACCGGTTCTTTTCCAGCATTCACCCTGGTGTCATTTTCCGCAATCCGCACATGGTTGTATCTGATTGGTAGTAGCTGGTACTCTAGCTCGAGCTGGCTCATCATTCCTGGGCCTCTTCTGAAACCCTCTAACAGGACCTGAGTACTTAAAGTCCCTTTTCTCTTGCCTCTATATTTTTCTCGATTTTGCCGCTCCGTGTGCTTAGCCTCTTCAGCTATCTTGGCTTTCTCCACAAGTGTGGCAAAATTCCTTTCTTGTTGTGGGGCTACCAGTACCCGCAACTTATCACTCAACCCGTTCTCAAAACACACGCAGCGCTCGTAATCAGTTGGCACTATACCCCGGGCAGAACGACTCAGACGCAGAAATTCCGCTTCGTAAGCTACCACAGTCTTACCTCCTTGGACCAGATTTAAGAATTCCTTCCTTCGGGCATCCACATAGTTAGCCCCAACATACTTTCCTTGGAATGCAGTTTTGAAGAAATCCCAAGTAACACGATCAGCTTGAGTGCCTTCCCGAACAGTGGGCCACCATTGATACGCCTTGTCTCCTAACAAAGACACAGCTCCTCTCAGTTTCTGCTCGGCAGTGCAATCCAGATCATCCATGATCCGCTCCACTGCCTCGAGCCAATACTCCGCTACATTTGGGGCTACACCCGAGATACCCCTAAAAACCTCAGCACCATTTGATCTAAGTCTTTCCGAAATTGATCCACGAGCTGCTAGACCAGTTCTAGCCCCAACAACCCTTTTCAAGACTCGCAACATCGCTTGGGACAGAGTAATGTCCTTCCTCATACGGTCATGTGATCCAGTTTCAGTCACGGGTGACGCAGGTGCGTCCATTTCCGGCATATGTCTCGACGCTTCAGATGCAACCCTAGCACTTTAGCCTCTACCACAGCCACGTCTACTGCGTCCACGTCCTCTAGCGCTCATATTGCCTAATTCGATTTAATCTGATTAGAAGTCTTATGAGTCAGTATGCTATTTCGATACTTATTAAACAATATTTTATGATGTATAAGAAGTAAAGTCGTTTTCGTAAACGTATCCTATAGTCTCAATCTCTATAGTTTCAATACCTAAAACTAGAAGTTCTAGAGTATTCCTACAGTCATATCACAATAATCATTATCATACAATAACATACTTACTTGACTTGGTGCCGGATACCCGTGGTGCCATACTTCTTTTCAAACATACGTTAAAAATTAAAACAGCTTTGGAAAATATTTTTGAACCCAAACCCCAGCCGAGTTTTGAACCGGGCTCTAATACCATAAAATGTAACAACCCAAACCCGGCCCATGCGTTAAGGCCAGATCCGACATGTCACATGAGAAAAATACTATTAAGTCCTTTTTAATAAATAGATCAATTAAAATAAACTCCCATTTTAAACATTTTTGATAAAGTATTATTAAATAAAAGTTTGATTGATGAATCGATAAATTTGAGATATAAAAATCTTACAAAACTGTAACCTTGAAAATATCGTCAATAGTTCGAGAAGATTTAAAAGAATTTCAAAATAATTTTCGAAAAATGTTGATGAAAAATTTTAAGAGAAAATTTCCGAGTTAAAAATATATTTATAAAAGTTTATTATGAAACCCTTTTTGTTTATCCATTTTAAGAAAACGATTATTTTAGTTTTTAGAAAAATCTCAATTTGAAATAGAGCAATTTATAAATTCGTCAAACATAAATCAAAACAAAAATTAATCCAGAGGCCTTATTACAACTATAACTCAAAATAGCAAAGTAATTAAAAGTACTAAAAAGAAATCCAAATTCCAATTTAAACCGTTTTTGTAGTATGGCCTCCACCGAGTCATCCATGGCGCAAGTCTCCATCACTGATCATTACTTGAAAGTGGTAAGGAAAAACGGGGTGAGTTACTAGAACTCAGTGTATAACCCCCTTACTGTTGTCCATTGGGCCTTAATCCTATTAAGCAATATTTTGGGCCTAAGCCCATTTACAAAAATAATAATGTATTAAATATAACATGTGTACGAAATGCAATTCCCAAACCAAACCTAGTATTCCATCCGCTACACACCACCCGTACCAACCAACACACCTGTGGGGATCAAGTCAACCCACCCTGCCAACACACCAATCGCAGGCATTAAGCCATTTATAACAAATTTAATTGTGGACAAGCCACCAGGATAACAAAATTTACGTGGCATTGCCACTTTACAGATTTGTGGTAGAGCCACCAAAATTATGTGGCAGAGCCACCAAAACTTCTCTTCAACACTATCACATCCCATGCAAATCATGTATATAAAGCATAACAAATCAGAATATAACAACAATAATTTATTCGGATATTTATTACAAAATATATCCCCTTATAACAATTTATCAAATAGGCCCATTTAGCAAAATATCAGATTCGCCCATAAAACCAAATATCAGATTGACCCATATAGCAAATTAACATATTGGCCCATATAGCAAATTAACAGATCGACCTATTAGCAAATTAACAGATCGGCCCATTAGCAAATTAACAGATCGGCCCATTAGCAAAGTAACAGATCGACCTATTAGGGGCATTTTCGTAATCTTTCACGGTGTTAAATACCAATTTTGTCAATTTTATCAAAATAGTGAGATCTAAGTAAATTTTCCGGTTTCACCATAATACGATTTTAATCAAGCGATTTACTACCCATATGATAATAATCCTTAACCCACGGAAAACGGTGTGAGATTACACACCTGATTACGGTAAGCACTAAGCTTTCTTTATTGTCGACACCTAAAATATTATAACGCTCGATTAGTCAATGTATGCGATTTAATAAATCTACTTTAAAACGAATGATCTAAAATTTTACCCTCGGGATCGTGAACAACTACGATTTGTCTATTTTCCCCGGTTGACGGTCCACAACCCGGTGGTAAATCCCGAATCGTTGATGCCTCAAAATGGTGAATGACCTTGAATAGTCGATTCTCACCGGATGAGGGTCCACAACCCGGTGGAAAGTCCCGAATCGCCGATACCGCCCTTCGCTTGAATTTAGGAGTAGGGATCGCTAATTCGATCCTTTTGAGATCTCCACTAGACTTTCCATTCAAATCGGTACCACAAGCCTCCATTCGGTTAGATCTTATATAGATCGATATTATGATAAAATATGGATTATCAAAAGGGTAAAGATCGGCTTACCACTAATTTCCAAGTGATCAACGATTGGGTAGATCGAGCGATTTAATCCTTATAATTAATATCGGTTAATCATCACCATTCCAATAACATCTTAACGAATAAAAAACAATTATAGAATCCTTGAAGAACTCTTACCTTAAAGATTTTAGGACTGATTTCTAGCGATTATACGATGACTTCAGAAGAATCAAGGTTTCGGCCTTCCACTATATCACTACGGAAAATTAAAAGATCTTGTTTGAGAGAAAATAAGGTGTTGATCTCGGTCAAAATGACCATCCCAAACCAAAACATAGATCCGGCCATAAGAGAAGGAAAATAAAAAGTTGAAAAGAACACTTACCGATTGATCAAGGGGTGAGTGACAACTCGAATGAAAGAAAGACTAATGAAGAGATGAAAGGTTTCGGCTATGGAGGATTAATAGGCAAAATGTTCGGCTATGGTGAAAAGGATTAGAAAGGAAGAGATGCTTGAAGGATTTTGTGAAGAAAAGAAAGGAAAAAAAAGCAAGAAGTATGTTTGACTAGCTTCGGTTTTCAAGAAAATGAGTGAACAAATTTTTGATCTCAATGTTTGTGTACATTCGGCAAGAAGAAAGAAAGGAAGAGAATATGCACCCTCAAAGTTGTAGATTCGGCAAGGAGGAGAAGGAAATTTGGAGAGAAAAGAAAAATGACACCAAAGTTGCAAATAGGAATTTGGTCAAAACCACACCAAAACTTTTACCAATTGCCAAAGGTAAAATTCGGCCAAGAGAAAAGTATTTTGGAGAAAAATGGCTCACTAGATGCTAAAGAAATTTTTGACCAAAACAAAACACTATAGTTTACCAAAACACCAAGTAAAAATTCGGCTACCTCCCTTTAGCCCCAAAATCGTCCACATTCATGCACCTAATAGTCAAATATTTGCCAACCACCCTTTCCATAACATTTCCCTTGAAAAAGGCCACTTGTTCCCCTTACTTTCCCCTTTCTCTTGATTTCTTTCCTCAACTTCATTCTTTCCTATTCTCCTTAGCCATCTTGCCAAAAATAAAAAGTCCACCTTGCCTTATTTACATGCTTTGCTGACACTTAAGGAAAGAATGCAAAAATAAAAGTAAAAAATTGCACATAATGGGATTCGAACCTCTTCCCTCAAGGTACTTCATATGGTGCCATAACCTCTTTACTAATTGCTCACTTATGCTAACCATTTACTCATTTATTTCCATAAGCTTTAAGGTCACTTACTCTATCTCCTTAAAGTGCTAAATGCCAAAATTTTTACTAGGTCCAAAAAGACCCCGAGCCTTCTCAGGACCTCCCTTAGACATACAAAATTAATAAGTTAACTAGCTTAGCATTAAAAATAATGCAACACATAAAATTCCAAATTTTAGGACGTTACATGTATCCCGAAAGCGATTCACTATCCTGCACGGAGGTGAAAACCTCACGAAGGAGTAGCTTCTCACTCCCACTTAAAAGGGTGTGACCACAACGGTCATGCAATGCAATGCAGAGATATAAAAATAAAACCTCATGCAATAAAAAGGATCATAGTTTCTCAAATCAGATTTTTAAATTTGGACAAAAGGACAGGAAATAATCAATTTTACGGCTTGACTCTCTTATTATTTCCCCAGTGGAGTCGCCAAGCTGTCGAAACCATTTTTATATTTTGAAAAAAAGGGGATCAACTTTAAAACGAAAATGGAGTCGCCACCAATCCCTTTTTGCTTAGGTGTGATTGGATCACCTTATAAAACGTTTTAGTTCAGAACATTGATTTTGACCTACGAAATTCAAGAAAAAGGGTTCGGGAGTCGGTTACGTACGAGGAAGGATTAGCACCCTCGTAACGCCCAAAATTGGTACCGGATTGATTATTTATTGTCCTAATGTCAAAAATTCGAAAAGATTTGAAAACATGATTTCTTTAAAAACTTGAACAATTTGAGTTGGAACTTGAGATTCCTTTGCTCCAAAAGCATACAAACAACACATCCAGCACGTTAGGACATGATGTTTTAAACCCTTGTAACCAAAATCATCTCATGATTTACAAAATTCATTAAAAGGATATTTAGTTATTTAGTCAAACGGAAAATCAAAACCCAGCACGTTAGGGCACTATTTCCCGAATTTCTAAGCACAAAAAATTGCCTTATTTAAGAAAAACTTTTGGATAAAATGTGCTAATTAAAGGAGATAGATATTTTTAAACAAAGATTTGAAAAAAGTAACATTAAGTTATTAAAAAAGTATAATTTACTAAAGTTACAGGTCATATTGACAATTAGCACTAACATAAACAATTAAGTAAAAGAATGACAAGCAATAATAATGTTAAGGTAAACAAAGATAATGGATTCATTTTTTTTTTAAAAAATGAACAATCAAAATAAAAAATATAGAGTGGATAATAGTAATTTTAAAAGAATCTATGAAAAAAAATTAAGGAAAAAAATTTATTCACAAGATTAAATTCATATATAAAAAATAATAATAATATAAGGTAAATAATATACTCAAAACAATTAATGAATATTATAACAAATTTTAAAAAAATAAAAAAAGTATAAAAATGATATGGATAAAAAAAAGTTAAAAAAAAAACGCATAAGTCAACCTAACTCCGGCAATATGAGGATTCAACGAAGTTCCTCCACCAAAATCTAACTCGAACAGAAACAACTCTAAAAGAAACGAAGATGAGCGAAGAACAAAATAAGAACAAGCCACAGAAAATAAGAACACAAAAGAGAGGGAAATTTGAGTGAATGCTCTCAAGAATTTTTATTACTCAAAACTCAAGTGCCCTTTACAATGAAGGGAGAGGCCTCTATTTATAGTTGAGCCTCCCCAAATCAAACGGTACAGATCAATTACATCAACAGCTCAGATTAAAAGGTATCTATAAATTAAATCTCTAAGATTACAAAATTATATCTTCTAAGATTGCATACCATATCTTCTAAGATTGTACATCATATCTAAGATTTGCATATCATATCTAAGATTGCATATCATATCTTCTAAGATTACATACCATATCTTCTAGGATCGCATATCATATCTAAGATTTGCATATCATATCTAAGATTGCATATCCTTGAAGATTGTGTTCCCATATATGTCAAGCTTGTAGATGGACCTTCAATCTTTCCAAGTAGTGGGCCATTCCGATCTGGCCAAATGATATATTTTGGACTGGACTTGGACTTTGTTTTATTATTTTGGGTTTATTATTTTTTGTATGGGCCCAGGCTAAATTGGCCTATTACAATTACAACATCATTCCATTCAACCAAATACAAGAATACTATTATAGTTCTATTCCATTCCATTCAACCAAACAGTTGAATTACTTATTACAGCTCTATTCCATTACAGCTCTTAAATTACAGCCCTATTCCATTACAGTGAACCAAACGTACCCTAAATATTTAACAATTTAAATGTATCATATTTTAATATTATATTAAAATTTGAATTTATTATATAAAATATTCATCCAACATTATAAGTGTATCACAGAAATCGATTAAGCCCCAATAGTAGTAGTATTTATACAGGAAAAAAAGAAACATCCTTGATTTCAAACAATAGTGAAGGATTTGAATTTAAGATTTTTTAGAAAAATACAATAGTATAACGAGTAGAGGTGTTCACGAGCTGGGTCAGACTCAATCAAATATTTAGACTCGTTTGCTAGGCTCGGGACTGGCCAGCTCAGAAAATAGGCCTAAAATTTTGTCAAAGCTTGGTGTAACATCCCGAATTATTCGGCTTGTGCATTTTATGTGATGTATGTTTAAAATATTAAATTGAGGGTTAGGGGTCCAGATTGGGCTCAAGAATGGGCTGAGGCCTTGACTAAATTTTTGTGTAGACACTCTAGCACTTTAAAGGGTAGTTCTGTGTTTTAAATGACAAAATGGGCTTAGGGCCCAAAGGTTGGTGGCGCTACAAAAGAGCAGGGGATGGCGTCACTAGTGGATGGAGGGGCTCAAGTTTTGGCCACTTGGGGCCCATGTTTTTGGGCCAAATTCGACACTTATAGAGGAGCTAGGAGGGATGGCAACAAGGCTAAATTATAGGAGTTTTATTGTTTTAATATGTGGATAATTAAAGCTAATAAAGGAGGGAAGAGTTGGAGATAATTAAGCCTCTTTTGGATGGGTGTTTTGATAGGGATAAGGGATAGGATGAGGATCTATCAGGAAGGCTAGTGTTGGCCGAAAATCAAACACAGGAGAGGGGGGAAAATCGGTTGAGTATAGGCTAAAGGTGTGCCGAAAATTTGAGGGCCATCTCTTTTGTTTTCTTTCTTCATCTTTTCTCTTCCAAAAGCCGAAAATATCACCTCTCTCACCCTTTCTTCTTTCTTTGAAAATTTCCTTTTAGCCGAATCTTCTGATCTCCATTGTTATTCTTCTCCCATTTACTAAAAACCGAAACTACACTCTTGTTTGTTCTTGTAGCCGAAATCTCCCTCTTGTTCATCTCTTTCGGGATTTTTCTTTAAAGCCGAAATCCCTAGGTCTCATCTCCTGTGATTGCCAAATTCCTTCTGTGGTGCCTGCTTGGGTCGAATCTTGAAGAAAACTAAAGGTAAGTGTCGATTCGCGAGATTTCAATCTTTTTCTAACTTTTAGAGATCTTAGCCGAATGGCTATATGGTTAACTAATCGGGTGTTTTCTCTCATTTGCGGCATTCCGGGATTTGAAGGGGATTCAATCGCTTAGATTTCTAAGCCAGAGCTCAGTAGCACTCGGATCGTATTACTTTCGGGATTTCAAGGTAAGGAGATCTGTTAATTTAAACGTATAATTCGGGTAAAACACTAACCCTTGGCCGAATATAAGAGAGGCCCTATCTTCGCGTTCTTCCGGCTTTTGAGCAAAGTTGTAGACAAAGGGCAGTAGATCTGATTAGTGAGGGTATCGACATAGAGAGTAGTACTACGTGTTATCAGGTGTGTAACATTCTCACACCATTTGGATTGCCTGTTAGTATATGTTTATAAATTTGTTATATTCTGTTAAATGCCGAAATACCGGCATGGCTGTTGAAAACCCGAGGAGGGTAAAGACGAATCACCAGGTTAGTGATCTCTGTCATTCTAAAGTGAATGGTTCTGTTGATTTGATATGATAAACATGTACGCCAGTTTCTGTGATTGCACGGGGTTGGGTGATTGATGAAAGGGGAAGTGTTCTGTTGTAGTGGTTTCTTTTGCCATGATCTGTTGTAGTGGCTATTGCCATGATCTGATAATGAGCAGCTAACTACAGCATGACTGCCATCGATGGTGTGTAGCGATGTGGGTTGATTGTAGAAATCCCTAATGGTGTGATTGGCAGGTAAGGGTGGTGTGTAACGGATGGAAACCTAGGATTGGGTTGGGCTTTGCATAATTCCTGATATTAATTCCAGATATATTATATTTTGCTATATGTTCTGTGGGGTTAAGGCCCAGCCTGATGGTGCGCGAGGGTTGCACACTGAGTCCTGTGACTCACCCCAGTATTTAACATTTTTTTTCAGGTAGCACTTAGTGCATCGGACCGGGCTGGAGGAGAGCGCAAGGTGGCCATGCAAGAGTTCGATTTGTTACAGCAAGGACGCCATTTATTTAAATTTTCCTTCAATATGTTAAATTATTTTGGGTTTTATATTTTATTGTAATAAGGCCATGGGCCACTAGCCTTATACTTTGGGCTTTCTTTTGGGGTTTTTACTATTATTGGACACTTAATTTCGGCGAAAAATATAAACTAGGGCATGTACTAAACTTCGGTTTTTAATTCATAAAGGCAACATATAAAATGTATATCTTTTATAAATTATCAAATCATTAAGTTTTCCGGTATAAACGTTCAAACTCGACAAATGTTTTCCAAAAATGCCACATGTTTTACTAAATCTTCTTGGTGACATGCCAGATCCGGTCGTGGTGTTTGGGCCGGGTTTCGTGTAACACCCCAAACCCGACCCATGCGTTTCGACCAGATCTGGCATGTTATCGAACACACAACACTTTATCGCATTTTGAAAACACAAGTTAAATTAATTAAATTTGAATAAAGGAGAGACTTTTTGAAATAAACCTCTTTGTATTTTTATTAATAAATGTAAATAAACCTTGTGGTATATTCATAAGTTGCATAACAAAGAAAACTCCTAGGTTGAATAAAAACTAGAGGCCTTATTACATAACTGTTCCTCAGTTAACAATAAAACAAACTTAAAGAAGTCTTAAAGAAAATATAAATTGTAGAAATAGAACTTGATGGCCCCTCGAGTCCATCTCGGCTCCCATGTCCACGATCTACTGCTCATCTGGAGAGTAGAAAAAAAAGGAAAGCGTGAGTCACCAAGCATGAGTCACCAAGACTCAGTGTATAAATCTCAAAGCACACAACGACCTGAGCCCACAAACACATTATGGGCCCTGGCCCATAAGGCATCAATCATAATCATACATCAAAATAATAAATGATTAATAACCCATCCCATCCTAGGGTTCCATCCTCTACACACCAACCCGTACCAACCATCACACCGTGGGGATTTCTACCATCAACCCTCCATCCGCTACACACTATAACGACAGCCGAACTGCCTATTCCTGTTATTCAGGAATAATTAAACGTGGCATAGCCACCGATCACAATGTGACCTAGCTTATTCAACTGATCGAACAAGTCATCGATCCTTGGCAATGGGTACTTGTTCTTGATTGTTAGCTTATTCAACTAGTGATAATCAATGCACATACGCATTGATCCATCCTTCTTCTTCACAAATAACACCGGCGCTCCCCAAAGCGACACACTTGGTCGAATAAACCCTCTATCCAACAACTCTTGTATCTGCGCTTTCAACTCCACCAACTCCTTCGGCGCCATCCTATACGGAGCAATAGATACTGGCGCTATTCCCGGAAGAAGTTCGATACCAAACTCCACTTCACGATGTGGGGGTAATCCCGGAAGCTCTTCAGGGAAGACATCAGGAAATTCCTTTACCGTCCAGATGTCCCCAACAGTCAGATCTTTGGCTTCTAGAGCCTGAACAAGCAATAGAACTGCCTCACATCCTTTCCTCACCATCCTTTCTGCTCTTAGGGCAGTCACTACATTCGACAAACAGTTCCCCCTTTCTCCTATCACCAACACTTCATCACCCTCGGGGGTTTTTAACACCATACGCTTGGCTGCACAGTCTAGATTAGCTTGATACTTCACAAGCCAATCCATGCCTAAAATCGAATCAAACTCCTCGAACGGTAATTCCATTAGATCCGTTCGGAAAACTATCCCTTGACCTTCTAGAGGTACTTCCTGATAGAGTTTATCCACTACCACAGATTGTCCTAACGGGCTAACTACAGTCATTGCCCTAAGGGTAATTTAAGATTATAGCCTTAAAGTTCCCGATATGCTACTAGCTACGTACGAATGCGTCGACCCAATGTCAATCAATGCAGTGTAAGGCAAACCAAAAATTAAGGATATACCGGTTATAACATCCGGTGCATCAGCCTCCTCTCGACTTCTGACAGTATAAACCAACCCCGGCTGTCTCGCCTCAGTGTTTCCTGCCCCTTGACCTGGTGCTCCACGACCCGACCAGCACCATTACCACCTCTGGCTGCACCACGACCTCTTTGTGGCTGCTGACCTCCTCTGCCAGGCTGAACATTCCCTCGACCCATGGTCCCTTCACCGTCCCGTTGTTGCGGACAGTTCTTAACTTGGTGGTCCGTAGATCCACACCTAAAACACTTCCTACTGCCTGCCCAACATTCACCGGTATCAAATTTACCACATCGAGCACACTTGGGTGTCTGGTTAGCAGCAGCAGGTTTCTCTTAAAACTTCTTCTCATAAGATTGTTCGTGGTTAATTGGTGGAAGAAATTAATAATTCATAAAATTTCTAATCAGGTAAACACGAATCGGTAGAATGAGTACAAGGGGTCGTGGACGTCCTGCGCGTGGCCGTGGTAGGGGTAGAATGGCAGTGTCAGAACCAGTAGGATCTGGTCATGGGTCAGGAAACGAGATGCCAGCTGCGGAGGCCAAATTTTAGGATCAGACGACCGGAGATGATACTGTATCTCGGGCAATGTTAATGGGGCAGAAGTGTTTAGGGGAATTTCTGGTGTAGCCCCGAGTTCAGCTGAGTATTGGTTGGAGGTGGTGGAACGCATAATGGATGATTTGGATTTCACGGAGGAGGAGAAGTTGAAAGGGGTTGTATCTCTCCTGCGGGATGAAGCATATCAATGGTGGTTTACGGTTAAGGATGGTGCAGTGGCTGACCGTATCACCTGGGATCTCTTCAAAACGGCATTTCAGAGTAAGTACATTGGATCGAGTTATGTGGATGCGCAACGCAAAGCATTTCTGAATCTGGTTCAAGGGAGTAGGCCAGTGGCTGCGTATGAAGCGGAATTCTTACGCCTTAGTCGATAAGCTCGAAGGATGGTGGCCACAGACCATGAACGTTGTGTTCAATTTGAGGATGGTCTGAGGGATGATCTACGTGTATTGATAGCACCACAGCGGGAAAGAGAATTTGCTGTGCTGGTGGAAAAAGCTAAGATAGCTGAGGAGGTTAAGCGGACAGAGAAATTGAATCGGGATAGAGATAGGGATGGAAGTAAGAGGAATTTTGAATCGTCAGGGGCAGCTGGGCAAACTCAGGAAAGACCTAGGTCAGACGGGCCGAGACGGGATGAGATACCTACTGCTGCTAGTCAGACACAGAAGTGTGCTCGATGTGGTAAATTCCATGAAGGTGAGTGTTGGGCGGGCAGTGGGAAGTGCTTTACCTATGGATCTACGGACCACCAAGTTAGAAACTATCTGCAGCAACAGGGCAGTGAAGGGGCCACGGGCCAAGGGAATGCACATCTAGAAAGAGGAGGTCAACAACCACCAAGGGGCCGTGGTCAAGTCAATGGTGGCAATGGCACAGGACATGGTCGTGGAGGTGCAGGTTATGCTGAGGCAAGGCAGCCAACCTTGGTCTATGCAGCACGTCGCCAAAGGGACAAGGATGCTCTAGATGTGAATACCGGTGCGTACTCTACCATAGTATACTAAGTGTTTCTTTTGGCTTTAGAATTAGAGCGCGCAGCGAAAGCATAGTGGTGAGACTTGGGTAGTACGATTAGTAGTTAGTTGGAAATTTCGTGGAAGAAATTTCTTTAAAAGGGGTAGAACTGTAACATCCTGAATTTTTGGGCCTATGCGTTTAATGGGTGAATATGTGTAATTAGTTAATTTGAGTATTAGGGGTCCAAATTGGGCTCAGGATTGGGCTAAAGCCTTAGTTAAATTTTCTGTTTGGACACTCTAGTGGAGAGCCTGTTAGAATGAGGTTTAAAAGATATTAATTGTAAATAAAGATGCAGATGGGCTTGTGGCCCAGTGGTCAGTAGCGCCACTTAAAGAGCAAGGAGGTGGCGTCAACTGAGGAGGCCCAAATTCAAGTTTCATGGAGCCCAATTCTTTTAATTTAAGTTAGCTAATTTTCGGCATTAGGGTTAGGTGGAGTGGACGGCAACAAGGCTCAAAAATAGGAGGATTTATGTGAATGGGATAATGTAGATATTATAGTTGATAATACGGAAGATAAAGGAGAAAAGATAGGAATTATCTGTAAGGCTAAGTGGTGGCCGAATTTCAAACTCTGAGGGGGAGGAGAAATCGGTTTCTGATATGGCTAAGGGGTGCCAAAATTTCCCTTGCTAATTAACTGGTTTTAGTTGTCAAAAGAGGGCAATTCTGGCTTTTGGTTAGTAGGAGTGCTGAAACTTTATATAGTCAGGTGAGGGTTCTCTTCTTTATTTTTTGGCATTTAGGGTTTCCATCTTTTCTTTCTCTTCTTCTCTGAGTAAAAGCCAAAATTCCTAACCCTATTCCCTCATCTTCACTTTGATTCAAAAGCCGAAACTTCCATCCTCATACAAACTAAGGTGAGCAAACATTGCTCTCAAGTCAGAGACTACTTTACGACTTAGAGCATCCGCCACTACATTAGCCTTACCCGGGTGATATTCGATTGAGCAGTCATAATCCTTTAGCAACTCGATCCACCTTCTCTGCCTTAGATTCAACTCCTTCTGAGTTAAAAGATATTTTAAGCTCTTATGATCTGTGTAAATGACAGATTTCTCCCCATACAAATAATGCCTCCAAATCGTAACAACCCCAAACTCGGCCCATGCGTTTCGACCAGATCTGGTATGCTACAAGTTGTACATTGAAAACTTTTGCCTTGTTGGTTTTGGAAGTCATAAGTTGATTAGACATTATTTGAATAAATAAGTGACATTTTAATAATAAAACCTTTGTATTACTATTATTAAAAGTATAAAACCTTTAACACAAATTCATAAGTGGCGGAACATTAAAAACTACTTAATTGAATAAAAATTATGGGGCCTTATTACATAGATATTCCCAAAATGAAAATAAAATAAAACTTAATGAAAACCGAAATAAATTTGTAGAAATAACAACTTGATGGCCCATCGAGTCTGTCTCAGCTCCCATGTCCACGATCTACTGCTCATCTGAAGGAGAAGAGAAAAAGGAAAGTGTGAATCACCAAGACTCAATGTATAAATCTCGAAACACACAACGACCTGAGCCCACAAACACATTATGGGCCCTGGCCCATACATAAAGGCAACAATCATATTTACATGTTAAATAATAATTGATGAATAGCCTAACCCATCCTAGGTTTCCATCCTCTACACACCAACCCGTACCAACCATCACACCTTGGGGATTTCTACAATCAACCCTCCATCCGCTACACACCATAACGACAGCCGTACTGCCTATTCCTGTTATTTAGGAATCATTAAATGTGGCATAGCCACCGATCACTATGTGACCTAACATTTACATTTGTGGGATTTTCACCACCGATCACCAAGTGACCTATCGTGCACTTCCCCTTCAATATCATAATCCCACCCCTTGCATACACACATAAAGAAAACATCATGCAGGTTTACATATATTTCGATACACATAGAGAGTTCTATGTTTACGTACCTGGCATCCTTGCCTAACCCTTTTAGGGTTCCATTCGACTGTCTATACAGCCTCCTTCCGGGTTTTTTAGCCCATAACATATATATAGACATACATACAGGTTTAATAGTATGTTAGAGATCTACACACCTGATTACCGATAAAACGATGCTTTCTATGTCGACGCTATCTATAGTCAACACAACTGCTATCTGCCTAAGGTGATGTTCAGAAGCCGGTCCACAACCAAGTGGCCAATCTCGAACAGCAAATACTGCTCGTTTCTTAAACTTAGGGATTCTCTCATTTGCCTGATCCATATTTAATTCCATCACAAGTCCTTGTTAGAACTACTATCACAATATATGATCATTAATCCTCATCATAAAGTTAAGATCTTGTATACAATGAACGAATCTAGTAAAAATCTAGAGAAAATCTCCTTACCTTAAAATCCCGAAATTGGAGACTAGCGATTTTCGGCTTTTAGATCTAGACGACCAAGTTTCCTTCAAATCCCGGAATGCCGCCCAACATAGAACCATTAAACTATTAGCTTTTCAGCTTTTTCCTTTCAAGAACCGAAATAGAACATGAGATCTAACTGAAGTCGACACTTACCTTAGCACAGGGAATTCAGCTAGCACTGGAGAGAGGATTCAGCAATGTCAAATAAGAAGTTTTAAATGCCGGAAGGAATAGAGTCGATTCACAAATGAGATGAATAGAAAAAATCTATGGAGATTTCAGCTTTTAGAGAAATCGACATGTAACACCCCAAACCCGGCCCATGAGTTTCGACCAGATCTGGTATGCTACTAGTTGTACATTGAACACCTTTGTCTTGTTGGTTTTGGAAGTCGTAAATTAAATAGACATTATTTAAGAAAATAAGTGGCATTTTGAAAATAAAACCTTGTATTAAGTATAATTAAACCTTTGACATAATCTCATTAGCTGCAGAATGTTAATACTACTTAATGGATAAAACTAGGGGCCCTTATTACATTGATAATTCCTGAGTACAAATAAAATAAAATAAAACTTTAAAGAAATCCCAAAATAATAATTTGTAAAAATAAAGCTTGATGGCCCCTCGAGTCCGTCTCGGCTCCCATGTCCACGATCTACTGCTCATCTGGAGGAGTAGAGAAAAAGGAAAGCGTGAGTCACCAAGACTCAGTGTATAAATCTCAAGCACACAACGACCTGAGCCCATAAACACATTATGGGCCCTGGCCCATACATAAAGGTAACAATCATAATCACATGATAAACAATAAATAATGAAAAACCCAACCCATCCTAAGTTTCCATCCTCTACACACCATCCCGTACCAACCATCACACCTTGGGGATTTCTACAATCAACCCTCCATCCGCTACACACCATATCGACAGTTGTGCTGCCTGTCATAAAGACCGATCACTATGTGACTTCTATGGTAAAGCCACCGATCGCTATGCGACCTTAAAAATATATCGACAGCTGTGCTTCCTGTCATAAAGACCGATCACTATGTGACCTATGTGGCAAAGCCACCGATAGCTGTGCGACCTTCTTCCCCTTCATCATGTCAATCCCATCCCCATGCTTACATGCAAGAATATAAATATATTATCATCAAAGATTATCACATACTTTTCGATACATATAGGGAGTTCTATGTTTACGTACCTGGCATCTTTGCCTAACCCTTTTAGGGTTCTATTCGACTGTCTATACAGCCTCTTTCCGGCTTTTTAGCCCATAACACACATATATATATATATAAACATACATACAGGTTTATTAGTAGTGTGTTAGAGATCTACACACCTGATTACCGATAAAACGATACTTTCCATGTCGACGCTATCCTTAGTCGACACAACAGCTATCTCGAACGGCAGATACTACTCGTTTCTTAAACTTAGGGATTTTCTCCTTTGCTTGATCCATATTTAATTCCATCAAAAGTCCTTATCAGAACTACTATCACAATATTTAATTGTTAATCCTCATTATAACATTAAGATCTTGTATATAGTGATGAAATCTAATAGAAATCTTGGAAAATTTACTTACCTTAAAAATCCCGAAAGTGGAGACTAGCTATTTTCGGCTTTTAGATCTAATTGACAAAGCTTCCTTCAAATCCCGAATTGCCGCCTATCATAAAACCATTAAACTATTAGCTTTCGGCTTTTGCCTTTCAAAAACCGAGAATAGATCATGAGAACTAATCAAAAATCGACACTTACCTTAGCATAGGAGATTCGGCTAGCATTAGAGAGAGGATTCGGCAATGCCAATGGAAGATTTAAATGCCGGAAGTATAGAACTAATTCTCAAATAGGATGAATAGAAGAAAAGACTATGGATGCTTAGGCTTTTTAGAGAAATAGGCACAATGAGGAAAAAGTGGAGAAGAGTTTCGGCTTTTGAAGAAATTGGAGAAAAGAAATTGGAGAGGGAGAGGCTAGGGAATTTCGGCACAATGGGAGAGGAATTTAGGGTTCCCAGTGTCTGAATCAAGGAGCTAGCCCCCTATTTATAGATATTTAGGCACCTACTGCTAAAAACCGAAAACGCCCTTAAAATTCAAGCTAAAAGAGAGGAGAAATTCGGCACCCTCTTTGCCATGCAGTAGCCGAATTTTACACTCCTCTAGGTGATGAATTTTCGGCCATCACCTTCCTTGTAGATAAGCTCCTATCTTTTCTCCTTTTTATCTTCTTAATTATCAGTTATAAAATCCATATATATCTTCCTATTTTTAAGCCTTGTAGCCGTCCACCTCATTAATTCTAAATGCCAAAATTTAACTTATTTAAATTAAAAGATTTTGGGCTTCATTAAACTTACATTTTTGGGCCCCTAAGTCCCTTGTGTGGCGTCACTTCTAATTCCCTTACAGTGCCACTTATTGTTGGGCCACAAGCCCACGTTGGTATTTTAAACATAATTACCACGTTTTAACTCTATAATGCCCAATCTAATAATTTAACCAAGGTCTTTGCCTAATCCTGAGCCCAATCTGGACCCCTATCACTTAAATTAACATATTAACACTATCCCTACACTAAATGCACAGGCCCATAAATTTAGGGTGTTACAGTTCTACCCCCCTTAAAGAAATTTCGTCTTCGAAATTTCCAACTAACTATTAATCGTACTACCCAAGTCTCACCACTATGCTTTTGCTGCGCACTCTAATTCTAAAGCAAAAAGAAACACTTAGTATACTATGTAGAGTACGCACCGGTATTCGCATCTAGAGCATCCTCGTCCTCTTGGCGACGTGCTGCATAGACCAAAGCTGGCTGTCTCGCCTCTGCATAACCTGTACCTCCACAACCATGTCCTGTGCCATTGCCACCATTGACTTGACCACGGCCCCTTGGTGGTTGTTGACCACCTCTACCCGGTTGAGCATTGCCTTGGCCTGTGGGCCCTTCATTGTCTCATTGCTGCGGATAGTTTCTAACTAGGTGGTCCGTAGATCCACACCTAAAACACTTCCCAGTGCCTGCCCAACACTCACTGGCATAAAATTTGCCACATCGAGCACACTTCTGTGTCTGACTAGCAGCAGCAGGTCTCTCATCCCGTTTTGGCCCGTCTGACCTAGGTCTTTTCTGAGTTTGCCCAACTACCTCTGACGATTCAAAATTTCTTTTACTTCTACCCCTATCTCTATAGCGATTCAACTTTTCAGTCCTCTTAACCTTCTCGACTATCTTAGCCTTTTCCACTAGGACAGCAAATTCCCTTTCCCGCTGTGGGGCTATCAAAACACGCAAATCATCCCTCAGGCCATCCTCAAACCTAACACAACGTTCATGCTCCGTGGCTACCATCCCACGAGCATAACGGCTAAGACGTAAGAATTCAGCTTCATACGCAGCCACTGAACTACTCCCTTGAACCAGATTCAGAAATGCTCTGCGCTGCGCATCTTCATAACTCGATCCAATGTACTTATTCTGATACACCGTTTTAAAGAGTTCCCAGGTGATACGGTCAGACACTGTACCATCCTTAACAGTAAGCCACCATTGATATGCTTCATCTTGCAGGAGGGATACCACTCCTTTCAACTTCTCCTCCTCCGTGAAATCCAAATCATCCATTATGCGTTCTACCGCCTCCAACCAATACTCAGCTGAACTTGGGGCTACACCAGAAATTCCTCTAAACACTTCTACCCCATTGGCCCTAAGCCGCTCCGGTACAGATTTTCGGGCTCCTGTGCCCATACCAGCCCCAGCAACCCACTCTAAAACCCTTAACATTGCCTGAGATACCGCATCATCTCCGGTACTCTGATCCTGAAATTCCTCCTCCACAGCTGGCATCTCGTTTCCAGAACCATGACCAGACCCTACTGGTTCTGACACCATCCTCTTACCCCTACCACGACCACGTGGTGGACGTCCCCGACCCCTTGTACTCATTCTACCTCTTCGCTTTTATCTGATTAGAAATTTTATGAATTATTAGTTTTCTTCCACTATTTTAACCACGAACAGTCTTATGAATAATAACTTTAAGAGTAATTCTTTCGAATTTGCATTCACCATTCAGTCTCAAGTGCATATCCTCTAAGAAACACATACATTCAATCATCAATATCCATGAACTCACGCTCATTACAGAAAAGTGGTGTTGTTGTTGCTGTTGTTGTTTCCACTACCCAGGGGTATTTTCGTAATTTTATCCTACAGGGGTATTTTTGTAATTTTTCAAAATAAGGTTCCTTGGTGATTTTGTAAAATAAGGGTATTTTGGTAATTTTACAATCCAGGGGTATTTCGGTAATTTTGAATTCCAGGGGTATTTCGGTAATTTTAACATCCAGGGGTATTTTGGTAATTTTAAAAATCGGGGTATTTCGGTAATTTTGAGATTCGGGGGTATTTTGGTGTTGTTTTTTTTTAAACAAGGGCACTTTGGAAAATCTAGTTACTCTTGTAAACATAGAGTTTTTGGGTAAATTTTTCATAGCTGTGAACATTTTCAAATCAAGTGTATCTTTTTGGAAATATACAAAACTTAGGGGTTTTTGTTTGCAACATAGAGTGAACAGTCACTACGCACCAGGTAAGATTCCAGCGAAGAGGAGGTCAGTCACTAGGACTGCTTAAATACCAAGCTCTCCCTGAATCCACTCCTAGACATGCGTATGCCTATTACCACCCCCTGTCACGGCTAAAGTGAACGGTCACTATGCACCAGGTAAGATTCCAACGAAGAGGAGGTGAGTCACTTGGACTGCTTAAATACCAAGCTCTTCGGATCTACACCTAGACAAGCATATGCCCGTTGCCACACCTTAGTCTTGCGACTCGTTTACAGGTTTTGTTTAGTGGAATTAAGTCTTATGGAATTGAAGAGTTGTTTGTCTAAGCCTAGAGTCCATCAAGTTCTAATCTAGATAGTCTACGTCCCATAAAGCCCATTAAGCCCACATTTATATCACAATCAGGAGTTTAGAATACTTACCTGGGTGGATTGGATGTCGGTAGACTCGAAGGCCATGTCTTCAAACCAAAAAAAAAATTCTTAAATTCAATTTTTTTTTCTAAAACACTTCTAGACCCATTTCACAGCCTGAGTTTTGAACTGGGCTCTAATACCAAATTGTAACACCCCAAACCCGGCCCATGAGTTTCGACCAGATCTGGTATGCTACTAGTTGTACATTGAAAACCTTTGTCTTGTTGGTTTTGGAAGTCGTAAATTAAATAGACATTATTTAAGAAAATAAGCGGCATTTTGAAAATAAAACCTTGTATTAAGTATAATTAAACCTTTGACATAATCTCATAAGCTGCAGAACGTTAATACTACTTAATTGGATAAAACTAGGGGGCCTTATTACATTGATAATTCCTAAGTAAAAATAAAATAAAAGAAAACTTTAAAGAAATCCCAAAATAATAATTTGTAGAAATAAAGCTTGATGGCCCCTCGAGTCCGTCTCGGCTCCCATGTCCACGATCTACTGCTCATCTGGAGGAGTAGAGAAAAAGGAAAGCGTGAGTCACCAAGACTCAGTGTATAAATCTCAAGCACACAACGACCTGAGCCCATAAACACATTATGGGCCCTGGCCCATACATAAAGGTAACAATCATAATCACATGATAAACAATAAATAATGAAAAACCCAACCCATCCTAGGTTTCCATCCTCTACACACCATCCCGTACCAACCATCACACCTTGGGGATTTCTACAATCAACCCTCCATCCGCTACACACCATATCGACAGCTGTGCTGCCTGTCATAAAGACCGATCACTATGTGACCTATGTGACGAAGCCACCGATCGCTATGCGACCTTAAAAATATATCAACAGCTGTGCTGCCTGTCATAAAGACCGATCACTATGTGACCTATGTGGCAAAGCCACCGATCGCTGTGCGACCTTCTTCCCCTTCATCATGTCAATCTCATCCCCATGCTTACCTGCAAGAACATAAATATATTATCATCAAAGATTATCACATACTTTTCGATACACATAGGGAGTTCTATGTTTACGTACCTGGCATCTTTGCCTAACCCTTTTAGGGTTTCATTCGACTGTCTATACAACCTCTTTCCGGCTTTTTAGCCCATAACATATATATATAAACATACATACAGGTTTATTAGTAGTGTGTTAGAGATCTACACACTCGATTACCGATAAAACGATGCTTTCTATGTCGAGCTATCCTTAGTCGACACAACAGCTATCTTGAATGGCAAATACTGCTCGTTTCTTAAACTTAGGGATTTTCTCCTTTGCCTAATCCATATTTAATTCCATCAAAAGTCCTTATCAGAACTACTATCACAATATTTAATTGTTAATCCTCATTATAACATTAAGATCTTGTATATAATGATGAAATCTAATAGAAATCTAGGAAAATCTACTTACCTTAAAAATCCCGAAAGTGGAGACTAGCTATTTTCGGCTTTTAGATCTAATTGACCAAGCTTCCTTCAAATCCCGAATTGCCACCCATCATAAAACCATTAAACTATTAGCTTTCGGCTTTTGCCTTTCAAAAACCGAGAATAGATCATGAGAACTAATCAAAAATCGACACTTACCTTAGATAGGAGATTCGGCTAGCACTAGAGAGAGAGGATTCGGCAATGCCAATGGAAGATTTAAATGTCGGAAGTATAGAACTAATTCTCAAATAGGATGAATAGAAGAAAAGACTATGGATGCTTCGGCTTTTTAGAGAAATCGGAACAAAGAGGAAAAAGTGGAGAAGAGTTTCGGCTTTTGAAGAAATTGGAGAAAAGAAATTGGAGAGGGAGAGGCTAGGGAATTTCGGCACAATGGGAGAGGAATTTAGGGTTTTCAATGTCAGAATCAAGGAGCTAGCCCCCCTATTTATAGATATTTCGGCACCTACTGCTAAAAATCGAAAACGCCCTTAAAATTCAAGCTAAAAGAGAGGATAAATTCGGCACCCTCTTTGCCATGCAGTAGCCGAATTTTACACTCCTCTAGGTGATGAATTTTCGGCCATCACCTTCCTTGTAGATAAGCTCCTATCTTTTCTCCTTTTTATCTTCTTAATTATTAGTTATAAAATCCATATATATCTTCCTATTTTTAAGCCTTGTAGCCGTCCACCTCATTAATTCTAAATGCCGAAATTTAACTTATTTAAATTAAAAGATTTTGGGCTTCATTAAAATTACATTTTTGGGCCCCTAAATCCCTTGTGTGGCGTCACTTCTAATTCCCTTACAGTGCCACTTATTGTTGGGCCACAAGCCCGTTGGTATTTTAAACATAATTACCACCTTTTAACTCTATAATGCCCAATCTAATAATTTAACCAAGGCCTTTGCCTAATCCTGAGCCCAATCTGGACCCCTATCACTTAAATTAACATATTAACCCTATCCCTACACTAAATGCATAGGCCCATAAATTTAGGATGTTACACGGCACAAGAGGAAAAGAATGGAAAAGAGAGTGAAGGGAGAGGTTTCAGCTTTTGAAGAAATTAAAGAAAAGAAATTGTAGAGGGAGAGACTAAGAATTTCGGCACAATGGAAAAAGAAGAAATTAGGGTTCAAATGCCAGAATTAATGAGATATCCCCCATATTTATAGAAATTTCGGCACTCCTATCAAAAAATCGAAAGTACCCTTCCTGATAACTAAGAATCAGGCTAATAAAAAGGGAAAATTTGGCACCCCTTTTCCATGAAGTAGCCGAATTCTTTACTCCTCTAGGTGGTGGATTTTCGGCCATCACCTTTCCTTGATAGCTCTTATCTTTTCTCCTTTTTATCTTCTATATTATCAATTATAAAATCCACATAAATCCTTCTATTTTTTAGCCTTGTTGCCATCCACTTCACCTAACCCTAACGCCGAATTTAGCTTACTTAAATTAAAAGAATTGGGCTCCATAGAACTTAAATTTTGGGCCCCTTACACCCTTGTTGTGGAGTCACCCCTTGCTCCCTTTTAAGTGTCGAAAATGGCCCAAAAACATGGGCTCCTTGCGGCCAAAACTTGGGCCCCTTTAACTGTTAGTGACGCCACCTTCTAACTCCCTTGCAGTGCCACCTATTGTTGGGCCACAAGCCCACGTTGGTATTTTAAACACAATTACCACCTTTTAACTCTATAATGCCCAATCAGATAATTTAACCAAGGCCTTTGCCTAGTCCTAAGCGCAATTTGGACCCCTATCACTTAAATTAACATATTAAACATATCCTTACACTAAATGCATAGGCCCATAAATTTAGGATGTTACAGTATATGTGTTATGGGCTAAAAAGCCGAAAAGAGGCTGTGTAGACAGTCGAATAAAACCCTAAAAGGGTTAGGCAAAGGATGCCAGGTACGTAATCATAGAAATCTCTATGTGTATCGATATATATATATATATATATATATATATATATATATGGAAGCCTGTTTTCTTAAAGATGGTATGATGTTTTCAATTTTTCATGTGTGTATGCATGGGGTGGGATTATGATAATGAAGTGGAAGTGCATGATAGGTCACTTGGTGATCGGTGGTTAAACCACAAATTCAAATGTTGGGTCACATAGTGATCGGTGGCTATGCCACGTTAAATGATTCCTGAATAATAGGAATAGGTAGTACGGCTGTCGTTATGGTGTGTAGCGGATGGAGGGTTGATTGTAGAAATCCCCAAGATATGATGGTTGGTACGCGTTGGTGTGTAGAGGATGGAATTCTAGGATGGGTTGGGCTATTCATCATTTATTATTTACCATGTAATTATGCTTGTTGCCTTTATGTCTGGGCCAGGGCTCATAATGTGTTTGTGGGCCTCAGATCGTTGTGTTCGGGATTTATACATTGAGTCTTGGTGACTCACCCTTTCATTTTTCCTACTCTTTCAGATGAGCAGTAGATCGTGGACATGGGAGCTGAGACGGACTCGAGGGGCCATCAAGTTTTTATTTCTATAGTTTATTTTTGGTTTTTCCTTTAAGTTTTTATTTTGGGAGTATTTATGTAATAAGGCCCCATAGTTTATATCCATCTAAGTAGTTTTTAATATTTGCAACTTATGAAATTATGTCAAAGGTTTGATTATACAAAATAATAATAATACAGGGTTTCCTTTTCAAATGTCATTTATTTATTCAAATATTGTCTAATTAACTTACGATTTCCAAAAATCAACAAAGTAAAAGTTTTCAATGTACAACCCGTAGCATACCAGATCTGGTCGAAACTTATGGGCCGGGTTTGGGGTGTTACAATTTTGGAGCACTTTCTTGAATGACCACTTCTGACTTTTGTTAAATTAGCACTTCAGAAGCAATGCTCCTACTTATTTTAAGGTCAACAGTCCATATGTTTTCCGCCAACATATTAGATATAATAAATGAGGTAGAAAATATGTATTGCAGTTTTTAAAAAAAATACATATGTATTTTAAAATGTAGGAGCATTTACCAGTTTCTTTATGATTCTATAAAAAATGAGTAATCCATATTAGATATAAGTTTGGTCAAAACAAGATAATAAAGAGAAGAATAATTTTTACACTTATATATGAGTTCCACACAACATCTTCAGCAACAATAAGCTACCTATGCTCATCTCAACCATAGCCGTTATTGTCTTTTCCACTGAGCATGTCATAAACGATTTCCTAATCCCTTTTCAATGTCCTAATCCTCGATTAAATATTAGGTTTAGCATTCAACATAGCATTGGGTAAAACTTTTTCTAACATTCTTTCCAGCTCATTTAAATAATCAGCCTTGAATCTCGTATTTGTGTTAAAGGTTCCAACATTGTGCAAGTCAACCATATAGGAAACCAACGTAGCATCTTCTTCCAGAACCCATTTCCTTTTGGTTCCTCGAGAATTTTGGGAAGAAACACTTGATTCTGAAAAGCCTGACATAACTATCTTAAGGAAAAACACAAATTAAAATTAGGCTCGATATTATGAATCAAAAGGTCGACACTTTATAAAATTATAACACATGAAGAATAAAAAGAAAATAAATTAAAGTTGTAATTCAACAAGTTTAGTACAATATAGAAAGACAATTCAAACAACACCAAAATTTCATAAACTAGATACATGAAATAACATAAACAAATTAACCTTTTACTATTTTTACCCTAAACCTAACTAATTTCTAGATTCTTGCCATTCATAGAACATTTGATTGGATAGATCAATCCTCCAAGTAACCCATGCATCCGATGGATGAATATTTATGACATTCGGTTCATCGTCATCTATCATATTACTAGGTAATCCTTCTCCCAACTCCGTTTCAATAAGATCAAGACTCATATAAGTTCAAATAAAACTATGGAGCAAACAACATGCAATAATGATTCTATTGTGCACACTCACAGGATAGAATGATGGACTCCTAAGTATTCACAAACTAAGTTTTAATAACGCAAAACATCTTTCAATAACATTGCGTGCTAAAGCATGTTTCATATTGAAAAATTCTTCTCAAGTACTTGGTTGGTAACCGTGACGCCACTCTTTCAAATGATATCTTTGTCCTCTAAAAGGCGTAAAAAATCCCTCACGATTTGTGTAACTAGCATAAAATAAATAATAACAACCTAAAAAAAAGAATAAAAAACTACTTATCATGGTTAACTTTCCCAAAATAGTATGATCTTAAAAATTAATTCAAATTCCTCCAATTCTTCATTTTACCATGAGGAACTTTTAGTCCATATCTCCTACCAACGACATCTCAAAGAACCCATCCATCAGTAACAAATCCTTCCCAACCAAGAAGAAAATAAGCAAAATGCATATCTGGTGTACAAACACCTAACATATTTGTTTTTATGTCACCTTTTCGCGTTCGATATCTAAGTTTATCAACTTTTGGAACCCTAATATTGATGTAGGTTCCATCTAAAGCACCTAAGCAATTCTACAAAATGTAGTTTAAAAACCTCAAGTTAGGATACTGTATTTAAATCTAAGGCTATGTATGGTTGAAGGTAATGGCTATTCCATTACATGCCTATTACAAGGTTATTCTGTAGGCCCACATAAACATATGTTTGGTTCAATGGAATACCCTATTACGAGTGTATTCCATTCCAGGCTTAAGCAGAGATATTTACTGATTTCTATTCCCTTCCCTCTTCACCGTTTACCCATTCGTTGTTTAAAGAACCCTATCTTACCCTTACCAAATTCTCACCTCAAAAACACTTATCAATCGGCAGCCAGTTCTTGCTTCCTTTGACTCCGGCATTCCTCCCCTTCATCCAAGGTCAGGTAAACATTTTTCTTTCTGTTGTTCCTTTCATTTTCCTATTCTGCCATTTTTGTTACCCACAAATTTTTTCTTCCTATTTTCGTTATTGCTTCCTTCACCATCATCTGATTTTTTTTAATAAACATAGGGATTTCTATTCCCTTCCCTCTTCACCGTTTACCTTAGTCTTCAAACATAAAATTTTATTAGAAGAAGCACTCTATTGCTTTGTTTCTCTCGTTGTAGCATAAGATCAAGATCAACTGTTCTTCAAACAAAAGGGAAAAAGCTGATAAGTTTCTAACCCTACGATTTTCTTGTCGAAATTTGAATTTCTTTGACGGGTCCTTTGTCATTTTTACAAATAAAAATAAAAATTACTTGAAGTGTAAAATTTTATGTACTTATTTCCCTTGTTCTTGGATTTGATCTTGGATTTTAATATTGTCATCTTTTTGAAAGAAAAAGGTGCTTTTAGCCTTGAATTGAAAACTTTTTTTGGTTCATACATCTGAGTTTTGTTAAATGTGATTAGGAAAGTTTCTTTTCCAATTATGTAGATCAGGAATTTGAATGAAAAGGCTGAACTTATTTCTTTTTTTATCAGATGATAGTACGATTTTAGTTGCAAATTTTGATTTCTGATTAATTGGGTGTTCATATTTGCTTGAAGAACCCTATCTCACCCTTACCAAATTCTCACCTCAAAAACACTCAATCGGTAGCCATTTCTTGCTTCCTTCGACTTCGGCATTCCTCCCCTTCATCCAAGGTTAGATAAACATTTTTCCTTCTACTGTTCCTTTCATTTCTATGCATTCCTCCCCTTCGACTCAGCCATTTCTATGCATCCCACTCTTCCAGTTTACATCTTCAACATGTGCTAATTTTGTTTGATTTATGTCAACGAACATGAGGACTAAGTTTACTGCTCTTCCACCTTGATATCGTAAATGGGTACTATGAAATATGTCTTTGTAGTCTACACATGTAACATCCTAAAATTTGAATTTTTATATGTTGCATTATTTTGGTGCTCAGCTAATTAAATTACCCAATGTGTGTGTTTAAATAGTCCTGAGAAGGCTCGGGATTTATTTGGAATTGGTAGAATTATTTTGGCAATTGGTAGAATTATTTTGGCAATTGGTAGAATTATTTTGGTAATTAGTACTTTAAGGAAATGGAATAAGTGACCTTAAAGCTTAAGGTAATTAAGTGGTAAAAAGTAAGCATAAGTGAGCAATTGGTAAAGAGGATATGGCGCCATGTGTGTTACCTTGAGGGAAGGAGTTCGAATCCCTTTGTGTGCATGTGAGAATTTTATTTTTGCTTTCCTTCCTCATAGTGTCAGTCAAGCATTGAATTTATGATAAGTTGGACTTTTATTTTTTATGGCAAGATGGCTAAGAGAAAAGGCAAGATTGAACTTAGGGAAAAGAATCAAATGGAAAAGGCATGTAGGAGGAACATAAGGCTTATAACAAGGGAGATGTTTTGGAAAGTTTGGGTGGCTAAACTTTGACCATTTGGCCATGCACTTGGACGGTTTTAGGGGCTAGGGGGGATGGCCGAATTTTTGGGTAGCATTTGGTAAGGTAGGTGCTAGTTTTGGTCATTTTTCATTTTGGCATTTTGGTGTATCAATAGTTTTCCTCTCCAAAATTTTTCTCCCCAAATTCTTCTCCCTAGCCGAATATGTCATGAACAATAGGTAAAACTTTTGTTTTCTTTTGGCCATTTCATTTTTGACCATTTCAGTATTATCTTTCTTTCTCCCCAAAGTCTTTTCCTTTTTGTGTCGAAACCATACATCTTGAAGGGCATTTTTCTTTTCTTTTCTTTTCTTCTCTTGCCGAATGCACACTAGTCTCAAGACTTTTTCTTTGTTCATCTTCCATTCTTGAAAAACTGAAATATAAACACCCTATTTTCTTCTTCTTTTTCTTCTTGCAAAAACTCTCAAACATCACTCCCTCTTTAATATTTTTACCATGGCCGAATGTCATTGATCATCATCCTCTCCAATATTTTCACTATAGCCAAATCTTCCTTCCTTCCATTGAACTTTCTTTTTCATTCGAGTAGTCATCTTTGAACAATCGGTAAGAACACCTTTTTTCAATTTTTTTATTTTTCCTCTATTGCCAAAATTCATATGTTGGCTTGGAAGGGTCTTTTTGACCAAAAACATCATCTTTTCTCTTTTAAACAAAACCCTTTCTTCTTGTAGTGGTATAGTGGAGTGCTGATTATTTCTACATCGTTTAATCGACTCTAGCCATAAGAAGATCGTGTGAAAAAGGGATTTCATCGTTCAAGGTAAGAATTTTTTTTTGAAGGGTTCTATATTATTTTTTATTCGTTAAAGATAGTGTTGATTAACTGATTTTATCTTAGGGACTCTATCACTCGATTTTCGTCCTGTGAACGTAAGGATTTTGTGGCAAGCCGGCTTCGCTCATAAGATCAATCGGTTATAATAACTTAATATTAGTTTGGACTGGTATTTATTTTCAATGGAGGCAAGCAAGATCGAATCAAAAGGGGTGGTGATTGGTGATCGAAAAAGGAGCGGATTTACGATCCCTTCTAGATTCAAGCGAAGGGCTGTTTCAGCGATCCAGGATTTTCCACCGGGTTGTGGACCCTCATCCAGTGAAAATCAACTATTCGAGGTTGTTCGCAATCGTGAGGCATCAACGATTCGGGATTTTCCACCGGGTTGTGAACCGTCAACCGGGAGAACCGGCAAATAGTTGTTATTCGTGATTCCGAGGGTAAAAACCTAGACCGTTTATTTTAGAGTAGATTTACTATAAGTGTTAATGTTCTAATCGAGCATTAAAAATATTTTTAGGTGTTGACGATCAGGAAAGTGTAGTGCTTACCGTAATCAAGTGTGTACTCTCACACCGTATCTCATGGGTTAGATAATTATATTGAGTTAATCGCTTGATTAAATCACATGTTAGTGAAATCAGATAAAATGGCATAATTATCACTATATTGGTAAAGACTATGAAATTAGCATTAAGACTGTGAAAATTATGAAATTGCCCTCTATGGGCCAAATCGACAAAAGTGACTATATGGGCCAAATGTGATAATTGATATATGGGCCAAATGTGATATTTGATATATGGGCCAAATGTGATAATTGATATGTGGGCCAAATGTGATAATTGATATATGGGCTAATTGTGATATTTGATATAGGGGCCTAATTGTGATATGGGCCAGATTGTGATAATATTTATAATGGGCCTTATTATTCGTATTAAATATTTGAATGAATTGTTGTAAATGAATATGCATTATATACATGGATTGCATGGGATGGGATATTGACGAAGAGAAGTTCTGGTAGCTCTACTACAAAATTCTGGTGGCTCTGCCACAAATCTGAAATAAATGGCAATGCCATGTAAATTCTGTAAATCTGGTGGCTTGTCCACAAATTGATATAAACAGCTTAACGCCTATTTGGTGTGTTGGCGGGGTGGGTGACTAAAGCTCCCCATAGGTGTGCTGGTTGGTACGGGTGGTGTGTAGCGGATGGAAATTAGGTTTGGTTTGGGAATTGCATATCACATGCATATTATATATATGTTATAAATGTTATATTTGTAAATGGATTTTGGCCCAATAAATGCTTAATTGAATTTTGGCCCAGTGGACAACGGTAAGTGGGTTACACACTGAGTTCTAGTAACTCACCCTATTTTCCTTACCCTTTTCAGGTAATGGACAGTAATGGAGACTTGGGCTATGGATATCTTGGTGGAGGCCATACTTCGTAAACAGTTAAAATTTGGATTTTGGATTTCTTTTAGTATTTTAATTACTTTTGCTATTTTGGGTTTTATGTTGTAATAAGGCATCTAGGTAAACTTTTAATTGTTTTATGTCTGATGGATTTATAATTTGCTTTAAATGCTTCAAAGAGGGATTTTTCTAAAACTTAAATAAATGATTTTCTCAAATGGATAAGCAAAAAGGGGTTTCGTAATAACTTTCGTAAATAAATTTAACTCAGTAATTTTTCTTTTTAAAATGTTCATCAATTTTATTATCATCTATCAAATTCTTTTAAATATTCTCGAAATATTAAATAAATTTCCTAAAGTTTCGATTTATAAACTATTACGTCTCAAATTTTTTGATTTATCAATCAACCTTAGTTTTAAATAAATTCCATGTTAAATTTTTGAAAATCTGTTTTACTTAAATCTAAAAAGACTATATGTACATTTATTTCATGTGACATGTCAAATCTGGCCTTACGCATGGGCCGGATTTTGTAACACCCCAAACCCGGTCCAACCACTACAACCGAGTCTGGCGTGCTACGGGGAAGAAAATGTTTAAAAGTTGATATGTCAATTTTGTTTAAGGAGAAAACTTTTGAATAATTTTAGAGAAAACGAATTTGAATCTTGTGATGTTCAAAACGTGTTAAAACTTGTTTTAGAAAATCTTAGTTGCCTAATTGTTACTCCATATTTATTACTTAATCAGTGAACATTTTAGAAAACATATACTTATCGAGGTTTAAAAAACAACAACCAATTCATATTTACCTGGTATGCTTATCGAAATTTATAGAAACAACCAAATAAAACATCCCAAAAATAAAAGTTAGGCGGCCTTATTACAACGCTGAAATCCCGAATTGAATGAAATAACTAAATGTCCAAATAGAAAACTTTGAAATAAATGAATGCTGAGCATGGCCACCTCGAGTCCACTCCGGCTCCATATCCACGATCTAAGTCTGATTTGCAAAATGTAAAGGAAGGGGTGAGTCGCCTAGACTCAGTATATAAATCCCCATCCCAAGTGAAATTATGCTCTTACACAAATTCATATACGGATATGCATATCATGCAACCCATCAACCTAGATATCCATCCGTGTCTCCCAAATCTACCCCTTGTGGCACCAAGCCACTAGTGGTACCAAACCACTGGTAACCGAAGTTACAGAAATAAACATATGTGGTACCAAACCACTGGTGGTCCCAAACCACTGAGACTGAGTCACAATTTTTATAATATGTGGGGCCAACCCACTGTTGTGATACCAAATCACTGGTGACAGTCTGATAGATCATACTTCCCCCTCCTCTCATCACCCATAACACAGAGTTATGCTAACAATATCAGTATGATCATGCTTAACATACGAAATTATGTACACAGGATATCATGCATTCATAGATCACAATCAGCGCGAGAAATCATAACAACTTACTCGGCATTCTCGCTTTTACCCACAAGGGTAATCTAGTATCCACAGCCGTCATTCCGGATTTTAACAACACATAACATTTAACAAATCAAGTAATGAAAGTGTGTAAGAGTTACACACCTGGTTCTCGTACTAACGCTCTCACTTCTTCTACGTTACTGTCACTCGAAACTACCACTATCGGCCTACGATCTACCTCCGATGTCGGCCCACACCCCGATGGCCAATCTCGTACTCCCGATACTGATCGTTTTCTTGTATTTTGGCGTTGGGTTTACAGATCCAACCCCTCCTATGGCTTGACTGTTATTATTGTCCATAATAACCCCTTGGTCACTAAACCAATAAAATGATGAGATCCAATTAATTTAATAACTATAACACTTAAAACAAACCCTTACCTAATCTGTCGAATCCCGAAAGTCCTTAAAACCTTCACCACCCTAACTATATTTGGCGAACACCAAAAGTATTAAACCAAACCGATAATCTCAACCAACCAAGCACCTTATGATATTCAGCCAAAAGAAAGGGACAAGAAAGTGGCCATTCGGCTGAACCTACCACCACCTACCTTCGGCTTTTCCACCAATTGGCACTATAGATCTCAGCAAGACAGGATTCGGCTACCAAGAGCAGAGAGTGAAACCAATAGAGCCTTAGGAAAAATATCATTCGGGTTAGAAACTAGAGAAAACATAGAGAAGAAAAATCCCGAAAACTCACCAAACTACTGAGGAGTACGCGGCTATGGTGCACCTTCGGGAAAAAGAAACCACCCTTGAAGATTCGGCTATGGGAGAAGAAGTATGGACAGAGGGGATTCGACTTTCAGAAGAATTTTGGAGAGGGAAATAAGGCTAGGGAATTTCGGCTAGAAGAGAAAAGTATGAGAAAAGAAAGAAAAGGGAAAACAAATGGGAGAAAAGATGAACACTCTAGCTACTAATTTCGGCAATACACACACACACAAAGTTGGAGTTTCGGCCAACTCTCTCCCTCCTGATAGCCTTTATCTCACCTGATAGCTTAATCGTTATCTTACCTATAAAAGAGACCACCTTAAAACCAACTCTTCCCTTCACTATTATCATCTTTTAACTAACAAAAATAACAGAATTATCACTCCTAAAATGTAGCTCATGTGCCGTCCTCCCCCTTCCCCTAAGAGTGTCGAATTTTGACCCACCAATTTGGGCCCCAAGCGGCCACACTAGGCCCAAACTCCTCCCCCTTGTGACGCCACCTGCATGCCTACTTATAGCACCTCCAAACTTTGGGCCACAAGCCCAACTTGCTACTAAACATACTTACTTAACTTAATTATAACCTAACACTATTTATAAGCAATTTAACCCAGGTTTTAAGCCCAAACCTAAGCCCAATACACACCTCAAAGCCTTAACCTACTAACTTAGCCATGCAACAGACCAAATGCATAGACCCACAAAATCAGGATATCACAGATTTGGGGTGTTACAACACAGTTACCTTTGGCTATTGTTATGTGAATCTCTATAGTGTTACAGTATACATGATTTCAGCTAATACAATTGCTAGTTGTGTAGCTAATACAGCTTGGTCATTTGTTTTGATTTTTCTATCTTATTTAACTTTTTTTTTCTTAATTTTTTTATCCTTTTACTTTTCTTTACACCTTATCAAGCAAAACCATCTTGAACCGAATATACATACACAATCTATCAAAATATATATATATACACATATGTTTATTTATATAAATCTTTTTTTTTCTGTTGAGCTTCTGCATAAAATATCTGTTGACTAATGGGATTTCTTTTCACTTCCATTTTCACATTATTTCCATATTTCTTATTTGGTTGAAGAAAGAGCAATTCACCCTTAAAATAGAGTTCCTCTATGGGTGTTATTGAGTTATTCCAACTTCTTTTTGTTTATTAGGTTTGATTGAACTATGATAAATGATGAAAAATCATCTCTTAGCTTTGGTTTCTATTTTATTTTCTGGTTTCTTTCTAATGCCTTTGTGGTAGGAAAGGTTCAGAAATTATTTTTGTGACATAAGGAGTAGTGTTCTTTATTTGTCTGAATATGTTACAATTTTATCTCTTCATCTACCCTTCCCGAGAAATTAAATCAGTCTGCTTATGTCCTTTTGTTGCTTCACAAGCTAAAGTTAGCAATTATTGATTCTTACAGTTTTTAACTACTTCTGAATTTTACTGTCTGATTTTGATGGAAGTAGACCTGACAACTTGTGTACCCATCTTGTGTTCATTCGTTTTTCTCATGATGTAGTCATGTTTAAATTATTTTATATTTTTATAAATTTTGATATATAAATAATTTGTATTATATACAATATGCAAAATTTTTGTTTTCATGTTATAATTATGTTATTTTCTTGTATCATGGCAGATACCCTTGTTGCTAAAATAGATGTCATTACCAGCTTTTCCTTGTCATTAATCACTTCTTCTCTGTTAATATAATTGATTTCTGCCCTCCTCTTTTTTTCCTTTTGTTTTTTTTTTCATTTAAACATAGAATGTGCTTGTAACACCCCAAACCCGGCCCAAACGCTACAACCGGATCTGGTATGTCACTTAAGTGATTTTATAAAACATGTAGCACTTAAGAAAACAATTGCAGGTTTAAATACTAAAACTGAAAACTTAGGGATTTATTAGTAAGTATAAAATATAAAATTATAAAGTGCATTGGTGGACCTTTAATTACAAGCCCAATAATTATCCATGTCTTAACGTATTTTAAACATTAAAAAAAATTAAAGCCCAACAATAGAAGCCTAACATAAAACCCAAAACTTAAGTACGAGCCTAGTGGCCCAAGGCCTTATTACAACGGAATTTAAAACTGATTAATAAAAATTAAAAGCCTCTTTGTTGGATCCAATAGCTCTTATGCATGGCCACCTTGCGTTCCTCTCTAGCCTGGTCCATTGCACTAAATGTCACCTGAGATAGTTAAAATAAAAGGGTGAGTCGCGAGACTCAGTGTGCAACCCTCATGCACCACTAGATTTGGGCCTTAAGCCCATAAAACAGATTAAACAGTTTAACACATATAATAACAAGAACTAATATGCAAACCCAACCCAAAACCTAGATGTCCAAACGCTACACGCCCCCGTACCAGCCAAGCACACCATTGGGGATTTCTACAATCGACCCACACCGCTACATTCCTTGATGGCAGTCTTGTTGCTCATCATCAAATCATGGCCGTAGCCACTTAGACAGATCACGGCAAAGCCGCTACACAGATCACGACAAAGCCGCTACACAGATCACGGTAAAATACCGCTACAATGTATAACTTCCTCCTTTATCAAACCCAACCCATGCAATCACAGAAAGTCATTTTACTTATATCATATAATCAAAACATTTACTGACCTGGTGATTTGCTTTTACTCCTTTTTGGCTTCCATCATTAAACCGAGATTTCGGCATTTATTGTAACATATAAAACTTATAAACATGTACATATTAATTAGATCTAGATGGTGGGGAAGTGTTACACACCTGATATCGCGAAATCCAATATCCAAGTCGATAACCTTGTTATCCGGATCTACTACCCTCAGTGTAAAGTCTTGCTCAAAAATCGGAAAAACACACAAAGATCTAGCCCCTTCAACAATCGGCTAAGATTAAACAAATCCCAAATCACACATTAAAATTAATAACTCGCTTACCTTGAGATCCCGAAAATAACCCCACTCAAAGGTTACTGAACCTTGACTTACAGATCTAAGCGTTAAACTTCTCTTTAGATCCCAAAATGTAGAGGAATAAGAAAAACCTTTGATTAGTCACTACATAGCCATTCGGCTAGAAACCTTGAAAAACTGGAGAAATATTAGAAACTTAGAATCGACACATACCTATTGATTCCTTAAAAATTTTGGCACAGGTAGGTACCTCAGAATGATTTCGGCACACATACAGAAGACTACATCTCGCGTTTTCGGCTTTTACGTAACTTCGGGAAAAAGAGGATGAATCCTTGAAGATTCAGCTATGAAAGGAAGAAATATGGGCAAGGAGAATTCGGCTTAAGTGTTTGAAAAGAATGAGAAAAGAGTTGTCAGAGAATTCGGCCTAATAGAGGAAGAAACGAAAGAATAATTTCAGAGGAAGGAACAAGTGAAGATTTCGGCAGAGGAAAGAAAAAGATGAAAAGATTTTGTTAGCAGAATTTCGGCTTCTACAAAAGCCTATACTAAACCGATTCTCCCCCCTTGTAGTTGAGTTTCGGCCAACTCTGCAACCCAAGAGATAACTCACATCCTTATCCCTTATCTCCTTAAAAATAGCCCTATTTCTTCTCCTCCTATTATCATCATTTAATAATCAAAATAAAAGAATTAATTCCCCTATTTTGTAGCTAGTGTGCCGTCCCCCCTTCCCTCCTAAGTGCCAAATTTTTAACTCAAAACTTGGGCCCTAAGTAGCCCTCCCATGGCCCAATCCTTCCCTTAATGATGCCACCTATATGCTCCCCTTACAACACTTCCAAATTTTTGGGCCACAAGCCCACCTTGGAATTTAAACACAAATATCTATTCAATTAATTTTCTATAGCTCTTTATCAAAACCAACCCAGGTTTTAGCCCAAGCCTGAGCCCCCTTTTTGTACCTCAAGGTCTCAAATTAACATTTTAAGCGAGCACCACATAAAATGCACAAGCCCTTAAATTTAGGGTGTTATAGTTCTACCCCCCTTAAAATAAATTTCGTACTCGAAATTTACCTGATCAAAAGAGATGGGGATACTGCTGTCGCATAACATCCTCTGGCTCCCATGTCGCCTCTTCTGCGTCGTGATTTCGCCACAGAACTTTGACCAAAGGGATGGACTTTCTTCTCAACACTTTTACATTTCTATCCAAGATTTGCACTGGCTCCTCCTCAAAAGACAAGTCTGGCCTTACCTTAATCTCTTCTACCAGCACTATATGCGATGGATCAGATCGATAATGTCTCAGCATCGAGACATGAAATACGTCATGTATCTGTTCTAACTCTGAAGGCAACTCCAAATGATAAGCCACTGGGCCCATACGTTCTAACACCCGATAAGGCCCAATAAACTGAGGACTTAGCTTACCCTTTCGTCCAAACCTCATTACCTTTTTCCATGGAGAAACCTTCAAAAAACTTGGTCTCCTACTGCGAATTCCACCTCCTTCCGCTTTAGATCCGCATAAGACTTCTGCCGATCAGACGCTTCTTTCAATCGAGCCCGTATTAACTTAACTTTTTCCTCCGTTTCCGAAACTAGTTCTGGACCCAATACCTGACGTTCACCCAACTCCGTCCAACAAGTTGGAGTACGACATCTCCTTCCATATAATGCTTCATACGGTGCCATTTGAATACTAGCTTGATAGCTATTATTGTACGCGAATTCAGCCAAGGGTAAATACTCCTCCCAACTACCCCTAAAATCAATGATGCAACCCCTTAGCATATCCTCCAGAATCTGAATTACCCTCTCAGTCTGACCATCAGTCTATGGGTGAAAAGCGGTACTAAAGTCTAACCTTGTTCCCATTGCTTGATGAAGAGCCTTCCAAAATCGTGACGTGAACCTTGGGTCCCTATCCGATATGATCGATACTGGTACACCGTGTAATCTTACAACCTCAGCCACATACAACTTAGCCAACTTTTGTAGAGAAAAATCCACTCGAATCGGTATGAAGTGAGCAGACTTCGTCAGCCGATCTACAATTACTCAAATTGAATCTTTCTTAGTGGGCATGAGGGGTAACCCACTAACGAAATCCATCGTAATTCTTTCCCATTTCCATTGGGGAATCTTCACCGGTTGCAACAACCCTGAAGGCAACAGGTGTTCAGCTTTGACTTGCTGACACGTCAAACACTTCCCCACATATTCCGTAACTTCTCGCTTTAACCCTGGCCACCAGAACTGCTCTCGCAAATCCTGATACATCTTAACTCCTCCAGGATGCATAGCATAAGGGCTATTATGCGATTCCTGAAGAATCATCTGTCTTAACCCCTCATCTTTTGGCATACAAACCTTTCCACGGAAACATAAAACTCCATCATTGTTCAGACTGTAGTCCTCTACTTCACCCTTCTGTACTTGTTGGATTCGAGTACCTAAGACATCATCCACAAGTTGCTTCTCCTTGATTTGACTTGTCCACATAGGTCTTACTTGTAGTTCAGCTACCAACCTACCATCCTCATACAGGCTAAGATGTGCGAACATTGCTCTTAAATCCGTTATCGCCTTCCTACTCAACGCATCCGCCACCACGTTATCCTTGCCCGGGTGGTACTCAATCGAGCAGTCATAGTCCTTTAACAACTCGATCCACCTTCTCTGCCTTAGGTTCAACTCCTTCTGAGTAAGGAGATACTTCAGACTTTTATGGCCAGTATAAATAACTGACTTTTCCCCATACAAGTAGTGTCTCCAAATCTTCAGGGCGAACACTACTGCCGTCAACTCCAGATCATGCGTAGGATAGTTTAGCTCATGTGGTCTTAACTGTCGAGACGCATATGCCACCACTTTTCCATCTTGCATCAACACACACCCTAAACCTGTGTGTGACACATCATAGTAAACGCTAAATTCTTTTCCTACCTCTGGCTGAATTAACACCGGCGCTTCCGTCAAAATTCTCTTCAGCTTCTCAAAGCTCTCCTGTTGTTTGTCAGTCCACACAAACGATATTCCCTTCCTCAACAACTTAGTTAAAGGTTCCGCTATTGAAGAGAACCCCTCAACGAACCTTCGATAATACCCTGCTAATCCTAAGAAACTTCGTATTTCTGCCATAGACTTCGGCGACTTCCAATCTAAAATAGCTTCTATCTTCCGCGGGTCCACCCTAATTCCCTCTGCAGAAACTACATGCCCTAAGAAAGTCACTTCCTTCAGCCAGAACTCACTTACTGAACTTTGCGTACAGCTGCTTCTCCCTCAGAATTTGCAACACCACACAAAGATGTGCATCATGCTCCTCTTTAGACTTGGAATATACCAGGATATCGTCGATGAATACTACGACGAACCGATCAAGGTATGGCTGAAATACCCTGTTCATCATATCCATAAAGGCGGCTGGTGCGTTCGTCAACCCGAATGGCATCACCAAGAACTCATAAAGACCGTATCGAGTCCGAAACGCCGTCTTATGAATATATCCTTCTTTAACCCTTAATTGATGATATCCCGACCTTAAATCAATCTTAGAAAAGACCGAAGCTCCTTTGAGCTGGTCGAACAAATCGTCGATTCTCGGTAATGGGTACTTATTCTTAATCGTCAACTTATTCAGTTGACGATAGCCCACGCACATACGCATGGATCCGTCCTTCTTTTTCACGAATAGAACCGGCGCTCCCCAAGGAGACACACTTGGTCGAATAAACCCACGATCCAACAGTTCCTGAATCTGAGCTTTGAGCTCCACTAACTCCTTCGGCGCCATCCGATAAGGAGCAATGGATACCAGAGCTGTACCCGGGAGTAGTTCTATTCCAAACTCCACCTCGCGATCAGGAGGTAATCCTGGCAACTCCTCCGGAAATACATCCGCAAAATCCTTGACTGTTTGAACCTCATCGACAGTCACCTCTTTAGCATCCAAAGCACTAATAAAAGCTAAAAAGGCGTTACATCCCTTCCGAATCATCTTAACAGCTTTCAAGGCCGATACTACATTGGACAAATAGTTCCTTCTTTCTCCTAACACAACCACCTTCCCGCCTTCCGGGGTACTTAACACCATGCGCTTAGACCCACAATCCAACTTAGCACGATGCTTTGTCAGCCAGTCCATTCCTAGGATAAGATCGAACTCTCCAAATGGTAATTCCATTAAGTCTACCGGAAACACTACCCCTTGAGTCTCTAACAGTACATCCTTAAATAGCTTGTCCACTACCTAGATTGTCCTAGGGGACTAACCACAGTCATCTTCCTAGTAGTTGTTTCAGAATCTATACTTAAGGTCTTAGATATCAAACATGCAACATAGGAGTGGGTTGACCCAATATCAATCAAAGCAAGAAAAGGGCTGTCAGCTATAAGAAACGTACCGGTTATGACATCCGGTACGTCACCATCCTTCTGTCGACGAACTGCATAAACTAGACCCGGCTACCTTGCATCTACATTACCGGCACCTCTACCAGGTGCTCCACGACCTTGACCAGACCCATTTCCTCCTCTGGCTGCACCACGACCCCTTGGTCCAGGCTAATCACCTCTCCTAGCCTGATCAGAACCTCGACCCGCCGGCTGTACCCGATCCATCTGAGGACAGTCCTTAATCAGATGTTCTGTGGATCCACACCTAAAGCACCCACCTGTTTTCATTCTGCACTCACCATAATGCGTCCTCCCACATGTAGAACATGCTCGGTTCTGGCCCGTCAGAGCACGAGCTGGCCCATCAGTCCTAGGCTTTTTCTGAAAATTCCCAGATGCTCTTGATGGCCCAAAACTTCTCTTACTCTTACCCCGATCCTTATCTTTTTCTTGTCTCTCAACCCGTTTCACTTCCTCAGCTATTTTAACCTTATCCACCAAAATCGCAAAAACTCTTTCTCGCTGCGGTGCTATCAGAACCCTTAACTCATTTCGTAGCCCATCCTCGAACCGAACACAGCGTTCATACTCCGTTGCTACCATTCCCCGAGTGTAGCGGCTCAAACGCAGAAACTCTTCCTCATATTCAGCCACAGTCTTACTTCCCTGTGCCAAGTTCAAGAATGCTTTCCTTTGTGCATCAATATAGCTGGCCCTAACATACTTTCCCTGGAATGACTCCTTAAAGAAATCCCAGTCAATCAGATCTGCAGCAGTACCTTCTTTCACCGTGAGCCACCACTGGTAAGCCTCGTCTCGAAGAAGAGACACGACCCCTTTCAACTTCTCCTCCATCGTAAAATCTAAGTCATCCATTATACGCTCAGTCACTTCCATCCAATACTCAGCTGTGTTAGGGGCTACACCAGAAACTCCCCTAAACACTTCTGCCCCATTGGCCTTAAGCCGCTCCGGCACAGATTTCCGGGCTCCTGTGCCCATGCCTACTCCAGCAACTCTCTCAAGGACTCGCAACATCGCCTGAGATACAGCATCATCTCCGGTCGCCTGATCTCGTAACTCTCCCTCCACAGCTAGAGGATCCGGCATTTCGTTTCCTGACCCGTGGCCAGTCCCTACTGGCTCAGACAAGGTCATCCTACCCCTACTGCGTCCACGCGGTGGACGTCCTCGACCCCTTGTACTCATTCTTCCAATTTGCGTTTATCTGATTAAGAATTTTATGAATCATTAATTCTTTCCACTGATTTATCGCGAACAGTTTTATGGATAATAGTTTTAAAAAGTAATTCTTTCGAATTCATACTCACAATACAGTCTCAAGTTCATACATTCAATCATCAACATCCATGAACTCACGTTCATTACAGAAAGGTGGTGGTGTTGTTGTTGTTGTTTTCCACTACCCAGGGGTATTTTTGTAATTTTATCCTACAGGGGTATTTTCGTAATTTTTCAAAATAGGGTCCTTGGTGATTTTGGTGAAATAAGGGTATTTTGGTAATTTTGCAATCCCAGGAGTATTTCAGTAATTTTAAAATCCGGGGGTATTTCGGTAATTTGGAAATCTGGGGGCTATTTCGGTAATCTTGAAATCCGGGGGTATTTCAGTAATTTGGAAATTCGGGGGTATTTCGATAATTTTGAAATCCGGGGGTATTTCAGTAATTTTACAAACTAGGGGTATTTTGGTCATTTTGCAAACGAGGGTAGTTTGGTAATTTTTCAAACTTTGATGTTGTTTTTTTTTGTTCTTTTTTTTTAACAAGGTACTTTTGGTGAAATCTAGTTTCATGGTCCAGGTTATTCTTGTAAACATGAGATTTTCGGGTAAAGTTTTCAAATCATGGTTGATTGGAAATTTTTCATAAATCAAAGCTACTTTGAGAATTTTTACAAAACTTGGGGATTTTTTTTCTTTCAATAGGATGGCTGGTACCTTTCGGGTTTTAATCATAAGGTTTAGCCCATCAATAAGTTCTCGTAACTAGGGTGAATAGTCACTACGCACCAGGTAAGATTCCAGTGAAGATGAAGTGAGTCGCTAGGACTTCTTAAATACCATGCTCTCCCTGAATCTACTCCTAGACATGCGTATGTCTATTGCCACACCCTAACTCGGCTAAGGTGAACAGTCACTACGCACCAGGTAGGATTCCAGTGAAGAGGAGGTGAGTCACTAGGACTGCTTAAATACAAGGCTCTTCTGGATCCAATCCTAGACATACGTATGCCTGTTGCCACACCCAAGCCTTGCGACTTATTTACGGGTTTGTTTAGTGAAGTTAAGTCTTATGAAATTTAAGAAGTGGTTTAAGCTAGGCCTAAAGTCCATCAAATTCTAATCTAATTAATCTACGTTCCAATAAGCCCATCAAGCCCACATAAATATATCACACAATGGTTTAGAATACTTACCTGGCGGACTTGGGCCGGAGACGCAGGTGCCATGCTGAGCTAACAAACCTGTAATCCTTTAAAAACATATATGTTTCAAAAGCCCATTTTCAAAAAATGTTTTGAGCCCAAAAACCCCAGAGCCGAGTTTTGAACCAGGCACTGATACCAATTTGTAACACCCCAAACCCAGTCCAAACGCTACAACCGGATCTGGTATGTCACTTAAGTGACTTTATAAAACATGTAGCACTTAAGAAAACAATTGTCAGGTTTAAATACTAAAACTGAAAACTTAGGGATTTATTAGTAAGTATAAAATATAAAATTATAAAGTGCATTGGTGGACCTTAAATTACAAGCCCAATAATTATCCATGTCTTAACGTATTTTAAACATAAAAAAAAACTTAAAGCCCAACAATAGAAGCCCAACATAAAACCCAAAACTTAAGTACGAGTCTAGTGGCCCAAGGCCTTATTACAACGGAATTTAAAACTGATTAATAAAAAAATATAATCCATTAAATTAAAAGCCTCTTTGTTGGATCCAATAGCTCTTATGCATGGCCACCTCGCGTTCCTCTCTGGCCCGGTCCGTTGCACTAAGTGTCACCTGAGATAGTTAAAATAAAAGGGTAAGTCGCGAGACTTAGTGTGCAACCTTCATGCACCACTAGATTTGGGCCTTAAGCCCATAAAATAGATTAAACAGTTTAACACATATAATAACAAGAACTAATATGCAAGCCCAACCCAAAACCTAGATGTCCATCCGCTACACGCCCCCGTACCAGCCAAGCACACCATTGGGGATTTCTACAATCGACCCACACCGCTACACGCGTTGATGGCAGTCTTGCTGCTCATCATCAGATCATGGCCGTAGCCACTTAGACACAGATCACGGCAAAGCCGCTACACAAATCATGGTAAAATACCGCTACAACGTATAACTTCCTCCTTTATCAAACCCAACCCATGCAATCACAGAAAGTCAATTTACTTATATCATATAATCAAAACATTTACTTACCTGGTGATTTACTTTTACCCCTTTTTGGCTTCCATCATTAAACCGAGATTTCGACATTTATTGTAATATATAAAACTTATAAACATGTACATATTAATTAGATCTAGATGGTGGGGAAGTGTTACACACCTGATATCGCGAAATCCAATATCCTAATCGATAACCTTGTTATCCGGATCTACTACCCTCAGTGTAAAGTCTTGCTCAAAAATCGGAAAAACACACAAAGATCTAGCCCCTTCAACAATCGGCTAAGATTAAACAAATCCCAAATCACATATTGAAATTAATAAATCGCTTACCTTGAAATCCCGAAAATAACCCCACTCAAAGGTTACTGAACCTTGACTTACAGATCTAAGCGTTAAACTTCTCTTCAGATCCCAAAATGCGGAGGAATAAGAAAAACCTTTGATTAGTCACTACATAGCCATTCGGCTAGAAACCTTGAAAAACTGGAGAAATATTAAAAACTTAGAATCGACATATACCTATTGATTCCTTAAAAATTTCGGCACAGGTTGGTACCTCAGAATGATTTCGGCACGCATACAGAAGACTAGATCTCGCGTTTTTGGCTTTTACGTAACTTCTGGAAAAAGAGGATGAATCCTTGAAGATTCAGCTATGAAAGGAAGAAATATGGGCAAGGAGAATTTGGCTTAAGTGTTTGAAAAGAATGAGAAAAGAGTTGTCAGAGAATTCGGCCTAATAGAGGAAGAAACGAAAGAATAATTTCAGAGGAAGGAACAAGTGAAGATTTCGGCAGAGGAAAGAAAAAGATGAAGAGATCTTGTTAGCATAATTTCGGCTTCTACAAAAGCCTATCCTAAACCGATTCTTCCTCCGTTGTAGTTGAGTTTCGGCCAACTCGGCAACCCAAGAGATAACTCACATCCTTATCCCTTATCTCCTTAAAAATAGCCCTATTTCCTCTCCTCCTATTATCATCATTTAATAATCAAAATAAAAGAATTAATTCCCCTATTTTGTAGCTAGTGTGTCGTCCCCCCTTCCATCCTAAGTGCCGAATTTTTAACCCAAAACTTGGGCCCTAAGTAGCCCTCACTTGGCCCAATCCTTCCCTTAATGACGCCACCTATATGCTCCCCTTACAACACTTCCAAATTTTTGGGCCACAAGCCCACCTTAGAATTTAAACACAAATATCTATTCAATTAATTTTCTGTAGCTTTTTATCAAAACCAACCCAGGTTTTAGCCCAAGCCTGAGCCCCCTTTTTGTACCTCAAGGTCTCAAATTAACATTTTAAGCGAGCACCACATAAAATGCACAAGCCCTTAAATTTAGGGTGTTACAGTGTTTAAAACTTGGGTTTGTCTAATTATGTGGCTATATATATAAAAATATGAATATATTTTCATTTGTTAGGTATGTTAGGCATCTGTGCTGCTACATGATTCTAATGGAAAGAAACAAACCATGTTGTTTTGCATGTTCTTGAGTTTTGTAGTTTTAGGGATTTTAAATTATTTGAACATTTATTTCATCTATTTTTGTTATACCATGCATTTTTTTTTCTCTTAGCATGTATTTGGGTATGCTGGGCAGAGTGGAAAAGTGAAAGAATAGAAAGAAAAGAAAAGTAGAAAAATGAAAAGAAAATTAATTGTAAATGTGGTTGATATGAATGAGAAGTGATGAAAAACAAAATAAAATATATGATTTTTGTCGAAACCATTTTTTTAACTTTATGAAAAATGGGAATCGTTTTAAAAAATGAAAATGGGAGTCGCCACCAATCCCTTTTTTGCTTAGGTGTGATTGGATCACCTTATAAAACATTTTATTTTAAAATATTGATTTTGGCCTACGAATACAAGAAACGGGTACGGGAGTCAGTTACGTACGAGGAAGGGTTAGCACCATCATAACGCCCAAAATTTGGTACCTAATTGATAAACTCATGTCCTAATGTCGAGAATTTTAAAAAACTTAAAATACGATCCTTTTATTCGAAAGAAAGCCAAGACTCGCTTATCTCAAAGAAATATAATGCCACACCCAATAAGTTAAGATGCGACACTTCAAAACATCAAAACTAAGCTTACATTTATTTGTAGAAAATCCTTACCTCGAGTCATGAAACATCATATCCAATAAGTTAGGACATAATATCTCGAATTCCCGAGAATAAGTTTTTATTTAAAATTTATGGGTTTCAATTTCAAAAAGAAATACTTAATATCTTAACTCCAACGAGAAAAATCGAAACCCAATGAGTTAGGGTACAATTTTTCTCGAGACTCTCAAATATTATGTATCGCCGTACCCCTTTTTTTAAAACTCTTTTGAATAAAATGCGATAATTTAGCAAAATGCATTTTTTATTAAAAATGATTTGGGTAAAATGTTGCATTGATACATTACAAAATATAAATACTAAATAGCAATTCACCATAATTACAAGTCATATTAACGATTAATACTAATATAGACAATAATAATATAAAATAAAGAATCATATAAATAATAAAATAACTATACTAAAGAAAACATAAAAATAATAAATGAATAAAAGAACATGGATAAATAAACAAAAGATATAAAGCAATAAATAACGAAAGATAAAAAAAACCACTAAATAAATATAAAACTTTACATGCAAGATCTAATATAAAAATAAAATATCAATATAAAATGAATGATATATGCCAAATAATAAATAAATACTATAAATTAAAAAATGACATCAAAATCTAAAATGGACATATATATGTACATAATAAAATAAATATATATTTTAAACGACTGGTATAAAAAAATTAAATATAAAATATAAGTATAAGGGATGTAATATAACAACTTAATACATATAAAATAATACGTATTTAAAATAAACAATACATAAAAAAACTTTATTATTAATAAATTAATTTAAGTATTATATACGATACAAATTTTAAAATTAAAAAATAATATAGAATTTTTAATAAAAATAAAATAATTAGATATAATGTTAAAATAATTTAAAATAAAATAAAATAGAAATAAGAAAAGGAGTTTTTTTAAAAAAAATCAAAGAAACAGGGATCAAATTAAAATAAATAAATAAACTAAGGTAAAATTGCAAAAAGGATGATATTGGAACGCACGCCAAACTATAGGGACTTATTGGGCAATTATGCCCGATCTCCTATAGGGACTTACAAGTCATATTAACGATTAATACTAATATAGACAATAATAATATAAAATAAAACCATATAAATAATAAAATAACTATACTAAAGCAAACATAAAAATAATAAATGAATAAAAGAACATGGATAAATAAACAAAAGATATAAAGCAATAAATAACGAAAGATAAAAAAAACTACTAAATAAATATAAAACTTTACATGCAAGATTTAATATAAAAATAAAATATCAATATAAAATGAATGACATATGCCAAATAATAAATAAATGCTATAAATTAAAAAAATGACATCAAAATCTAAAATGGACATATATATGTACATAATAAAATAAATATATATGTTAAACGATTAGTATAAAAAAAATTGAATATATAAAATATAAGTATAAGGGATGTAATATAACAATTTAATACATATAAAAATAATACGTATTTAAAATAAATAAAAAACTTTATTATTAATAAATTAATTTAAGTATTATATACGATACAAATTTTAAAATTAAAAATAATACAGAATTTTTAATAAAAATAAAAAGAATTAGATATAATGTTAAAATAATTTAAAAATAAAATAAAATAGAAATAAGAAAAGGAGTTTTTTTTAAAAAAATCAAAGAAACAGGGATCAAATTAAAATAAATAAAAAAACTAAGGTAAAATTGCAAAAAGGATGATATTGGAACGCACGCCAAACTATAGGGACTTATTGGGCAATTATGCCCGATCTCCTAAACTGCGTCGTTCTGATATCAGCCTTTAAATAGCCTGAGGGACCAAATTGAAACAGAAGCAAACTTTCAGGGCTAGATTAAAAAATAAAAGAAAATTTAAATTGGACGTAATTACAAAGAATAAAATTGCGGAGGGACTAAAGAGGAAATTGCCCCTTTTATAAAAACATGTGGATCCTCCCCTGGGTATCGGGTCAACATGCGAGTCTGGCCTTTAATCGACGCCGTTTTGGTCATTAATTGACCACACCAAAACGACGTCGCTTTCCTTAGCCTATATAAGCCAAAAATAGTAGCTTAAAATCACTCTTTAAACCAGTTTAAAAAAAAAAAAAAACAACAGAGGCCCCTCAAAATTGTTCTGCCTTCATCGGTCTTTCGACCTCCGGCCATCATCGCACGTGCCTCACGCGTCGCACGCGCCGTCGTCCGCAGCGGCTCCGGAGCTAAAAGTTCATTTTTAATGCCAAAAAAAAAAGTAAACTCCTTCTTTTGATTTTTATTATTTGTATAAAAATTTTGCATGAATGAAAAATAAAGAAATGTTAAACAAGATGTAACAAACGAAAATCACCTCTGTTCTTCTTCTTTTTTTTTTGTATTTCTTCGTATATGTGTGTTCTTACAGATTACCTTAGGGATATTTATAACCCAAAAATAAAATCAAAAAATAAATACAGGATCCGCTGTCTGATATATTTGTTGCCTTCGATGTGTTTTCTTTCCTTTTGCAGGTCGAACAGTGAGAAAACACGGCAGTGATAGGGCATGACTCGCGCTAACTGCGGCGCTACTGGGGCTGTGTTGGGCGCTTGCGGCGCCTAGGGTTTTAGAAACCCTAGGTCTTCTGAAACTGTTTGGGTTTTAGGCCCTTTTGGGCCATGCAGGTTTGGGTAATCTGATTAGGCCTGGGTGTAACGGGTTTGGGTTTTAGTTTTGGGTAGTCTGTTTTGGTATTGGGTTTGTAATGGGTATGTAATTTGGGCTTGAATTTTGGTTTTGTAAATGGACTGTAAACTGGGCATTAGTTTATTTTTTTTATTATTTTATTTATTCAAGCACGGGCATAAATGGGCTACTACAGCTGCCCCTCTTTGCTCATTGTCGTGTAACGAGAATAGAGCAAAGACGATAAAAGGACCCATTTCGCCCGGTCTTGTCAGATGGCTGTATCTTCAGGGAGATAGGCTAGTATCTTTAATCTGCTTCTGTAACACCCCAAACCCGGCCCATGCTTTAAGGCCAGATCTGACATGTCACATGAGAAAATACTACTAAGTCCTTTTTGTTTGTACATAAATAGATTTAGATTTAAAATCAATCAAAACAAACTCCCATTTAAAAATTTTTTTCATAAAGTATTATTGAATAAAAGATTGATTGATAAACCGGTAAATTTGAGATATAAAAATCTTATATATCATTAATAGTTCGAGAAGATTTAAAAGAATTTGAAAAAAAATAATTTTCGAAAAGTGTTGATGAAAATTTTAAGAGAAAATTTCTGAGTTTAAAAAATATTTATGAAAGTTTATTATGAAACCCTTTTTGTATATCCATTTTTGAAAACGTTTATTTAAGTTTTTAGAAAAATCTCAATTTGAAGTACTTAGAGCAAATTATAAATTCTTCAAACAATAAACAAAACAAAAATTAATCCAGAGGCCTTATTACAACCTTAACTCAAAATAGTAAAGAAATTAAATGTACTAAAAAGAAATCCAAATTCCAAATTAAATCATTTTGTAGTATGGCCTCCACCGAGTCATCCATGGCCCAAGTCTCCATCACTGATCATTACCTGAAAGGGGTAAGGAAAAAAACGGGGTGAGTTACTAGAACCCAGTGTATAACCCCCTTACCGTTGTCTACTGGGCCTAAATCCCATTAAGCAATAATTTGGGCCTAAGCCCATTTACAATAATAACAATGTATCAATTATATCATGTGTATGAAATGCAATTCCCAAACCAACCTAGTAATCCATCCGCTACACACACCCGTACTAACCAACACACCTGTGGGGATCAAGTCAACCCACCCCGCCAACACACCAATCGCAGGCATTAAACCATTTATAACAAATTTAATTATGGACAAGCCACCAGAATAACAGAATTTACGTGGCATTGCCACGTTACGGATTTGTGGCAGAGCCACCAGAACTTCTCTTCAATATTATCCCATCCCATACAAAATCATATATATAATGCGTAACAAATCATGATTTTTACGATATAACAACAGTACTATATTTGGATATTCATTACAAAAGTACGGCCCATTATAACAAATTATCAAATAGGCCCATTAAGCAAAATAACAGATTGGCCCATTTAGCAAAATATCAGATCGGCCCATTTAGCAAAAATATCAAATTGGCCCATCTAGCAATAATATCAGATTGGCCCATTAATCAATATGTCCATTCGGCCCATAAGGTAATATGTCCATTCGACCCATAAGGCAATATCTCAATTCGGCCCGTAAGGCAATATGTTAATTTGGCCCATTAAGCAATATGTCAATTCGGCCCTTTAAGCAATTTCGTATTTCAGCCCTTTAGGGGTATTTTCACAATTTGCACAATGATACTACCAATTTCGTCGATTTTATCAAAACAATATATTAGGCCATTTTTTCGATTTACGCCCTATCATGATTTTAGTCATAGCAATTTGTTTTTGATACTATATCCACCTTAAACCCACGAAAAATAGTGTGAGATTACACACCTGATTACGGTAAGCACTAAGCCTTCTTGATCGTTGACACCTAAGATATCGTAACACTCGATTAGTCGACATACGTGATTTACTAATCAACTCTAAAGTGAACGATCTACGATGCTTACCCTTGGAATCGTGAATGACCACGATTTGTCGATTTTCTCTGGATGACGGTCCACAACCCGATGGAAAATCTTGAATCGCTGATGCCTCAAAATTGTGATCGACCTCGAATAGTCGATTCTCACCGGATAATGGTCCACAACTCGGTGGAAGGTCCCAAATCGCCGATACTGCCCTTCGTTTGAATTTAGGAGTAGGGATCGCTAAACCGCTCCTTTTGAGATCTCCACTCGACTTTCCTTTCGAATCGGTACCACAAGCCTCCATTCGATTAGATCTTATATAGATCGATATTATGATATAATATGGATTGTCAAAGGGTAAAGATCGGCTTACCACTAATTCTGAGTGATCAACGGTTGGATAGATCGAGTGACTTAATCCCTATAATTATAATCGGTTAATCATCACTATTCCAATAACATCTTAACGAATAAAGAACGATTTTATAGAATCCTTGAAGAACTACTTACCTTAAAGATTCTTAGGACCGATTCCCAATGATTGTATGACAACTTCAGAAGAATCAAAGTTTTGGCCTTCCACTATATCACTACAAAGAAGAAAATGATCTCGTTTGAGAGAGAATAAGGTGATGGTCTCGGTCTTATGACCATCCCAAACCAAAGCATAAATCCGGTCATTAAGAGAAAGAAAATAAAATGTTGAGAAGAACACTTACCGATTGATCAAGAAATGAGTGTTAATACGGATGAGAAGAAAAATAGAGAAGATATAAAAGTTCGGGTATAGAGGAAAATGTATATTGATATTCGGCTATGGGGGATAATCAAACAAAAAGATGTGATCTTATGGTGGTGTCGATTTAGAGAAGAGGAAAGATTAAAGGAATGGTTAAAAGAAAATAAGGGAAGGTTGGATGGATGCTAGGTGATTCGGCTATCAAAGGAAGATGAACAAGAGATGAATGTTTTGACCAAACCAAAGAGAAGAAAAATGTAACATCCTGAATTTTTGGGCCTATGCGTTTAATAGGTAGGATATGTTTAATGTGTTAATTTAAGTGTTAGGGGTCCAAATTGGGCTCAGGCTTAGGTAGAGGGCTTGATTAAAATTTTCTGTTTGGGCATTATAGGGGTTTAAAAGGTAGTATCTATGTTTAAAATACCAAAGTGGGCTTGTGGCCCAATCTTAGGAGGTGACTCCACACAAGGGAGTAAGGGGCCCAAATTTAAGTTTCATGGAGCCCAATTCTTTTAATTTAAGTTAGCTAAATTTTGGGCATTAGGATTAGGTGGAGTGGATGGCAACAAGGCTAAAATTTAGGGGTTTTAATGTTTAAAATATGTGGATAATAAGCAGATAAAGGCTATTATTTAGGAATTTATTTTATGAGGATAATAAGCAGATAAAGGTTAAAATTTAGGGATTTTAATGTTTAAAATATGTGGATAATATGCTGATAAAGGAGGGAGGAGTTAGAGATAATTAAGTCTCTTTTAGATGAGCTAGTAGATTAAGATAAAGGAGAAAAGATAGGATTTATCTGCAAGGTTAGGTAAGTGCCGAAATTTCTATAAATAGGGGGAATATCTCTTCAATTTCGGCATTTGGGGTTTTTCTCTCATTCTTTTCTCTTCTTCTCTGAGTAAAAGCCGAAAACTCCTAAAGTTCCATCTTCTTCTTCATTCTCTGCAAAAGCCGAAATCTCTAAGCCTATTCCCTCATCTTCACTTTGATTCAAAAGCCAAAACTACACCTATTCTTCTCCTTAATATTCATTGGCCGAATCTCCCTTAGCCATCTTTTCAATTTTTAGTTCTTTCAAAAGCCGAAAGCTCGATAGATCATTTTTCCGGGATTTTTCTTAGAAGCCGAAACTCATAGATCTCTAAGTTATAGAATCGTGTTACATTCGGGATTTCAAGGTAAGAGGATTTGTTTATTCATATATATATAATTAGGTAGGATACTAACTATGGCCGAATATAGGAGAGGCCTATTTTCACATCTTTCTGGCTTTTTGAAGCAAAGCGTAGATCAGTTTAGCAAGGGTATCTACATTAATCAGGTGTGTAATTCTCCACACCATCTAGATCTGTTTGTTAAATATATGATTATAAGTTTTATATGTCTTGATAAATGCCGAAATTTCGGCTTAATGATGGAAACCCAAAGAGGGTAAAAGGAAATCACCAGGTTAGTGAATGTTTTGATTAAATGATATAAGTATATTGATATTCTGTGATTGCAAGGGTTGGGTTGATGAAAGGAGGAAGTTATACGTTGTAGCGGTTTTTACCGTGATCTGTTGTAGCGGTTTTTACCGTGATCTGTTGTAGCGGTTTTTACCGTGATCTGTTGTAGCGGCTTTTGCCGTGATCTGTTGTAATGGCTACGGCCATGATCTGATGATGAGCAACAAGACTGCTATCAAGGCGTGTAGCGGTGTGGGTTGGTTGTAGAAATCCCCAATGGTGTGAATGGCTGGTACGGGGGCGTGTAGCGGATGGAAACCTAGGATTTGGGTTGGGCCTGCATATTAATTTTTATTATGTATATCAAACTGTTTATTTTGTTTTATGGGGCTAAGGCCCACATCTAATGGTGCATGAGGGTTGCACACTGAGTCTCGCGACTCAACCAATTAATTAATATTTCAGGTAGCACTTAGTGCATTGGACCGGGCTGGAGTGGAGCGCAAGGTCGCCATGCAAAAGAACATCTGGATCCAACAAAAAGACTCAAGTTATTATTTTATATTTTTAATTAATGGATTTTAAATCTCGTTGTAATAGGGCCACGGGCCACTAGTTTATATTTTGTTTTATTTTGGGCTTTAATTACTTTTAGTTATTTAAATTCTTATTGAACTAATGCATGTATTTAAATTTGGGTTTTTTTAGTGACATACCAGATCCGGTCGTGGTGTTTGGGCCGGGTTTGGAGTGTTACAAATTGGTATCAGAGCCCGGTTCAAAACTCGGCTTTGGGGTTTTTCGGCTCAAAACGTTTTCTAAAAATGGGTTTTTGAAACATGTATATTTATAAGTGATACAGGATGGTTTTCTCAGCATGGCACCTGGGTCTCCGGCCCAAGTCCGCCAGGTAAGTATTCTGAACCATTGTGTGATATAAATATGTGGGCTTGATGGGCTTTATGGGACGTAGATTAGTTAGATTAGAACTTGATGGACTCTAGGCTTAGCTGAAACAACTCCTTAAATCTCATAAGACTTAATTTCACTAAACAAACCCATAAACGAGTCGCAAGATTAGGGTGTGGCAACAGGTATGCGCATGTCTAGGATTGGATCCGGAAGAGCCTGGTACTTAAGTAGTCCTAGTGACTCACCTCCTCTTCGCTGGAATCCTACCTGGTGCGTAGTGACTGTTCACCCTAGCCACGAGGATTTGTTGACGGGCCAAAATCTATAATTAAAACCCATAAGGGACCAGCCACATTATTTTTACAAAATGACCAAAATACCCCTGATTTGTAAAATTACCAAATTACCTTGATCTGCAAAATGACCAAATTATCCATGATTTGTAAAATTACCAAATTTCCCCTGATTTGTGAAATGACCAAAATACCCTTGATTTGTAAAATTACCAAAATACCCCCGAATTTCAAAATTACCGAAATACCCCCAGATTTCAAAATTTCTGAAATACCCCCAGATTTCAAAATTACCGGAATACCCCCGGATTGCAAAATTACCAAAACACCCTTATTTCACAAAATCACCAAGGAACCCTATTTTGAAAATTATGAAAATACCCTTGTAGGATAAAATTACGAAAATACCCCTGGGTAATGGAATAACAAAAATACCCCTATGTATTGAATGTGGGTGTATGGATGTTGTGAGTTGAATGTATGTAGTTCTTAGAACTAAGAAAGGTGAACTTGAGACTGAATTGCGAATTCGAAAGAACTACTCTTAAAACTACTAATCATAAGACTGTTCGTGGATAATCAGTGGAAGAAAACCAATAATTCATAAAATTTTTAATCAAATAAACGCGAACCGATAGCATGAGTACAAGGGGACGAGGACGCTCTAGATGTGAATACCGGTGCGTACTCTACCATAGAATACTATGTGTTTATTTTGGGTTTAGAATTGGAGTGCGCAGCGAAAGCATGGTAGTGAGACTTAGGTAGTACGATTAATAGTTAGTTGGAAATTTCGAGGACGAAATTTCTTTAAGGGGGTAGAACTGTAACATCCTGAATTTTTGGGCCTATGCGTTTAATAGGTAGGATATGTTTAATGTGTTAATTTAAGTGTTAGGGGTCCAAATTGGGCTCAGGCTTAGGTAGAAGCCTTGATTAAAATTTTCTGTTTGGGCATTATAGGGGTTTACAAGGTAGTATCTATGTTTAAAATACCAAAGTGGGCTTGTGGCCCAATCTTAGGAGGTGACGCCACACAAGGGAGTAAGGGGCCCAAATTTAAGTTTCATGGAGCCCAATTCTTTTAATTTAAGTTAGCTAAATTTTGGGCATTAGGATTAGGTGGAGTGGATGGCAACAAGGCTAAAATTTAGGGGTTTTAATGTTTAAAATATGTGGATAATAAGCAGATAAAGGCTATTATTTAGGAATTTATTTTATGAGGATAATAAGCAGATAAAGGCTAAAATTTAGGGATTTTAATGTTTAAAATATGTGGATAATGTGCTGATAAAGGAGGGAGGAGTTAGAGATAATTTAGTCTCTTTTAGATGACCTAGTAGATTAAGATAAAGGAGAAAAGATAGGATTTATCTGCAAGGTTAGGTAAGTGCCGAAATTTCTATAAATAGGGGGAATATCTCTTCAATTTCGGCATTTGGGGTTTTTCTCTCATTCTTTTCTCTTCTTCTCTGAGTAAAAGCCGAAAACTCCTAAAGTTCCATCTTCTTCTTCATTCTCTGCAAAAGCCGAAATCTCTAAGCCTATTCCCTCATCTTCACTTTGATTCAAAAGCCGAAACTACACCTATTCTTCTCCTTAATATTCATTGGCCGAATCTCCCTTAGCCATCTTTTCAATTTTTAGTTCTTTCAAAAGCTGAAAGCTCGATAGATCACCTTTCCGGGATTTTTCCTAGAAGCCGAAACTCATAGATCTCTAAGTTATAGAATCGTGTTACATTCGGGATTTCAAGGTAAGAGGATTTGTTTATTCATATATATATAATCAGGTAGAATACTAACTATGGCCGAATATAGGAGAGGCCTATTTTCACATCTTTCCGGCTTTTTGAAGCAAAGCGTAGATCGGTTTAGCAAGGGTATCTACATTAATCAGGTGTGTAATTCTCCACACCATCTAGATCTGTTTGATAAATATATTATTATAAGTTTTATATGTCTTGATAAATGTCGAAATCTCGACTTAATGTGGGAAGCCCAAAAAGGGTAACGCAAATCGCCAGGTCAGTGAATAATCTGATTAAATATTATAAGTAATTTGCTTGTATATGATTGCATGGGTTGGGTTGATGAAGGGAGGAAGTTATACGTTATATGTGTAGCGGTTTATACCGTGATCTGTTACATGTTGTAGCGGCTAATGCCATGATCTGTTATAAGGGCTTCGGCCATAATATGTTGATGAGCAGCATGACTGCTATCTTGGCGTGTAGCGGTGTGGGTCGATTGTAGAAATCCCTAATGGTGTGAATGGCTGGTACGGGGGCGTGTAGCGGATGGAAACCTAGGATTTGGGTTGGGCTTGCATATTAATTTTTATTATGTATATTAAACTGTTTATTTTGTTTTATGGGGCTAAGGCCCACATCTAATGTTGCATGAGGGTTGCACACTGAGTCTCGCGACTCAACCAATTAATTAATATTTCAGGTAGCACTTAGTGCATTGGACCGGGCTGGAGAGGAGCGCAAGGTGGCCATGCAAAAGAACATCTGGATCCAACAAAAAGACTCAAGTTATTATTTTATATTTTTAATTAATGGATTTTAAATCTCGTTGTAATAAGGCCATGGGCCACTAGTTTATATTTTGTTTTATTTTGGGCTTTAGTTACTTTTAGGTATTTAAATTTTCCTTATAATTAAACTAAGGCATGTAATCAAGTTTGGGTTTTTAATTCATAAAGGCATATTTTATTTAAACTATCAACTATTTATTTTTTTTCGAATAAAAGGATAAACTTTAGAAAAATATTTTCTGAAAATACGACATGTTGTCCAAAATTTTCTTAGTGACATACCAGATCCGGTCGTGGTGTTTGGGCCGGGTTTGGGGTGTTACAAAAAATGCACAAATGTGCTAGGAGAATTCGACAAAGAGAATAGAAATTTGGAGAAAATGACACAATTGATGCTATAGGAATTTTGACCAAAACAAGCACTAAAGCTTTACCAAAAGACCAAGAAAAATCCAGCTACCTCCCTCTACACCCAAAACCGTCCACATTCATGACCATAATGGTCAAAAATTGGCCAACCACACTTTCCATAACACTTCCCTTGAAAAAGGCCACATGTTCCCCTTACTTGCCCTTTTTCTTTTGATTCCTTACCTTACCTTCACCCTTTCCTTATTTCCTTAGCCACCTTGCCAAAATTAAAAAGTCCAACTTGCCTTATTTACATGCTTGGCCGACACTTAGGGGAAAAGTACAAAAACAATAGTCAAAATTTGCACATTAAGGGATTTGAACCTCTTCCCTCAAGGTACTTCACTTGATGCCATAACCTCTTTACTAATTGCTCATTTATGCTAGCTATTTACTCATTTATTACCATAAGCTTTGAGGCCACTTACTATATTTCCTTCAAGTGCTAAATGCCAAAATTTTTACTAGGTCCAAATAGACCCTGAGCCTTCTCAGGACCTCCCTCAGACATACACAATTAATAATTAAACTAGCTTTGTAACATCCCGAAATTGGGCCTAGTAGGATTGGGCCCATTGAGCCTTGGGCGTAGGAGTGTTTAAAAATTTGAGAACAAGAGAACGGCATTAATTCAAGTTGGACTTATTAAGAAGGTGATTTTAGAAAAATTACGGGGTTCTATGAAGTTTCGAGTTCAAGTTGGGCCTTAGTGAAATTTTGTGTTTAAGCCTATTAAGGAGAGATAGTAAGAGGCATCAAAGCTTATGGAAATAAGTGAGTAAATTGCTAACATAAATGAGCAATTGGCAAGGAGGTTATGGCATCAAGTGGAGAGCATGGAGGGGAGAGGTTCAAATCCCATTGTGTGCAAATTTTGACTATTATTTTTGCATTCTTTTCGTAAGTGTTGGCCAAGCATGTAAATAAGGCAAGGTGGACTTTTAAATTTTGGCAAGGTGGCTAAGGGAATAAGGAAAGGATGAGGATAGGGAAAGAAATCAAAAGAAAAAGGCAAGTTGAGGGAGCATGTTGGCATTTTTCGTGGGGGATGTTTTGGAAAGGTTTTATTTGGTCTATATTCATCTTTTGGTAAAGATAATAATGGTTTGGAAAAGGGAGAGGATAGCCGAATTTTCTATAGGCAATTGGCAAATTTTTGGTGCTTGAGAGGTTGTCTTCTCCTTAGCATTTTGGTGTCTTTTGCTTTCTCCAATTTCTTCTTCTATTGCCGAAACTCTAAAGCCATTAGTGAGTACTTTTCTTTCTTTGTTTTGCCGAAACCACCTAGCCTAATTGATCATCTTCTCCATCTTCCAAGTTGGGCTTTTCTTTCTTGATTAAATCGGGTAAGTGTTTTATTCAAATCTTTTCATTCTTTTTCTCTTTAGCCGAATGAGAGTCCCTCATTATTTGGTTGTTTCATCTTGATTCTAAAACCAAAATGGTGTTCTCCCTTACTCCCTCACATCTTGATAATCTTTTATTTGTAGTATTCTAGTGGATTGGCTGAATACCACATCATTGCCTAATCATCTCAAGTCATAAGCCAATTGGTGGGAGTTGGGATTATCATCTATTAAGGTAATGAGTCTTTTCATAGTCCATTCGATATCACTACTCGATTATTGTGTTAATCCGATTGAAGTTTCGACTAATTGATTATGTTTTAGGGACAAAATCACTCGATATATTCTACCTTTGGACATAGTGGTAAGTGATTCAAGTGTAAGTGATACGAAATCTTTTGGAAATCCGAGGCTAACTTTTGGTTGGTATTGTTCTAGGTCAACGACGAGTGGTTCTTTAGGAAATCAAAATCAGGTGTGTAATCACGTACCTTCCGTATACATATCTGAAATGGTGTGTAATCTCACACTTCTCTAAAAGTTTGTATGAAATATTCTGTGGATCGGTCGAAATACCGAAGAAAACCAAAATTAACGGCATCCGTGATCACTCAAACATACGTATGATCGTAGTGGTAATCGTATTTTGTAATAAAATAGTTTCAGTTAGAAGTAGTGACTTGAATTTTAAAAATCATGAAAAATAGGAGAAAGGGAATTAGAAAGTGAATAAGATATCAAATTAAAGCATACTATGTCTATTTTAATATGGAAGAAATGGAGAAGAAAAAAGATTTTTATATTCTGAGATATCTTAATTTTAGTGAGACTGGTTCTGATTGACTTCGTGGTTCCCTGATCAGTCTTGGAAAAATCATATAAAATTGTACAAAGTGAAATATGGGTTATAATTTATATGTATGGATTCCTTAGTGAGCCTATTTTCATTAGAAATAAGTGGGAGCAATATATGAAAACCGTACAGTGAGATATTTGAAATTAAGATAAGAGAGGTCAGAATCGTTGGACAGTGAAACAAGAGAAATTTTAAGGAATAAACTGTACTAAATGGTTAAGCCACAAATTCTGGAAACATTTTAATAAGAAGATGTATGAGTCTAGTTTCAAGGAAAGATTTAGATTTCGAGATTCCTAACTCAAGTTATAGACAATTTAGTCAGTACGACGCAGATGGACAGTTTAAATTTTTATGCCCAAATTAGTAGTTATGTCTGGATTGCGAAATTACCGAATTACCCTTAGTGGGTAAATTACCGAATTACGAAAATGCCCTTACGGGCTGAATTATGGAAATTCCCCTAATAGGCCGATCTGATATTTTGATATATGGGCCGATCTGATATTTTGTTATATGGGCCAATATGATATTTTGCTATATGGGCCAATCTGATATTTTGCTAAATGGGTCAATCTGATATTTTGCTAAATGGGCCAAATCTAATATTTTGCTTAATGGGCCTTTTTGATTAATTGAGATAATGGGCCATAATTTTGTAATAAATATCCGAATAAATTACTGTTGTTATATTGTGATTTGTTATGCATTATATACATGATTTTGCATGGGATGGGATAATATTGAAGAGAAGTTCTGGTGGCTCTGCCACATATTTTGGTGGCTCTGCCACAAATTTGTATAGTGGCAACGCCACGTAAATTCTGTTACTCTGGTTGCTTGTCCACAACTAAATTTGCTAGAAATGGCTTAATGCCTGTGTTTGGTGTGTTGGTGGGGTAAGTTGACTGATGATCACCCACAGGTGTGTTGGTTGGTATGGATGGTGTGTAGCGGATGGATTATTAAGATTGGTTTGGGAATTACATTTCATACACATGTTATATTTGATACATTATTGTTATTGTAAATGGGCTTAGGCCCAAAATATTGCTAAATGGGTTCCGGCCCAATGGATAACGGTAAGGGGATTTCACAATGAGTTCTTGTAACTCACCCCCCTTTCTCTTAACCCTTGTAGGTAATGCTCAGTGACGAGGACTCGGGGCCATGGATGACTCGGTGGAGGCCATACTTCAGTAATGGTGTTATTAAACTTTAGATTTTTATTTCTGTTTACTTTATTTCTTTTACTATTTTGGGTTTTAAAGTTGTAATAAGGCCTCTGGACTATTTTTATTTTGCTTTATGTTTGGGATGTTTTTATTATTTTTCTTAAATTGTTTAAAAGGGAATTTTCTAAAAATATAAATAATGGTTTTCAAAATTGATTAATAAATAGATTTTATTGCAAACTTTTACAAATGATTTAACTCGGATTTTCTTACAAAATTATCTAAGACATTTTCAAAAGTCACGATTTTAAAGCTCACTACCTCGATTTTCAACTCATCAATCAATTTCTCAAAAATACTTGTATTTTATCTACGTTTCCGCAATGTTTTCAAAATGCTTCTGCAACTCTATTTCCAAACGTCATATTTTTGTAAATTGTTTATTTCAAATATGTTTTTGCAACCAAAAAAAGGTTTTTAAAGATAATTACATTTTCAAGTAGATAACAATTGCTTAAGTGTTTTGGGTTTTAACAAAGAGGCTGTAATTCTCAAACAAGTTTTTAACAATCGCAAAGATGATTTTGAAGAGAAAAAAACTTCCATGTGATACGCCAGATTCGGGCCTAACTTCTAGGCCGGGTTTAGGGTGTTACAAGCGTAACACTAGAATTAATGCAACACATAAAATTCCAAATTTTAGGATGTTACAATTCTACCCCCTTAAAGAAAATTTCGTCCTCGAAATTTACCTGATTAAAAGAGGTGAGGATATTGCTGTTGAATCATGTCCTCAGGCTCCCACGTAGCTTCCTCCGCTCCGTGATTGCGCCATAATACTTTGACTAACGGTACCGACTTCCTTCTCAGCACCTTAACGTCCTGATCTAAAATTTGCACTGGCTCCTCTTCGAAAGACAAGTCAGGTCTTATCTCGACTTCCTCTACCGGTACTATATGAGACGGATCCGATCGATAACGCCTTAACATTGAGACATGAAATACATTATGTATCTAACTCAACTCCGGAGGTAACTCAAGCTGATAAGCCACTGGCCCAACACGTTTCAATACCCGGTACGGTCCGATGAATCTAGGGCTCAACTTGCCCTTCCTTCTAAATCTGAAGATCTTCTTCCAAGGTGAGACCTTCAGAAAGACTTGATCTCCTACCGCAAACTCAATATCCTTACGCTTCAGATCCGCATACAATTTTTATCTATTCGAAGCTTCCTTTAACCATGCTCGAATTACCTTTACTTTTTCCTCCATCTCTTATATTAGCTCAGGACCCAATAATTGTCTCTCCCCCAATTAGGTCCAACAAGTAGGAGTACAACACCTATGACCATACAATGCCTCGTAGGGTGCCATCTGGATGCTGGATTGATAGCTATTGTTATATGCAAACTCTGCCAACGATAGGAACTCCTCCCAACTACCTCTGAAGTCAATCACACAGCCCCTTAACATGTCTTCCAGAATTTGGATTACTCTCTCCGACCGACCATCTGTCTGAGGATGAAATGTCATGCTGAAATTAAGCTTAGTTCCCAAAGCTTCATGTAAGGCTTTCCAAAACCGTGATGTAAACCTAGGGTCCCTGTCTGATATAATAGACACTGGTACCCCATGTAACCTCACGATCTCTGCTACATACAACTTGGCCAACTTCTGCAATGAGTAATCCGTACAAACAGGTAGGAAATGGGCAGTCTTCGTCAACCGATCCACTATTACCCAGACGGAATCTTTCTTAGTAGGCGATAAGGGTAACCCACTAACAAAGCCCATCCTTATTCTTTCCCATTTCCATAATGGAATCTTCACCGGTTGTAGCAATCTCGACGGCAATTGATGTTCCGCCTTCACTTGCTGACATGTCAAGCACTTACCCACGAGATCAGTAACCTCCCGTTTCAACCCTGGCCACCAATACTGCTCACGGAGATCTCGATACATTTTATTTCCCCCGGGGTGCATAGCATATGGGCTACTATGCGCCTCACGTAGAATTATTTGCCTCAGTTTCGAATCTTTGGGCATACAGATTCTTCTACGGAAACACAATACTCCATCACTATTCAATCCAAAATCCCCTATTACACCACCTTCCACTTGTTGAAGTAAGGAACCTAACCTTTCATCTAATAACTGCTTTTTCTTAATCTGGCTTACCCACACAGGCTTCACTTGAAGTTCGCTAGCAGACTACCATCTTCATACAAGCTGAGATGAGCGAACATCGCTCTCAAATCCGATATCACCTTACGACTCAACGCATCTACCACCACGTTAGCCTTTCTGGGATGAAACTCGATTGAGAAGTCATAATCCTTCAACAGTTCTATCCACCTCCGCTGTCTTAAGTTCAACTCCTTTTGGGTAAGGAGGTACTTTAGACTCTTATGATCCGTATAGATAATCCGCTTCTCACCGCACATGTAGTGTCTCCAAATCTTCAAAGCAAACACCACTTCAGCCAACCCCAAATGATGAGTGGGATAATTCACCTCGTGCGGCCTTAACTGATGAGATGCATAAGCCACCACTTTTTCACTTTGCATCAACACACAACCCAAGCCCGTGTGTGACACATCGCAGTAAATAATAAACTCTTTTCCAGCCTCAGGTTGAATCAATACTGGCGCTTCCATCAGAATCTTCTTTAATTTCTCAAAGCTCTCTTGCTGCTGATCTGGCCACACAAATGGTACTCATTTGCGCAGCAATTTAGTTAGGGGTGTAGCAATCAACGAAAACCCCTCAACGAAACGCCTGTAATAACCAGCAAACCCTAAGAAACTCCAAATTTCGGCCACTGACTTCGGTGGTTTCCAATCTAACACAGCCTCTACCTTTCGATGATGAACTCTAATTCCTTCGGCAGACACAACATATCCCAAAAAGGTCACTTCCTTCAGCCAAAATTAACACTTACTGAATTTGGCATAAAGTTGTTTTTCCCGCAATGTCCGCAATACTACCCGCAGATGTGAATCATGCTCTTCTTCATTCTTCGAGTACACCAAGATGTCATCTATGAACACTACCACAAACTGATCTAAATAGGGTTGGAAAACCCGGTTCATCATGTCCATAAATGCAGCTGGTGCATTAGTCAACCCAAACGGTATCAGCAAGAACTCATAATACCCATAACGAGTTCGAAACGCCGTATTATGAATATCCGCCTCCTTGACTTTAAGTTGGTGATAACCAGATCTCAAATTTATCTTCGAGAAAATCGAAGCTCCTCGTAGTTGATTAAACAGATCGTCGATTCGCGGCAACGGATACCTATTCTTGATTGTCAACTTATTCAACTGCCTATAATCGATGCACATACGCATCGACCCATCCTTCTTTTTAACGAACAAGACCGGCGATCCCCATGTCGATCGAATGAATCCCCGATCCAACAACTCCTGAATTTGAGCTTTAAGTTCCGCCAACTCCTTCGGCTCCATTCTATAAGGAGTAATGGACACCGGAGCCGTTCCTGGCAATAGCTCAATGCCAAACTCAACCTCCCGATCCGGAGGCAATCTAGGAAGTTCCTCGGGAAAGAAAACTGAAAACTCTTTCACCGTTCTAACACCTTCCATCGACAATTCCTTGGCGCCCAACTCACTAATGAAGGCTAGGAATGCTCCACACCCTTTTCGCACCAACTTTTCTACCTTTAAAGCAGATACCATATTTGATAGATAATTTCTTCTTTCACCTATCATCATCACTTCCTTATCCTCCGAAGTTCTTAGTATCATCTGCTTTGCAGCACAATCAAAGTTCGCACGGTGTTTCACCAACCAGTCCATGCCCAAAATAAGGTCGAACTCGCCGAATGGCAGTATCAAATCCGCCAAAAATGTCTCTCCCTGAATTTCTAGGGGCACATCTCTAAATAATTTATTTACTATCACAGACTATCCTAAAGGACTAATTACCGTCATCTCTCTAGTAGTAATCTCAAATCTAATGTTCAGATTTCCAGATACAACACTAGCAACATACGAATGGGTGGATTCGATAACTATCAAAATAGTAACAGGTACATCATATAAGAAGAACGTATCGGTTATCACATCAAGTGCATCAACATCCTCTCGGCGTCTGACCGCATAAACCAACCCTGGCTGCCTCGCCTCCGCGTTACCCCTATAGCCAGTACCCCTACCCGATGCACCCTGACCTTGCCCACGGCCTCTCGGTGGCTATTGAGCGCCTCTAGCTGGCTGTGTATCATAGTTACGAGCATCCCGAGTCTGAGCAGTCTGTCGAGGGAAATTTTTAAGCTGATGGTCCTTGGAACCACATTTGAAACAACCATCGATTCTCTTTCAGCATTCACCCGGGTGTCGTTTTCTGAAATCCGCACATGGCTGTATCTAATTAGTAGCAGCTGGTACTCTAGCTCGAGCTGGCTCATCATTCCTGGGCCTCTTCTGAAACCCTCTAGCAGGACCTGAGTACTTAAAGTCCCTCTTGCTCTTGCCTCTATATTTTTCTCGGTTTTGCCTCTCCGAGTGCTTAGCCTCTTCAGCTATCTTTGCTTTTTCCACCAGTGTGGCAAAATTCCTTTCTTGTTGTGGGGCTATCAATACCCGCAACTCATCACTCAACCCGTCCTCAAAATGCACGCAGCGTTCGTAGTCAGTTGGCACTATACACTGGGCATAATGACTCAGACGCAGAAATTCCGCCTCGTAAGTTGCCACAGTCTTACCTCCTTGGACCAGATTTAGGAATTCCTTCCTTCGAGCATCCACATAGCTAGCCCTGGCATACTTTCCTTGGAATGCAGTTTTGAAGAAATCCCAAGTAACACGATCGACATGAGTGCCTTCCCGAATAGTGAGCCACCATTGATACACCTCGTCTTTCAACAAGGACACAGCTTCCCTCAGTTTTCTGCTCGGTGGTGCAATCCAAATCATCCATGATCCGCTCCACTGCCTCGAGCCAATACTCTGCTACATTTGGGGCTACACTCGAGATACCCCTAAAAACCTCAGCACCATTTGATCTGAGTCGTTCCGAAATTGACCAACGAGCTGCTGGCCCAGTTCTAGCCCCAGCAACCCTTTCCAAGACTCGCAACATTGCTTGGGACAGAGCGATGTCCTCCCTCATACGGTCATGTGATCCAGCTTCAGTCACAGGTGACGCAGGTGCGTCCATTTCTGGCATATGTCCCGATGCTTCAGACACAACTCTAGCACCTCGGCCTCTACCACTGCCACGTCTACCGCGTCCACGTCCTCTAGCACTCATATTGACTAATTCAATTTAATCTGATTAAAAGTCTTATGAATCAGTATACTATTTCGGTGTTTATTAAATAATATTTTATGAAATATAAGAAGTAAAGTCGTTTTCATAATCGCATCCTATAGTCTCAATCTCTATAATTTTAATCCCTAAAACTAGAAGTTCTAGAGTATTGCTACGGTCATATCATAATCATTATAATCATACAATAACATATACTTACTTGAGTTGGAGCCGGATACCCGTGGTGCCATACTTCTTTTAAAACATACGTTTAAAATTTAAAAAACTTTAGAAAATGTTTTTGAACCCAAACCACAGCCGAGTTTTGACCCGGGCTCTGATACCATAAAATGTAACACCCCAAACCCAGCCCATGTGTTAAGGCCAGATCTGACAATATCACATGAGAAAATACTACTAAGTCCTTTTTGTTTGTACATAAATAGATTTAGATTTAAAATCAATCAAAACAAACTCCCATTTAAAAAGTTTTTGATAAAAGATTGATTGATAAACCGATAAATTTGAGATATAAAAATCTTATATATCGTTAATAGTTCCAGAAGATTTAAAAAAATTTGAAAAAAAATAATTTTCGAAAAGTGTTGATGAAAATTTTAAGAGAAAATTTCCGAGTTTAAAAAAATATTTATGAAAGTTTATTATGAAACCCTTTTTGTATATCCATTTTTGAAAACGTTTATTTAAGTTTTTAGAAAAATCTCAATTTGAAGTACTTAGAGCAAATTATAAATTCTTCAAACAACAAACAAAACAAAAATTATTACAACCTTAACTCAACCTAACTCAAAAAAAAGTAATTAAAAAAAATTAAACTGTTTTGTAGTATGGCCTCCACCGAGTCATCCATGGCCCAAGTCTCCATCACTGATCATTACCTGAAATGGGTAAGGAAAAAAAACGGGGTGAGTTACTAGAAATTTAGTGTATAACCCCCTTACTGTTGTCCACTGGGCCTAAATCCCATTAAGCAATAATTTGGGCCTAAGCCCATTTACAATAATAACAATGTATCGATTATATCATGTGTATGAAATGCAATTCCCAAACCAACCTAGTAATCCATCCGCTACACACCACCCGTACCAACCAACACACCTGTGGGGATCAAGTCAACCCACCCCGACAACACACCAATCGCAGGCATTAAGCCATTTATAACAAATTTAATTTTGGACAAGCCACCAAAATATATGGTAGAGCCACAAGAACTTCTCTTCAATATTATCCCATCCCATGCAAAATCATGTATATAATGCATAACAAATCATGATTTTTACGATATAACAACAGTACTATATTTGGCTATTCATTACAAAAGAACGACCCATTATAACAAATTATCAAATAGGCCCATTAAGCAAAATAACAGATTGGCCCATTTAGCAAAATATCAGATCGGGCCATTTAGCAACATATCAGATCGGCCCATTTAGCAAAAATATCAAATTGGCCCATCTAGCCATAATATCAGATTGGCCCATTAATCAATATGTCCATTCGGCCCATAAGGCAATATGTCAATTTGGCCCATAAGGTAATATGTCAATTCGGCCCATTAAGCAATATGTCAATTTGGCCCATTAAGCAATTTCGTATTTCGGCCCTTTAGGGGTATTTTCACAATTTGCACAATGATACTACCAATTTCGTCAATTTTATCAAAATAATTTATTAGGCCATTTTTTTGATTTACGCCCTATCACGATTTTAGTCATAGCGATATGTTGCCGATACTATATCCACCTTAAACCCACGAAAAACGGTGTGAGATTACACACCTGATTACGGTAAGTACTAAGCCTTCTTGATCGTCAACACCTAAGATATCGTAACACTCGATTAGTCGACATACGTGATTTATTAATCAACTCTAAAATGAACGATCTACGGTGCTTACCCTTGGAATCGTGAATGACCACGATTTGTCGATTTTCTCCGAATGACGGTCCACAACCCGATGGAAAATCCCGAATCGCTGATGCCTCAAAATTGTGAACGACCTCGAATAGTCAATTCTCACCGGATAATGGTCCACAATCCGGTGGAAAGTCCCGAATCGCCGATACTGCCCTTCATTTGAATTTAGGAGTAGGGATCGCTAATCTGCTCCTTTTGAGATCTCCACTCGACTTTCCTTTCGAATCAGTACCACAAGCCTCCATTCGATTAGATCTTATATAGATCGATATTACGATATAATATGGATTGTCAAAGGGTAAAGATTGGCTTACCACTAATTCTGAGTGATCAACGGTTGGATAGATCGAGCGACTTAATCCTTATAATTATAATCGGTTAATCATCACTATTCTAATAACATCTTAACGAATAAAGAATTATTTTATAGAATCCTTGAAGAACTCCTTACCTTAAAGATTCTTAGGACCGATTCCCAACGATTGTATGATAACTTCGGAAGAATCAAAGTTTCGGCCTTCCACTATATCACTACAAAGAAGAAAATGATCTCGTTTGAGAGAGAATAAGGTGATGGTCTCGGTCAATATGACCATCCCAAACCAAAGCATAAATTCGGTCATTAACAGAAAGAAAATAAAATGTTGAGAAGAACACTTATCGATTGATCAAGAAATGAGTGTTAATACGGATGAGAAGAAAAATAGAGAAGATATGAAAGTTCGGTTATAGAGGAAAATGTATATTGATATTCGACTATGGGGGATAATCAAACAAAAAGATGTGATCTTATGGTGGTGTCGATTTAGAGAAGAGGAAAGATTGAAGGAATGGTTAAAAGAAAATAAGGGAAGGTTGGATGGATGCTAGGTGATTCGGCTATCAAAGGAAGATGAACAAGAGATGAATGTTTTGACCAAACCAAAGAGAAGAAAAATGCACAAATGTGCTAGGAGAATTTCGGCAAAGAGAATAGCAATTTGGAGAAAATGACACAATTGATGCTATAGGAATTTTGACCAAAACAAGCACTAAAGCTTTACCAAAAGACCAAGAAAAATTCGGCTACCTCTCTCTACACCCAAAATCATCACATTCATGACCATAATGGTCAAAAATTGGCCAACCATACTTTCCTTGAAAAAGGCCACATGTTCCCCTTACTTGCCCTTTTTCTTTTGATTCCTTACCTTACCTTCACCCTTTCCTTATTTCCTTAGCCACCTTGCCAAAATTAAAAAGTCCAACTTGCCTTATTTACAAGCTTGGCCGACACTTAGGGGAAAAGTACAAAAATAATAGTCAAAATTTGCACATTAAGGGATTTGAACCTCTTCCCTCAATGTACTTCACTTGATGCCATAACCTCTTTACTAATTGCTCATTTATGCTAGCTATTTACTCATTTATTACCATAAGCTTTGAGGCCACTTACTATATTTCCTTAAAGTGTTAAATGCCAAAATTTTTACTAGGTCCAAATAGACCCCGAGCCTTCTCAGGACCTCCCTTAGACATAGACAATTAATAATTTAACTAGCTTAGCACCAGAAATAATACAACATATAAAATTCCAAATTTTAGGATGTTACAGCTTCACTGCAACTTCAGGAAGACAAGATTTACTATCTTTTAGTCTGCTCCACTACAACTTCAAGGAAGTCAGACTAGTATCTTTAATCTGCTTCACTGCAATCTCAAGAAAGCAATATCTGTTATCTTCACTCTGCTCCGCTGCAACTTCAGGGATGCCAAACTAGTATCTTTGATCCGCTTCACTACAATCTTAGGAAGGCAAGATCTGTTGTCTTTTAGCATGCTCTACTGCAAACTCAGAGAGGCAAGGCTATTGTCTTTTATCTACTTCACTGCAACTTCAGGAATGCCAGATCTGCTGTCTTTTAGCCTGCTCTACTGCAAACTCAGAGAGGCAAGGTTGAGGTCTTCGATCTGCTTCACTGCAACTTCAGGAAGACAAGATCTGATGTCTTCGATCTACTTCACTGCAACTTCAGGAATGCCAGATTTACTATTTTTAGTCTGCTCCACTGCAAACTCAAGGAGACAAGACTGATGTCTTCGATCTACTTCACTGCCAGATCTGCTATTTTTAGTCTGCTCCACTGCAAACTTAGGGAGACAAGACTAATATCTTTGATCTACCTTACTACATAACCTATAGAATGGGTATATGCTTATGCCTAATACTTAGGATGCCCTGATAGAAATGAGTCAGATGCTCCTATTCAGACATACTATGATATGTGAAGGCAAAAATGTTATGAGAATAATTCCTATTTCAGGTGTCATCACTCATTTATTCATCAAGGTTTCATCTTCGTTCCTCTTGAAGTTTGCCCCATGAAAATTCTAAGGCCCACTCCATTTGAACCTCGAGGACACGAAGCTTATTCCACCTTCAAACCATCCCACCAAGATTATAGGATTTAATCTACAGGATCTGTTTACACTTCAATCCATTCCACCACAATTTAGGGTTTTTGAATATTTTCCCGTCAACTTGGTCTGTCATACCATTCCCTGAACATTATGACCCAATGAGAATGCTTTGTAAAATGATCCTCTCTTAAGATTAACATTACTTTGTCATAACAACTCAATATTTTGTCACCATTTGGACAAAGAATTCAGAGAAATACTCTTCTTTCTCAAATATTTCGAATCCATGCACATGGAAATTCTAAACAATTGTCTTGTTTCAGTTTCTTGTGTTATCTAGAAATTTCCAAAGTAATATGTAGAACTTCTTTTGTGAAATTATTAGTTCATCAATCATTATTTCAATGCAACATGCTTATAAATGATAAAAATGGACAACAAATAACTTGATTTTGGGGATAGTTTGAACTGAATAAATCATCAATTAAAAGAAATAATTAGGAAAGCATCTTTGAGAAGAAAAAGAATCCAAAGATAGTAAATTAATATGAGTAGGACAAAAACCAGATGCCTTAGATATCACAAATTGAGCATTTATATACAAACCCTATGAAGACTGCTTTTGAGCTTAACATGTCTTTGGAAGATCCAAAGTACTTTGTTGATGCCTCGATATGTAACACATTTCATTTTTTGTTGATTCAAGTATAGCAAGATCACTGCATGCACATTCAAAATTTGAGCCGCCCTTTTCGGGTTTTCAACTTAAAACCCCTTTGGTCTCAAGGCGCCCTTTACGGATTTTCGCCTAGGCCTCTCCTTTCTTCTTTTTTTTTTTTTTTGGAATTCTCAAAGCACCCTTTACGGGTTTTCACCTTGGCCTCTTCTCCTCTTTAAGGAAAATATTTTTTGATCACAGGATTGGGTAAGCTTTTCTCATCCATTTCGGTCAAAATCAGTGCACCTCCAGAGAAAGCCTTGTTCACCACATATGGTCCTTCCCAATTCGGCATCCATTTTCCTCTGAAATCCCTTAGTATGGGAAAGATCTTTTTCAGTATAAGGTCCCCATCGTGAAACTCTCTTGGGCGAACCTTTTTATCATAAGCTCTCATCATTCGTTTCTGATACATCTGACCATGACGGATAGCCCTTAGCTTTTTTCCTTCAATCAAGTTCAACTGATCATATCGAGCCTGGATCCATTCAGCTTCATCCAATTTTATTTCTGACAAAACTCGAAGAGAAGATATTTCTACTTTAATAGGTAGAACTGCCACCATCCCATAGACTAATGAGAAAGGAGTTGCCCGAGTAGAGGTTCTGATGGACATCCGATAAGCATGGAGTGCAAATGGTAATTTCTCATGCCAATCCTTATAAGTCTCAGTCATTTTTCCTACTATCTTCTTGATATTTTTATTGTCCGCTTCCACTGCCCCATTCGTTTTTGGACGATACGGAGACGAATTGTGGTGTTTGATCTTGAATTAACTACAAACTTCTGCTATCCTACTGTTGTTCAAGTTCAGTGCGTTGTCTGATATGATCCTCTCGGGCATTCCATATCGACAAATGATCTCCTTCTTCAGGAACCGACTAATTGCTGACTTAGTAACGCTAGCGTATGAAGCAGCCTCTACCCATTTCGTGAAGTAGTCAATAACCATGAAGATTAATCGATGCCGATTCGAAGCTTTCGATGAGATGGACCCAATGACATCCATGCCCCACATGAAAAAAGGCCATGGAGAAGTCTTAACATGCAAAGGTGAAGGTGGTATGTGAATTTTGTCTCCATAAATCTGACATTTATGGCATCTTTTGGCATAGTTGATACAATCTCCTTCCGTAGTAGACGTATAGTATCCAAATATCATAATTTGTCTAGCAATTGTAAAACCATTAGCATGTGTCCCACAAATACCCTCATGAACTTCTTCCAGGATTTTCCTAACTTCAACAGCATCAACGTATCTCAATGTACCTAATCTTTTCTCCTTTTGTACAAGATATCCGCATCTAAAACATAGTCAGAGGCTAATCTTATTAACGTCATTTTGTCACTTAACGTCATTTTGTCATTCTCAGTTGCATGCTCTAGGTACTCACGATTCCTTACATGCTCTGGGTGGTCATCTTTTTCCTCCTCTTCCATGTTATAACAATGAGCTAGAACTTCAAAAATACTCATCTGGATAGGTCTCATATCCTCTGGTTTGTTTACTTTAATCATAGAAGCTAAAATTACCAAAGCATCTGCCATCTGGTTTTCGTCACGTGGGAGATAATTAAAAGTGATGTCATCAAACTCCTCAATCAATCCTAGAACTATTTTTCGGTAATCAATTAGTTTGGGATCTCTTGTATCCCATTCTCCTTTGAGCTGGTAGATTACTAAGGCAGAATCTCCATATAATTCTAGCACTCTGATTTTACGCTCTACAGCTGCTCGAATTCCCGTGATGCATGCTTCATACTCTGCCATGTTGTTTGTGCAATCAAAATCCAATTTGCATGTGAATGGATAATGATCACCACTAGGGGATACCAAGATTGCCCCAATTCCATTTCCCACAGCATTTGACGCCCCATCAAAATTTAGCTTCCACGGACATTCTTCAGTAATTACCACATACATTAACTCTTCATTGGGGAAATCAAAGCTCAAAGGTTCATAATCCTCAAAACCCTGCTACCCAGAAATTCTGCTATTGCGCTCCCTTTTCTAGCCATTTAGTATACGTAGACTATATCAAATTCAGAAAGCAAAATCTGCCACCTTGCCATCCTTCCATTCAAAGCAGTTGACTCCATCATATACTTTAACGGATCAAGCTTCGAAATTAACTAGGTTGAATGATATAGCATATACTGCCTCAATCTCCGAGTTGTCCAAATCAAGGCGCAACACAATTTCTTAATCGACAAATATCTCATTTCACATTCAGTGAACTTTTTACTGAGATAGTATATCGCCTTTTCTTTTCTTCCTGACCCATCATGTTGACCAAGCACACATCCCATGGACTTATTGAACACTGTCAAATACAGTATCAATGGTCTATCTGGATTAGGCGGAGATAGTACTGGGGCATTTGACAGATATTGTTTGACTTTGTCAAAAGCTTTCTGGCACTCATCGTCCTATACACCTTGGTTGTGTTTCTTAAGAAGACGAAATATGGGATCATAATTATCAGTTAATTGTGAAATGAACCGAGCAATGTGTAACACCCCAAACCCGGCCCAAACACCACGACCGGATCTGGCATGTCACTAAAAGAAAGTTTTATCATACTTCTCGATCTTCCAAAAAACATTAAGTTTTTGTTATACTTTTGAGACCCATTTAATAGTTTGTCTGAAAACCCATTTCTTATTTCAAATTCCATTTAGATGGCATATGAACTTACATGCTGAATTAGTCACGTATTGGTATATATATATATATATATATACACATTTATACATATCAGGTTAAAGTAGCAGTTTGTGTTATAGTCCATTTTATGAAAACAGTTAATTAGGTTGTAGAAAACTTTTGTTCATTTTTGAAAGTAATGTGTCTCGTCCATTAAACCGTTTTCATAACATCTAAAACTTAAAGCCGAAAATTTAAACCAAGTTAACAGCAGCCTTATTACAACCAACAATCCCCAAAAATAGAAAAAAAAAACTATAATTAAAGCAAAGTTTTAATTAAACAAAACCCGTGCATGGCCACCTCGAGTCCAGTCCAGCCCAATCCACTAAACTATGAGTCACCTGCAATTTGTTAGAATAAAACGAGTGAGTCGCAAGACTCAGTGTGCAATTAGTCCACATAATCCACAAGTGGGCTTAAGCCCCAACCATAATCGGCCAAAGCCCAAATCATAATTGCATAGCAACACAATCAATATGATAGCCCCACCCAGCCTAATTTCCATCCTCTACACACCACTCCATATGTCCATCCTCAACACACCTGTGGGGATTTCTACAATCAACCCTCCATCCTCTACACACCTCTTTGGAAGTCATGCTGCTCAAAGTCAATATATCGTGGTCTAGCCACCGATAATCATGTGACCGAGTCACCAATACGATACTGAGGCACTAATCCATCAACTAGCGTGACAGTGTCACTGATATGCACTTCCTCTTCATATTAATATCATCCCATACCCCATGCACATGCAACATGGTATAATAAACAGGTCATATGATGTCATACTTCCAAAGTTTAAAGTACTCACACAAACATGCTTTCAACATAAATATTAAATCTCAATCGAAAATCACTAACCTGGTGCTTCGATTTTCCCCCTTTTACAGTAACTCAATTACCACTGCCGCGATTTTCGGCTTTCAACAGACCACATAAAATATTTAAACATTAAAGGGAAAAGTGTGGTAATTACACACCTGTAAACACGCAAGACTACACTATCGATCTCACTAATGTCCTCACTCGCAGGGATCACAGTGATCTATTTATCCCTTTCAGAAGTCGGCCCAGAACCGTTTCATCTTAATCTGATTCAAAATTTTATGCATCAGTATTTCTTTTCACTGTTTATTAATGAGTAGTTTTATGAAGATAGAGTTATGAGTAGTTTTTTTTTTTCGCAAGCACACGTATAACTAGAGGTTTTTGTTTCTACAGTAAAGTTTCTTAATCCTATCATCAGCCATAATATATACACATAATACATACACCTCATATAAATCACCCAATCAATCAGAAGACTTACCTTTGCAATCTTGGGCCGGAGACCCGGGTGCCATACCTCCAGAAAACATGTACACATGTACTTTTCTTCTAAATCCATTTTGTTGAAAACTTTTGAACCCAAAACCCAAGGTCGAGCTTTTAAACCTGGCTCTGATACCAAACCGTAACACCCCAAACCCGGCCCAAACACCCCGACCTGATCTGGCATGTGACTAAAAGAAAGTTTTATCATACTTCTCAATCTTCCAAAAAACATTAAGTTTTTTTTATACTTTTGAGACCCATTTAATAGTTTGTCTGAAAACCCATTTCTTATTTCAAATTCCATTTAGACGGCATATGAACCTACATGCTGAATTAGTCATGTATTGGTATATATATACATTTATACATGTCAGGTTAAAGTACCAGTTTGTGTTATAGTGCATTTTATGAAACAGTTAATTAGGTTGTAGAAAACTTTTGTTCATTTTTGAAAGTAATATGTCTCATCCATTAAACCGTTTTCATAACATCTAAAATTTAAAGCTGAAAATTTAAACCAAGTTAACAGCGGCCTTATTACAACCAACAATCCCCAAAAATAGAAAAAAAAAACTATAATTAAAGCAAACTTTTAATTAAACAAAACCCGTGCATGGCCACCTCGAGTCCAGTCCAGCCCAATCCACTAAACTATGAGTCACCTGCAATTTGTTAGAATAAAAAGAGTGAGTCGCAAGACTCAATGCGCAATTAGTCCACATAATCCACAAGTGGGCTTAAGCCCCAACCACAATCGGCCAAAGCCCAAATCATAATTGCATAGCAACACAATCAATATGATAACCCCACCCAGCCTAATTTCCATCCTCTACACACCACTCTATATGTCCATCCTCAACACACCTGTGGGGATTTCTACAATCAACCCTCCATCCTCTACACACCTCTTTGGAAGTCATGCTGCTCAAAGTCAATATATCGTGGTCTAGCCACCGATAATCATGTGACTGAGTCACCAATATGATACTGAGGCACTAAGCCATCAACTAGCATGACAGTGTCACCGATATGTACTTCCCCTTCATATTAATATCATCCCATACCCCATGCACATGCAACATGGTATAATAAACAGGTCATATGATGTCATACTTCCAAAGTTTAAAGTACTCACACAAACATGCTCTCAACATAAATATTAAAGCTCAATCGAAAATTATTAACCTGGTGCTTCAGTTTTCCCCCTTTTACGGTAACTCAATTACCACTGTCGAGATTTTCGGTTTTCAACACACCACATAAACGATTTAAACATTAAAAGAAAACTGTGGTAATTACACACCTGAAAACACGCAAGACTACACTATCGATCTTACTAACGTCCTCACTCGCAGGGATCACAGCGATATGTTTATCCCTTTTAGAAGCTGGCCCAGAACCCGGTGGCCAGTCTCGAATGGCAGACACCGCGCGCTTTTTGAACATAGGGGCTGGGATCATGGGTCCAACCCCCTCCTTTGCTTGGCTGGTATTTGTTTCCATAAAAGATATCTTGGTCAGAAGACCGAGTTAAGCCTTTAAATAAGAAAAATAAGGATGGACGCTCAAGATGTGAAGATTTCCTTACCTAGGTCGAAAAAACCCGGAGGCTACTACATTTGGATCAATAGATCACTGAAGTCCCTACACAAACTCCATATTAGAATCGGCCCTCTTAGATATGGGTTAGAAAAAGTGGCCTTCGGCCAAACGAGTAGTATAAATCTTCTTACCCTGATTGATCGAATCCGATTGTCCCCAAAGACCCTTCAAACGCTGGCCAAGTGCAGAAGAAAAACGAAGCCAAGCCCTTCCTATATTCGGCCAACATACCCAAAGAACTGGATTAATGCCTTTGATTCGGCAAATCAAAGAGAGAAGAGAGAATTAAAAGGGAAAGAGAACACTTTTCGACAAAAGAAGATGAGAGACTTGTTTCGGCTTTGATGGTGAGGAAAAGAACTCAAGTTACCAAAAATGCAAGAGAGAGAGAGAGAAAAATGGTTTCGGTTTAGGCTAAATGAAGAATGGACAAAGACCCTAGGGGTTTCGACTATACAAAGAAAGAACAAGGCTGCCAAAACGCCCAAAACTCCAAATGCCAAAAAGAAAGAGCTTACCACACCTAAAAGCTAGCCCTTCAAAACTTTAGGCACCAACACTCACCAAACCGAATGCATATCCCACCTAGCACCCCTTCAAAGAAAATTGGCCAACACCCTTCTTCACCTTCAACCCCTTGATTCTCTCCTTTCTTCGCTCACCACCTCCCATTTGAATTGATTTGAAATATTCAAAATCCCCTTTTTACTCTTGTCCATCCTTTTGAAATATTTGACTAAGTCCACCTCCACTCTTCAAGGCTCCCAACTGAATCCATCATCCAAGCTCCTTGGCGCATAAGAAAAATAAAAATAAAATCCACATTGCTGACAACGCGAATCGAACCTGTTCCCTCACTTCTCCGCCCAAAGGCATCACTTACCTGTACCTTAAGTGGCGCCTTCTTGCCACTTTACCACTTTGATTCTTGTGCCACCAAACACAAGCTATAAACTTTATGTCTTGCCCCAGTCATCTCCCCTCCTAAAGTGCCTAAATTGAAATTTTGGCCAAGGTTCTGACTTAACCCCGAGCCTTCTCGGAGACCCCAAACACACTCAAACAATATACAAAGTATACCAAACACACGGATACAAAGTAAATGCAAAACCCCTAAATCTCGAATGTTACAGTTCTACCCCCTTAAAGAAATTTCGGCCTTGAAATTACCTATGCAAAAGAGATGAGGGTACTGCTGACGTATAACATCCTCAGGCTCCCACGTCGCCTCTTCCATACCGTGATTCTGCCACAAGACTTTGACCAAAGGAACTGATTTCCTTCTTAACACCTTGACGTCTCGTTCCAAGATCTGCACTGGTTCTTCCTCAAAAGACAGGTCTGGCCTTACCTCGATTTCCACTATAGGCACAACGTGAGACGGATCCGAACGGTAGCGTCTTAACATTGAAACATGGAACACATCATGTATCTGTTTCAATTCTGAAGGTAACTCCAGCTGGTACGCCACCGGTCCCACACGTTTCAGAACCCGATTAGGCCCGATAAACCTGGGGCTTAGCTTGCCCTTCCGACCAAACCTCATTACCTTCTTCCATGGTGAAACTTTCAAGAAAACCCGATCACCTACTGCAAACTCTATCTCCCTTCGCTTCAGATCTGCATATGATTTCTGCCTGTCGGACGCTTCCTTCAGTCGAGTCCAAATTAACCTAACCTTCTCCTCCGTCTCTGTAACCAAGTCTGGTCCCAAAATCTAACGCTCACCCAATTCTGTCCAACAGGTAGGTGTACGACACCTCCGCCCATATAACGCTTCATAGGGCGCCATCTGAATACTAGATTGGTAGCTGTTGTTGTATGCGAATTCTGCCAACGGTAAGAACTCTTCCCAGCTACCCCTGAAGTCGATGACACAACCTCTCAACATATCTTCTAAGATCTGAATTACCCTCTCAGACTGTCCATCTGTCTGCGGATGAAACGCTGTACTGAATTCCAGTCTTGTGCCCAATGCTTGATGCAGTGCCCTCTAGAATCGTGACGTAAACCTAGGGTCCCTATCTGATATGATCAATACTGGTACCCCATGCAACCTTACAATTTTTGCCACATACAGCTTAGCCAACCTCTACAGAGAATAGTCAACACGAACAGGTATGAAATGAGTAGACTTCGTCAACCGATCCACAATCACCCACACCGAATCTTTCTTAGTAGGCATAAGAGGTAGCCCACTAACAAATTCCATAGTGATCCTCTCCTATTTCCACTGTGGAATCTTCACTGACTGCAATAACCCCGAAGGCAACTGATGCTCGGCTTTTACCTGCTAACACGTTAAACATTTTCCCACAAACTCCGTAACTTTCCGCTTCAATCCAGGCCACCAAAACTGTTCACGCAGATCCCGGTACATCTTATTCCCTCCAGGATGCATAGCGTAAGGGCTACTATGCACTTCCTGCAGAACCATCTGCCTCAACTCCACATCTTTCAGCATGCAAACCTTCTCACGAAAACACAAAACCCCATCACCGTTCAAGTTATAATCTTCAACCCCACCATTCTATACTTGCAGAAGTCGAGCACTCAAGACAACATCCGATAACTGTTTCTCTTTAATCTACTTTACCCACGTCGGCTTAACTTGTAATTCAGCCAATAAACTTTCGTCATCATATAAGCTGAGATGGGCGAACATCGCTCTCAAATCTGATATTACCTTCCGTCTTAACGCATCTGCCACCACATTAGCCTTACCCGGATGATACTCAATCGAACAGTCTTAATCTTTCAACAGCTCAATCCACCTTCACTGCCTTAAGTTCAACTCCTTTTGAGTTAGAAGATATTTCAAACTCTTGTGATCTGTATAGATGATGGACTTCTCCCCATATAGGTAATGTCTCCAGATCTTTAGAGCGAAAACTACCACAGCCAACTCCAAGTCATGCGTGGGATAATTAACCTCATGAGGTCTTAGCTGCCAAGACGCATATGCAACAACCTTCCTATCCTGCATTAACACACATCCTAACCCCGTGTGAGAAGCATCACAATAAACCACGAACTCTTTTCCAGCCTCAGGGTGAATCAACACCGGAGCCTCTGTAAAGATCCTCTTTAGCTTCTCAAAACTTTCCTGCTGCATGACAGTCCAAACAAATGGTAACCCTTTCCTTAAAACTTTGTTAAGGGTGCCGCAATTAAGGAGAATCCTTCAACGAACCTTCGGTAATACCTAGCCAGACCAAGAAAACTCCGAACTTCTGCCACAGACTTAGGCAGTTTCCAATCCAATACAGCTTCAATCTTCCGGGGATCAACCCTAATCCCTTCCGCAGATACCACATGACCCAGAAATGTAACTTCCTTCAACCAAAGCTCACACCTGCTAAATTTGGCGTACAACTGCTTCTCCCTTAAAATCTGCAGAACCACCCGAAGATGCGAATCGTGCTCCTCTTCTGTCTTGGAATATACCAGAATGTCATCTATGAATACTACGACGAACCGGTCCAGATAGGGTTGAAAAACCCTGTTCATCATATCCATGAACGCAGTTGTCAACCCAAATGGCATCACCAGGAACTCGAAGTGACCATAGCGAGTCCGAAAAGCCGTCTTATGAATATCCGCTTCCTTTACCTTAAGCTGATGATATCCTGACCTCAAATCTTTCTTTGAAAAGACCGAAACCCCTTTGAGCTAATCAAACAGGTCATCTATCCTTGGCAGCGGGTACTTGTTCTTAGTCGTCAACTTATTCAACTAGCGGTAATCAATGCACATTCGCATGGACATGTCTTTCTTCTTCACATATAGCACCGGCACTCCCCACTGGGTCCGATAAAACCACGATCCAACAACTCTTAGATTTGAGCTTTAAGCTCAACTAACTCCTTCGGCGCCATTCTATAAGGGGCGATGGACACTAGAGCCATTCCTGGAAGTAGCTCAATTCCAAACTCCACCTCACGATACGGAGGCAACCCTGGGAGTTCTTCAGGAAAAACATCCACAAATTCCTTTACTGTTCTAACTTCCTTCGCGGTCACTTCTTTTGCATCCAATGCACTGACAAAAGTTAAGAAAGCCATGCACCCTTTTCTCACCATTCTTTCCGCCTTAAGAGCAAACACAACATTGGATAAGTAGTCTCTCCTTTCACCTATCACTAGAACTTCATCACCGTCTGAAGTCCTTAACACCATGTGCTTAGTAGCACAATCTAAATTTGCTCGATATCTTACCAACCAATCCATGCCTAAGATCAAATCAAAGTCCCCAAATGGTAGTTCCATCAAATCAGCCGGGAAAATTGATCCTTGTACTTCTAGAGGCACACTTCTAAAAAGTTTGTTTACTACTATAGATTGTCCTAAAGGACTAAGTACAGTCATCTCCCTAGAAGTTGTTTCAGAGTTCATGTTTAAAGTTCCAGACACCACACTAGCAACATAGGAATCCGTCGATACAATATCAATTAATGCAGTAAAGGGTAAACCGAAAATGAGTAACGTACCCGTTATAACGTCTGGTGCATCCGCCTCTTCTCAGCGTCTGGCTGCATAAACTAACCCGGGCTGTCTTGCCTCTGCATTCTCAGTACCTCTGCCCGGTGCTCCGCGACCCCGACCAGAACCATTCCCTCCTCTAATCGGACCACGACCTCTCGGCATCTGTTGTCCACCCCTTCCTGGCTGCACATGCCCCTGACCTACCATCTGTGCCCTGGTCATCTCTAGTGGACAATTTCTTATTAGATGATCCTTTGACCCACACTTGAAACATACCCTATCTTTTCTCCAGCACTCTCCTGCATGTGACCTCCCACACTGAGCACTCTGTCGAAATTGCCCAACAGCAGCTGGCGTTGCAACACGACCCAGCCCCTCAACCCTAGGCCACTTCTGGAAACCCCCTGATAACCCTGACGGTCCATAACTCCTCTTATTTCTGCCTCTATCCTTGCCTCTATCTTGCTTCTCAGTTCATTTTACCTCCTCGACTATTTTAGCCTTTTCCACCAGGATAGCAAAATCTCTCTCCCGCTATGGAGCTATTAACACTCGCAGCTCATTTCGCAGCCCATCTTCGAATCGCACACAACGCTCATAATCAGTCGCAACTATCCATCGAGCATATCGGCTCAACCGCAGGAACTCTGCCTTATACTCAGCTACCGATTTACCCCCTTGAACCAAATTTAAGAATGCCTTCCTCTGAGCATCCACATAACTGGCCCCAGCATACTTCCCTTGAAACATCATTTTAAAGAAATCCCAATCAATTCGGTCCGCGGAAGTACCCTCTCTTACGGTGAGCCACCACTAATATGCCTCATCCCGAAGTAGAGACACCGCGCCCTTCAGCTTCTCCTCTGCCGTGCAGTCCAAATCATCCATTAGTCTCTCGACTGCCTCTAGCCAATACTCTGCCACATTTGGAGCTACCCTAGAAATACCCCTAAACATTTCAGCTCCATTAGCCCGAAGTCGCTCAGGGATGGACTTCCGAATCGACATTCCAGTGCTTGCCCCAGCCACTCGTTCCAACACACGCAACATTGCTTGAGATAGGGCATCATCTCCACCAGTTCTATCTTGCGATCCCGCCTCTGCCATAGGTGATGCTGGCGCTTCACCTTCAGGCTCATTCTTTGCTTCCGAGAACTCAGCCTCAGCACTCTGGCCTCTACCACGGCAGCGTGCAACTCGTCCACGTCCTCTAGCACTCATGTCTACCGTTTCATCTTAATCTGATTCAAAATTTTATGCATCAGTATTTCTTTTCACTGTTTATTAATGAGTAGTTTTATGAAGATAGAGTTATGAGTAGTTTTTTTTTTCGCAAGCACACGTATAACTAGAGGTTTTTGTTTCTACAGTAAAGTTTCTTAATCCTATCATCAGCCATAATATATACACATAATACATACACCTCATATAAATCACCCAATCAATCAGAAGACTTACCTTTGCAATCTTGGGCCGGAGACCCGGGTGCCATACCTCCAGAAAACATGTACACATGTACTTTTCTTCTAAATCCATTTTGTTGAAAACGTTTGAACCCAAAACCCAAGGTCGAGCTTTTAAACCTGGCTCTGATACCAAACCTAACACCCCAAACCCGGCCCAAACACCCCGACCTGATCTGGCATGTGACTAAAAGAAAGTTTTATCATACTTCTCAATCTTCCAAAAAACATTAAGTTTTTTTTTATACTTTTGAGACCCATTTAATAGTTTGTCTGAAAACCCATTTCTTATTTCAAATTCCATTTAGACGGCATATGAACCTACATGCTGAATTAGTCATGTATTGGTATATATATACATTTATACATGTCAGGTTAAAGTAGCAGTTTGTGTTATAGTCCATTTTATGAAACAGTTAATTAGGTTGTAGAAAACTTTTGTTCATTTTTGAAAGTAATATGTCTCATCCATTAAACCGTTTTCATAACATCTAAAATTTAAAGCTGAAAATTTAAACCAAGTTAATAGCGGCCTTATTACAACCAACAATCCCCAAAAATAGAAAAAAAACTATAATTAAAGCAAACTTTTAATTAAACAAAACCCGTGCATGGCCACCTCGAGTCCAGTCCAGCCCAATCCACTAAACTATGAGTCACCTGCAATTTGTTAGAATAAAAAGAGTGAGTCGCAAGACTCAATGCGCAATTAGTCCACATAATCCACAAGTGGGCTTAAGCCCCAACCACAATCGGCCAAAGCCCAAATCATAGTTGCATAGCAACACAATCAATATGATAACCCCACCCAGCCTAATTTCTATCCTCTACACACCACTCTATATGTCCATCCTCAACACACCTGTGGGGATTTCTACAGTCAACCCTCCATCCTCTACACACCTCTTTGGAAGTCATGCTGCTCAAAGTCAATATATCGTGGTCTAGCCACCGATAATCATGTGACTGAGTCACCAATATGATACTGAGGCACTAAGCCATCAACTAGCGTGACAGTGTCACCGATATGTACTTCCCCTTCATATTAATATCATCCCATACCCCACGCACATGCAACATGGTATAATAAACAGGTCATATGATGTCATACTTCCAAGTTTAAAGTACTTACACAAACATGCTTTCAACATAAATATTAAAGCTCAATCGAAAATTATTAACCTGGTGCTTCAGTTTTCCCCCTTTTACGGTAACTCAATTACCACTGCCGAGATTTTCGGTTTTCAACACACCACGTAAACGATTTAAACATTAAAAGGAAAACTGTGGTAATTACACACCTGAAAACACGCAAGACTACACTATCGATCTTACTAACGTCCTCACTCGCAGGGATCACAGCGATATGTTTATCCCTTTTAGAAGCTGGCCCAGAACCCGGTGGCCAGTCTCGAACGGCAGACACCGCGCGCTTTTTGAACATAGGGGCTGGGATCACGGGTCCAACCCCCTCCTTTGCTTGGCTGGTATTTGTTTCCATAAAAGATATCTTGGTCAGAAGACCAAGTTAAGCCTTTGTATAAGAGAAATAAGGATGGGCGCTCAAGATGTGAAGATTTCCTTACCTAGGTCGACAAAACCCGGAGGCTACTACACCTGGATCAATAGATAACTGAAGTCCCTACACAAACTCCATATTAGAATCGGACCTCTTAGATATGGGTTAGAAAAAGTGGCCTTCGGCCAAACGAGTGGTAGAAATCTTCTTACCCTGATCGATCGAATTCGATTGTCCCCAAAAACCCTTCAAACGCTGGCCAAGTGCAGAAGAAAAACGAAGCCAAGCCCTTCCTATATTCGGCCAACATACCCAAGGAACTAGATTAATGCCTTTGATTCGGAAATCAAAGAGAGAAGAGAGAATTGAAAGGGAAAGAGAACACTTTTCGACAAAAGAAGATGAGAGACTTGTTTCGGCTTTAATGGTGAGGGAAAGAACTCAAGTTACCAAAAATGCAAAAGAGAGAGAGAAAAATGGTTTCGGTTTAGGCTAAATGAAGAATGGACAAAGACCCTAGGGGTTTCGGCTATACAAAGAAAGAACAAGGCTGCCAAAACGCCCAAAACTCCAAATGCCGAAAAGAAAGAGCTTACCACACCTAAAAGCTAGCCCTTCAAAACTTTCGGCACCAACACTCACCAAACTGAATGCCTATCCCACCTAGCACTCCTTCAAAGAAAATCGGCCAACTCCCTCCTTCACCTTCAACCCCTTGATTCTCTCCTTTCCTCACTCACCACCTCCTATTTGAATTGATTTGAAACATTCAAAATCCCCTTTTTACTCTTGTCCATCCTTTTGAAATATTTGACTAAGTCCACCTCCACTCTTCAAGGCTCCCAACTGAATCCATCATCCAAGCTCCTTGGCGCATAAGCAAAATAAAAATAAAATCCACATTATTGACGACGCGAATCGAACCTGTTCCCTCACTGCTCCCCCCTAAGGCGTCACTTACATCTACCTTAAGTGGCGCCTTCTTGCCACTTTACCACTTTGATTCTTGTGCCACTAAACACAAGCTATAAACTTTAAGTCCTGCCCCAGTCAGCTCCCCTCCTAAAGTGCCTAAATTGAAATTTTGGCCAAGGTTCCGACTTAACCCCGGGCCTTCCCGGAGACCCCAAACACACTCAAACAACATACAAAGCATACCAAACACACAGATACAAAGTAAATGCAAAACCCCTAAATCCTGGATGTTACACAATGTAATTTAATCTTCCAAGAAAACCTCGAACTGCTTTTTGAGTGTGTAATAGAGGCAATTCTTGTATAGCTTTGACCTTATCTGAGTCAATCTCGATTCCTCTCCCACTGACTACGAAACCCAGTAATTTCCCTGACCGAGCTCCAAAAGTACACTTAGCCTAATTGAGCTTTAATTGAAATTTTCTCAATCTCTAAAACAACTTCTTCAAGACTTCAATGTGTTCCTTTTCTGTTCGAGATTTAGCGATCATGTCATCGACATATACTTCAATCTCTTTGTGCATCATATCATGAAATAAAGTCAGCATGGCCCTTTGATATGTCGCTCCTGCATTCTTCAGTCTGAATGGCATCACCTTATAACTAAAGGTACCCCACAATGTTATGAAAGTAGTTTTCTCCATATCCTCAGGGAGCATCTTGATCTGATTATATCCTGAAAAACCATCCATGAAGGAAAATAGTGAGTATCCCACCGTATTATCCACCAACGTGTCAATATGAGGGAAATTGTCCTTTGTGCTGGCTTTATTTAAGTCCCTATAGTCTACACACATCCGAACCTTTCCATCCTTCTTAGGGACAGGAACAATATTGGCTACCCATTCTGAGTATTTTACCACCTGTAGAAAACCAGCATCAAACTATTTCTTGACTTTCTCTTTTATTTTTAACCCCACATTAGGCCTAATCCTTCGTAACTTTTGCTGAACTAGCCTGCACTCTTCTCTTATGGGAAGGTGATGCACTACTATATTAGTACTTAGCCCTAGCATATCTTGATACGACGATGTAAAGACGTCTTTAAATTCCCGTAATAACTCAACAAGGTCTTGCTTTGTCTCCTCGGCTATCCGCGTTCCAATTTTCACAACCTTTCCTTCCTCTAAGACTATATTCTCTACCACCTCTTCATGGGGTAAAATCTGTTTCTCTTCTTGCTTTACCATTCTTAACAAATCTGGAGACAAGTCACAATCTTTGTCACCCTCAAAATCCTGAGATTCCTCTAAACACATGTCTTGCTCAAAAAAGACATCTGAATCTGTAGTATCGCTGCTCATGTCATTGATATCTAGGGTCCTGTGGTAGGTACAAAAGAATGTACAAAAAACAAATGAATTCAAGAACAAATATTCACATGATATAAATGAGAATAAAATAAAAAAAATTTGGAATAAAATTAGAAGATCAAAAGGATATAAAAATGAAAGAATATTTGCCCTAATTGATCATTAAAGATGTATTTTATTGAAACAAAAGATGTCTGAACATGAGCCTATTTCACAAAAGAAATCTTATTGTTCCTAGGCTTAAAAACAACAAGTGTGTTCTGAACATTACTCTGTATAATCTCTAAAAACTACAGGAAGTTCCTCTGCAGTCCAATTGTTCAAAACGCTTCCAAGTTCATAAGGGCAAATGCCCAACAGGTTTCTTTGCCCAATTTCTTTCTCATGTATGGCGTTGATGTGAAGATTTTCATTTTCCAACAATCCTCTCTCCGGGTGAATTATCCCTTCTGATACAAAAGTCTCGGATATGTGAGCAAATGTCATCAATTCCCACTTGACTTCTTCCCCATTCAGCCGTGCCCTTCTTCTTTCTTGCTTCTTCTATATTTCTCTCTTTCTTTGTCTAGCATCTGGCCTGAAACCCAAGCCAAAATGGTCCATTTTCTCTTTCAGCATTAGAACTTGAATCTCTCCTTGAAGATGTCTACCCAGTCCTTTTCCCGATAAGGCTCCTTTCCCCACCATCATTTGCAAACCCATTCTCGTGGTCCTGGATATCCTAGGGACTAGCACCTCATTCCCTTCCAAAATGAATGTTGCATTTACGAACTCTAAAGATCGAAAGGAACACTCAGTAGCCTCCTCATTTGCCTCTAAGTATGGTGCGTCGTTGGTAACAGTTGCTATGATGTCCTCCTCTGTATTTATAGTAACCAGCTGACCCTCTATTACCAGTTTCAATTTTTGGTGCAGTGATGAGGGCAATGCCCCTGCCGAATGAATCCAGGGTCTTCCCAACAAGCAATTGTAGGAGGGCTTGATATCCATCACCAAAAAATCCACTTCATATGTGTTTGGTCCAATCAACAACGGTATGTCAATCCTTCCCATCACTCTTCTCTCAATGCCATCAAATGCTCTGACTATATTCTGGCATGTCTTTATGTGAGAACTGTCTATAGGCAATCTTTTCAGCGTAGACAATGGTAAGACATTCAAAGCCGACCCATTATCGATTAACACGTTTGGTAAAGTATATCCTTTGCAACGAGTAGTGATGTGCAAAGCCTTAGTCGATCCCATGCCTCCAAGTGGAATTTCATCATCACTGAAATAAATAAAGTTATCGGCACTTATATTACTAACCAGTCGGTCAAGTTTATTGACAGATGCATCTTTAGTAACATAGGTTGCATTCAACACTTTCATCAATGCATCGCGGTGTACTTCTGAGCTTAAAAGCAATGCTATCACTGATATGTGAGCCAGTTGTTTGCGCAGTTGTTCTACCACACTGTATTCACTGTGCTTCAAGAATTTTAGAAATTCTTTAGCCTTTTCTTCCTTTACCGATTCATTGATAAGTGCCTCAGGTCCTTCCTCTAATTCTACTGCCAAGGTCTTGGATTTCACTGGTTCTGCGCTGACGTTTACTGAGTTGTAACGCCTTCCACTACGTGTGTAAGATCCTTCATTTTGGTCCTTCTTGGAACTACTAGCTAGAATCTCCCCTCCTGGTATCGTCACATTACAGTCATAATTACAAGGTACCATTTTGGTATCCTTATAAGGAAAGGAAACAGGTTTCTGGATTACGACCTTTGGCACCATTTGTGTTCCACCCTCCATGCTTCTTGGTCGAATGATGATGATCCTCGGATAATTGACTTTTTGGTTTGTCAATTCTCCTTCTGTCATGCATATAATTCCTCCCCCTGAGCCTTCCTCATAAACTTCTAATTCCTTATTGTCCACAAGGCTTTGCACCAAGTCCCTGAACTCAACACATTCTTGGATTTCATGCCCTTCTGCTTTATGGAACTCACAGTAGTCCCTTACTCCTTCGTATCCTTCCATAGAATTTGATTCTCCCAATCCTCTCCCAACCATTTCTCTCTAGATCATTCTCAACGAGGTTTTTACCTCCGTAATATCCTCATTGATCCTCCTCACGATTTTTTTACCAATCGCATTTATCCCCTTATCTCCATGATTAGGTAACAGGTTCTTCGTACTAGGTGTATCATCAAACTTTACAATCCCCATCTTGATGAGTCTCTCGACTACCTTTTTGAAGGCAGTGCAATTTTCTATTGAATGCTCCGATATTCTCGCATGGTAGTCGCATTGAGTGTTTGAGTCATACCATTTAAGATATGGGGGTTGTAACGGCTTTAGATAAAATGGGGACACCACATGTGCGTTAAATAAACTTTGATATAGCTCATTATACGTCATTGAGATTGGCGTAAATTGGAGCTTTTCAGAGTTTTGCCTTGCGCCTGATTCTTGTCTTACCGGCCCTTGTTGCCCAGCGGTAATTACTTTTGGCTGGCTAACAGTAATTGCCTTCAAGTACCCTTTATTGTATGTACTCATATTATTCACCTCGTTATCCTTTTTTCTAGGAGCAGACCTTTTAGTGGTTTCCCCTACTTCAATCTTGCCACCCCTTATGGCATTTTCAATCATTTCTCCTGCCATCACTATATCCGCAAAGCTCTTGGTGGTACTTCCTATCATGTGAGTGATGAATGGAGCCTTCAAGGTATTGATAAAGAGCATTGTAGTTTCCTTTTCTAGGAGTAGTGGCTCAACTTGCATGGCGACCTCCCTTCATATTTACGCATACTGCCTGAAGCTTTCATTTGACTTCTTTTCCATATTCTGCAAAGTGATTCTGTCAGGCGTCATGTCTATGACATGATTGTATTGCTTCATAAAGGCTTGGGCTAAGTCTCTCTAGGAGCTAATCCTAGCACGGCTGAGTTGATTGTACCACCTGGACGCTACCCCCACCAAACTGTCATGGAAACAATAAATCAAGAGTTGATCATTATTAACATAGCTGGTCATCCGTCTATAGAACATGGTAATGTGGGCTTCAGGGCAGCTAGTCCTATTGTACTTCTCGAATTCTGGCATTTTGAATTTATTAGGAAGCACCAAATCTGGAACCAAGCTCAAATCTTTAGCATCTATTCCATGGTTATTATCAGCATTTTCCAAGGCCTTGAACTTTTCTTCCAACCATCTACAACGATCCTCTAAATGCCTTAAGGATTCAATTATTATCTTTTCCCCTTCTACAATATCTAAGTTAGGGATAACAGGATTAGTGGGGTTATCTCCTGCGTTAGATCCTGTGCCCACTTGGAAGTTTATGGGCATTCTTGCATCAGTCTACCCTTGTTGAGGCCTAATCGTGACAGATGGCCTTCAGGGATACTCCTCAGCTTGTGCTTATGTATGAGGTGGGGTAAAACCTGGAGGGCAATCCTCATTATCTTCTCCAGCATCAGTCATGGGACCTTTTCCCTTGTCCATTGTCCCATTCAGTAGCTGAGTTATTTGAGCCACCATATGCCTTTGGGCCTCCATCATTTGTTCCCTCATATCTTGCTGGATTTTTACCAACTGCTCTTGTAACTGGTCTTGCATGTCTCTCTGGAACTGTTCGAGTCTTTGATCCATATTTTTCGTCTTAGCGCGTGTCCTGTAACGGTGTTTAGTTTCCAGATTTTTCCTTCTTTCTCTCTTTAGCTCTCCCTATCTTTGTAATAATTTCAACAAATTAGGATCTTTCTATGGGCTTAAATGCATATTATGTGATGAAATGCAAATGCATGAATGCAAAAAAGCATCGATTCGTGTTCAATTTCATTAAAACTTTATTAGAAAACAACATCCTTTACATAAAATGGACTACAAATATGCTTTCACCCTAATGCCCAAAATTTTGATTTTCCTAAACAACAAGGCTAGCTCTTGACCACGATCTGACTGTAGCTCATATTTCATGCTCAACGTATCAACCTGTACTACCAAAGTCTATAAATGATCAGCTACTTCTCGAATCTGAACTGTTGCTTCACCCATGAGATAATCTCGATTTCTAACTTGATCATGAGAATGATGGAGCTCTTCCTTCCAATGCCCTTCTCTTGCTTCAAGAAGCTCGATCCGAAGTTCACAATTTTGCAATGCTGACTCTAATTTTTCGATCTTACCCTTCATTTCCTCAATCTTATTCAGGCTTGACTTCAGCTCGATTGCAAAATTACGGCTTCGATGGTGGTGAAGAGACCGTCCCAGTTTAGTCACTTTAGCCTTTAATCCATATTTCTCCTTTTGCCTTTCTGCCAAACTCCTTTCTAGGGCCTCGTTTCGCATCTGCATCTCTTGGAACTTCCTCTCCCAATGGTTAGCTTTGGCCTTTTCCTCTTGAATCTCATGTTGCCACTGTTCCAAAGTCTTCCTCAATCCAGCATTTTTCATTGATAGACGCAACTTCTTATATTCTGCCTTTAAACTATCGAGATCTTCCCCGACCCTTTTCTTTCATTTTCTTAACTTTTTAGCCTCTGATTTCTGAGCATCCACATCTAATCTCAGGTACATTTTTTCTTCTTCCAACTTCTCTATCCTCTTTCCAAGCTTTGAACTCTTCCTTTCGAAATCTTGTTTTATAATTTCTAATTCTGATAGGACCACTCGTAAATACTCTTCGATCGATCGAGCATCTTCTAAACTTGGCACAAGGATATTGCCATTGACTCTTCTACTCCACCATCCATTGTACTCTAGGGTCATCATTGGACATACGTCCACTTTCTTCATACGACGGGTCCGATTCCAGGCATTAGAAATCTCCTTAACCCTTTTGTTGCAGCTATCTCACTTATACGAAAACTCACATTGAGCCAACCCATATGTAGCCGGTATGAACTGCCTTGATCTATATTGTCTCAGTACGAGCAAAGGTGCATATCCAATGGCTCCCCAAATTCCAAGTAGAGGGACCCAATCAAAATTCCCACACCGGTTTAGCACCTCATCAGGAACCATCTAGGGAGCTCTCCACTCAACATCCTCTTCTTGGAGATTTCGTAGAAGCGCTATCTAATTTTCTTCTGATATGTCATCTCTTCTTAGGGTAGCCACTATCTCTTTTAATGGGGAATAATTTTTCGAGAAGACCCAATAGGAAACCTTATCCACCTTCTAGAAATAACTGTGGAACCAAGCCAACAACAACTACGCACATCCTATAAATCTGCCTTCTCCAGCTCTCCTACATGCATTCAGCGATCGAAATGTCTCAGGCAAGATTGAAGGAACAGGCGTGACTTGTTTGTCAAGTCGATTAAAAATATCTGAGACTGCTTCATCCACATATCCCAATGCCCTATGGAAGATCACTAATCCGTATATACTCAAAGCAAAAACATCGACCTTCTTTTTCATATCAGGATGTACTAGAATCAAATCCTTCAAAACTTTCCATGGGATGCATTTATACTCACATTTTTGCTTGATTTTGGCTGTGACCCACTATTCACTCATCCCCGTAATACTCATTAGTTTTCTTAAAAAGGTCGGAACACTAGCAGCCCTTGAGTAAGCTTTGTCAACTTGAATCTTGGGACAATTCAATAAAATTGTATACTCTTCCACCGTGGGTACCTCGAAAGTAAAGCAACTATACGCAGGATTCCAATATTGGGTAATGGCTCGAAACAGATGTTCATCTACCTTAATGTCCAACAAGCACGGCAAATCCCCATAGCTACAGTAAAACAACTACTTGGTCTCGTCACTCCACCGATCCTATATCTCTCTTAATTCCTGGAGATTGTTCTGCGTCACACTGATGCCAGTGTAGTCTCATAATTCTAATGTGTACCCTTCAGCTAGGCTATCCCCTTTCTCTAATTGCGTTTACTCTGACCACCTACAGACGGCTGCATTGTCTTCCACTTTATCAAGGAATTCATTCTCCATAACCAGCTATAGACGGCTGTATTGTCTTCCACTTTATCAAGGAATTCATTCTCCATAACCAGCTTTCTAACTTAGTAACTGACCGTGAATCGATGCCTTTTAAACTATGAAATGACATGCACCAAAATAAAACACAACCAGTTAGTGACACGAAATAAAACATAAAGCAATTAATCAAACGCATATCTGGGTGATTGCTAAGGTTTGGTACATTTCTTCCTAGGGTAAGCCCTTAGGTTTTCTACATGTGGTTTAGCTCTAAAGTTGAGGTACCCGAACTAGAAGATTCCTTGATCCTCACTCATTATAGGCTCATACGGACCGAGTTCAGTTCAAGGGAATACATTTCCCTATGGTTGCACGGAGATGAAAATCTCACGAAGACATAGGTACGGATGTATCTCGAAAGCGATTCACTATCCTGCACGGAGGTGAAAACCTCACGAAGGAGTAGCTTCTCACTCCCACTTAAAAGGGTGTGACCACGACGGTCATGCAATGCAATGCAGAAATACTTTACAAGATTAGAATAACATGGAATAAAAAGGATTATAATTTTTCAAATCGGATTTTCAAATTTAGACAAAAGGACAAGAAATACTCAATTTTACAGCTTGACTCTCTTATTATGTCCCCAGTGGAGTCGCCAAGCTTTGAAACCATTTTTTTAACTTTATGAAAAATAGGAATCATTTTAAAAAACGAAAACGGGAGTCGCCACCAATCCCTTTTTTGCTTAGGTGTGATTGAATCACCTTATAAAACTTTTTATTTTAAAACATTGATTTTGGCCTACGAAATACAAGAAAACGGGTTCGGGAGTCGGTTACGTACGAGGAAAGGTTAGTACCCTCATAGCGCCCAAAGTTTGGTACCTAATTGATAAACCCATGTCCTAATGTCGAGAACTTTAAAAAATTTAAAATACGATCCTTTTATTCGAAAGAAAGCCAAGACTCGCTTATCTCAAAGAAATATAATGCCACACCCAATAAGTTAAGATGCGACACTTCAAAACTTCGAAACTAAGCTTACCTTTATTTCTAGAAAATCCTTATCTCGAGTCACGAAACATCATATCCAATAAGTTAGGACATAATATCTCAAATTCCAGAGAATAATTTTTTATTTAAAATTTATGGGTTTCAATTTCAAAAAGAAATACTTAATATCTTAACTCCAACGAGAAAAATCGAAACCTAGTGAGTTAGGGTACATTTTTTCTTAAGACTCTCAAATATTATGTATCGCCATACCCCATTTTTTAAAAAATCTTTTGAATAAAATGCGATAATTTAGCAAAATGCATTTTTTTATTAAAAATGATTTGGGTAAAATGTTGCATTGATACATTACAAAACATAAATACTAAATAGCAATTCACCATAATTACAAGTCATATTAACGATTAATACTAATATAAACAATAATAATATAAAATAACGAATCATATAAATAATAAAATAACTATACTAAGCAAACATAAAAATAATAAATGAATAAAAGAACATGTATAAACAAACAAAATATATAAAGCAATAAATAACGAAAGATTAAAAAAATCTACTAAATAAATATAAAACTTTACATGCAAGATCTAATATAAAAATAAAATATCAATATAAAATGAATGACATATGCCAGATAATAAATAAATACTGTAAATTAAAAAAATGACATCAAAATCTAAAATGGTCATATATATGTACATAATAAAATAAATATACATTTTAAACGATTAGTATAAAAAAACTTGAATATATAAAATATAAGTATAAGGGATGTAATATAACAATTTAATACATATAAAAATAATACGTATTTAAAATAAACAATACATAAAAAACTTTATTATTAATAAATTAATTTAAGCATTATATACTATACAAATTTTAAAATTAAAAATAATACAGAATATTTAATAAAAATAAAAATAATTAGATATAATGTTAAAATAATTTAAAAATAAAATAAAATAGAAATAAAAAAAGGTGTTTTTTTAAAAAAATCAAAGAAACAGGGATCAAATTAAAATAAATAAAAAAACTAAGGTAAAATTGCAAAAAGGATGATATTGGAATGCACGCCAAACTATAGGGACTTATTAGGCAATTATGCCCGATCTCCTAAACGGCGCCGTTCTGATATCAGCCTTTAAATAGCTCGAGGGACCAGATTGAAACAGAAGCAAACTTTCAAGGCTAGATTAAAAAATAAAAGAAAATTTAAATTGGACGTAATTACAAAGAATAAAATTGCGGAGGGACTAAATAGGCAAATTGCCCCTTTATAAAAACACGCGGATCCTCCCTTAGATTTCGGGTCAACGCGCGAGTTTGGCCTTTAAACGACGTCGTTTTGGTCATTAATTGACCACACCAAAACGACGCCGCTTCCCTTAGCCTATATAAGCCAAAAACAGCATCTTAAAATCACTCTTCAAAACAGTTTAAGAAAAAACAACAGAGGCCCCTCAAAATTGCTCTGCCTTCATCGGTCTTTCGACCTCCGGCCATCATCGTGCGTGCCTCACGCGCCGCACGCGTCGTCGTCCGCAGCGGCTCCGAAGCTAAAACTTCGTTTTTAATGCCAAAAAAAAAAGGTAAACTCCCTTCTTTCGATTTTTATTATTTGTATAAAAAATTTTGCATGAATGAAAAATAAAGAAATGTTAAACAAGATGTAATAGACGAAAATCACCTCTGTTCTTTTTTTTTTTATTGTGTTTCTGCGTATATGCGTGTATATGTGTGTTCTTATAGATTGCCTTAGGGTTATTTATAACCCAAAAATAAAATCAAAAAATAAATACAGGATCCGTTGTCTGATATTTTTGTTGCCTTCGATGTGTTTTCTTTCCTTTTGTAGGTCGAACAATGAGAAAACGCGGCAACGATAGGGCATGACTCGCGCTAACTGCGGTACGACTGGGGCTGTGTTGGGCGCTTGTGGCACCTAGGGTTTCAGAAACCCTAGGTCTTCTGAAACTGTTTGGGTAATCTGATTAGGCCTGGGTGTAACGGGTTTGGGTTTTAGTTTTGGGTAGTCTGTTTTGGTATTGGGTTTGTAATGGGTATGTAGATTGGGCCTGAATTTTGGTTTTGTAAATAGACTGTAAACTGGACATTAGTTTATTTTTTCATTATTTTATTTATTCAAGCCCGGGCATAAATGGGCTACTGCAATTTTTTTTATGCTCATGAATAAAAATGACTTTTTTCTAATTTGTAATGATTAAGTAGAGTAATAAGACGCAAGGGATGCAAGTTAAGTATATAAAATTATATTTTTTAAAAATTTAAAATTTTATATTTTTTCTGATGTTTTTTTCTGATGTCTTTTTCTCTGCTTATTCTGACTTTTTTTTTGTAGTAGCCCAAAAAGTCTATGATTGATAAGTTAATCCATTGCAGTTACTTTTAGAAAGTGGGGGCTAATTTGGATGCTAAGGATGAAGATGGGGTTATATTATATGTGTGAAATTGTCATTTAGCTTCAACACATAATGAAGGAGACAAGAAAAAAATATTTTTGAAGGAGTGTTTTATTGTTCTAGCTTCATCGCTTTGTGTTTCAATGCTGCATTCTAGGATTTCCATCACATGACTCACAATTTATTTTCTTTCTTTTTCTTTTAATTGTTTCTGACAAACCCTGCATGCAAAGCTTAACAAACAAACATAGCACTTACAATGTCAAGGTCATACGTATTCCATAAATAGTAGTGATTCATATAACGCGAAAAATTCCTCGTAAACGTGACAAAAAAGCAATGACACCATCGCTTTTTTTCTTTGGAAGGAAAAAAGAAAATGGATGTATTTAACTTTTATAATAATAACTTAATAACTCTTTTACAATTACTTATAATATTTTTATTTTTATATACAATGAAAAAACAATAATTATATTTTTTATAATATAATTTTATTATAAAATTTTGAAAAAACAAATATAATCTCGGTAGATATAGAAATTGGTCAACAATCAACTTTTAAAGATTGAATTAAAGGTAAATTAAAGATCAAATTTTTAAAAGGTAAATTAAAGATAGGATTTTTAAAAAGTTTCATATAATATATGTATATTTCTATAACACTGGAAATTATGTAATTTGGATGTGGATGTATTTTAAGATTAGATGTTCATTATTAATTTTTCTTTTAATGTTCAAGACATTATTATTTGCTAAGCTAAAGCTGATTTTGTTGAATGAAATTTGATAAATATGTATGGTTCATTTTTCTTTGACAGGTTGTTATTGCTTCTTCTTATTTGGCTTGTTTGATTGCTTCCTCCATCCAGGGTTGAGAATCTTGTATTAACTGAATCAATGTAAGTTATTTGACAATTAAATTCTTTGATTTTGTTTTACTGTTATTGAAATTAGTATTGGAGAAATGTGACCCTTTTACTACGATTTGAAGATATGTAACACTTTAATATCTTGCAGTAATGGCTCGTCTGCCTTTTATTGTACAAAGTGAGAGGCGTAAAAGAATTGGTCTTGATATTACAATATGGTTGCAAATGTGTACTGTTGCGAGTTGGTTCTTAGTTGCATTGGGTGCCATCCATAGCCTACATACCTATAGACCAATGATTAGATCCTATATTTTAGATTTTTATGCACAACGAGATTACGTGAAAAGACTTGTATATGCTAGTGACGAGACCTGTATTGAACAAGTTAAGATGAATAGAATTACCTTTTTTAAACTATGTGAGATGTTACAAACTTTAGGGGGATTGAAGTCGTCAAGGAACATGCTTGTTGATGAGCAAGTGACAATGTTTTTACATATCATTTCTCATCACCTTGAAAATAGAGTTATCAAGCATCACTTTAATAGGTCTGGGGAAACCGTTAGCAGATCATTTCAAAATGTTTTAAATGATGTCATACGCTTACAAGATGTGTTATTTAAAAAGGCAGAGCCAATTACAGCTAATTCTACACACCCAAGGTAGAAATGGTTCAAGGTATTGGAGTGAATATTATATATAACTCGTACATAATTTAGTCCAATTAGATTTAAATATAGTATCTTAACTCGAGGTTTTATACATGTGATGTAGAATTGCTTAGGTGCTTTAGATGGAACCCACATCAAGATCAGGGTTCCAACAGTTGATAAATCTAGATATCGAATGCGAAAAGGTGACATAGCAACAAATATGTTAGGTGTTTGTACACCTGATATGCATTTTGTTTATGTTCTTCCTGGTTGGGAAGGTTCTGTTGCTGATGGACGAGTTCTTCGAGATGCTATTAGTAGGAGACATGGACTAAAAGTTCCATATGGTAAAGTGCAAAATTATAGAAATTTGAATTAATTTTTAAGATCATACTTTTTTGGGAAATTAATCATGACAAATAGTTTCTTTTTATAGGTTGTTATTATCTAGTTGATGCTGGATACACAAATTGTGAGGGATTTCTTGCGCCTTTTAGAGGACAAAGATATTATTTGAATGAGTGGCGTCAGGGTTACTAGCCAAGTACTCCGGAAGAATTTTTCAATATGAAACATGCTTCAGTGCGTAATGTTATTGAAAGATGTTTTGGGTTATTAAAACTTAGATGTGGAATACTTAGGAGTCCATCATTCTATCCTTTGAGGGTGCACAATAGAATCATTATTGCATGTTGTTTGCTCCATAATTTTATTCAAACCTATATAAGTCTTGATCCTATTGAAGCGGAGTTGGAAGAAGGATTACCTAGTAATGTGATAGATGATGATGAACCGAATATCGTAAATATTCATCCATCGGATGCATGGGCTACTTGGAGGATGGAACTAGCCAACCAAATGTTCGATGAATGGAAATCATCTAGAAATTAGTTAGGTTTAGGGTAAAAATAGTAAACGTTACGTTGTTTATGTTATTTCATGTATCTAGTTTATGAAACTTTGGTGGTGTTTGAATTATTTTTTTGTATTGTACTAGACTTGTTGAATGATAATTTATTTTTCTTTGATTCATCATGTGTTATAATTTTATAAAGTGTTGATCTTTTGATGTATAATATTGAACTTAATTTTAATTTGCGTTTTTTTCTTAAGATAGTTATGTCAGGTTTCTCACAACCAAGTGCTTCTTCCCAAAATTCTCGAGGAACCAAAAGGAAATGGGTTCCAGAAGAAGATGCTGCGTTGGTTGCTTGTATGGTCGACTTGCACAATGTTGGAACCTTTAATGTAGATACGAGATTCAAAGCCGGGTATTTAAATGAGTTGGAAAAAATGTTAGAAAAAGTTTTACCCCATGCCATGTTAAAGGCTAAACCTAATCTTGAATCGAGGATTAGGACATTGAAAAGGGATTGGTCAATCATTTATGACATGCTTAGTGGAAAAAAACAATAGCAGCTTTGGTTGGGATGGGCATAGGGAGCTTCTTGTTGCTAAAGATGCAGTGTGGAACTCATATATAAAAGTAAGAATTATTTCAAGTCTTTATTATCTTATTTTGACTAAACTTATATTTAATATGAATTCCTCATTTTTTATAGAGTCATAAAGAAGCTGCTCAATTCAGACATCGGAGTTTCCCTTATTATGACCAACTTACTGCCATCTACGCAAAAGATTAAGCCACTGGGAAAGATGCTCAAACAGCCGCTGATATTATTGAAGAAATATATGTTGAGGATGTGGCTACTACAAATACTAATGAAGAAAGAAACGATTTCCATGGATGTGAAGCTGATGTTTCTTTAGATGATATGGATCTTTCAGCTACACAACCGCAACCAAGTAGAAACCAAGGTGATTCCACATCTTCAAAGAAGAAAAAAAAAAGATTTCTGATGCAAGTGATTCTTCTACTTCATTTAATGAAGCTGCCACTTTATTGGCGGAAAATATATGGACTGTTGGCCTTGAAATCAGTAAGAGTATTGCCTCCAAAGTGCTAATTCAAGAAAATTCAGAAATGGCCATTCAAGAAAGTGCTCTGAAATTATATCCAACATTATGTGAAGTAGAAGGTTTCACTGAATATGAGCGCTTTCTAGCATTGAGCAAAATTCTAGATCATCCAACGCAAATGCTCATTTCTTTAGTTTACCTTCTGCTGTGCGGTTGGAATGGGTCAGAAGATTTCTTGCTGACCATTAAAAATCATGGTTGTGTTGATTATATTTTGGTATCTTTTTGTGTTTGTAATATTTGGATGGTATAATGACATGATAGAATGTCATTACAATGTTGTAACTTTTTGGTGTTGTTTCTTTTCTCAAAAAGCCGAAAACTCCTAAAGTTCCATCTTCTTCTTTATCCTCTGCTAAAGCCGAAACCTCATAGCTTCCTCTACATCTTTTCCTGATTTCTTCAAAAGCCGAAACTCTGAACTTTCTTCTCATCTCCATAGCCGAATACCTCCTATTCCCTTTTGCCAAACTCTTCACTAAAAGCCGAATCTACATAGATTTCTTCCTATCATCTTCTCTTTTTGATCTTATCAAAAACCGAAATCTTCTAGGAGTTGTCGAATTCTCTGAAGAGGTAAGTGTCGACTTGTGCTATTATTTTTGTAATCTTTTTCGGTTTTTGAGACCATAGCCGAATGGCTAGTTGGTTGTTAGGCCATCTTTAGTTTGACGTTTTCACTGATCTCGTGTTCTTTTTGGGCGGCATTCTAGGATTTGAAGGAGATATAATCGCCTAGGTTCCTAAGCCAGGAATCATTAACGTTCGAACCATATTATTACTTTCGGGATTTCTAGGTAAGAGATCTCTGCTCTATGAATATACATTTGTGTTTGTATTCGATTTAATGTTTTAATCCGGTTTGTTGACTAAGATCTGTTTTATGGATACAAACGTTAATCAAACGAAAGAGGGAATTGGACCCGTAAATCTAACCCCTAGATTTAAGAAGCAAGCAGTGTCGGCGGTTCGGGATTGGCCACTGGGTTGTGGACCGGCTTTAGAACAACATCTTAGACAGATAGCAGTCGTATCGGCTTCTGATAGCGTCGACATAGAAAGTCTCGTCTTGTCTATAATCAGGTGTGTAGATCTCTATCACACTAACTAATCCTAATAAATCTGTACTATATAAGTTATGGACTAAAAGCCGGAGAAAGGCTGTATGGACAGTCGTATTACCCGAAAAAGGTAGGCAAGAGATGCCAGGTACGTAATCATAGAAACTTCTCTATGTGTATCGATGTATGTGATAGTCTGCGATCTTTTAGGTTACATGTTGTTTTGATTCTGCATGAATGTATGCATGGGGTGGGATAAATATGATGAAGGGGAAGAGCATGTAATAGGTCACCTGGTGATCGGTGGTTAAACCACGAATTATAAATTAGGTCACAATAGTGATCGGTGGCTAAGCCAGGTTGAATTTATTCCTGAATGTTAGGAATAGGCAGTATGACTGTCGATATGGTGTGTAGCGGTTGGTGGGTTGATTGTAGAAATCCTCGAGGTGTGTTGGCTGGTACAGGCTGGTGTGTAGAGGATGGACTATTAGGTTTGGGTTGGGCCATGTTGCATGTAAATATTTTGTTGCCATTGTGTATGGGCTAAGGCCCATAATGTGTTTGTGGGCCTCAAGCCTTTAATGTGTTTTCAGGATTTGCACACTGAGTCTTGGTGACTCACCCTTTTATTTTCCTGACTTTTCAGATGAGCAGTAGATTGTGGACATGGGAGCCGAGGCGGACTCGAGGGGCCATCAAGTCTTTTATTTTTATGAGTTATTTCTGGTTTTTTTTCTTTTAGTTTAAATTTGGATTATTTGTGTAATAAGTCCTCTGTAGCTTAGGTTATCGATTTATATGTGTTTATGTTTATACTTTAAATTTTATTTCAAAGACTTACTTACTATAAGTAATGAAATGGGAATTTCAAACACGCTTAACGTAATAAAATGTTTTTGGAAAGAAAACCTAAGGTATTGAATATTTGATTAATCAAACCGAGATTTTCCAAACCAACAAAGTTAAGTTTTCAAACAACACGTCATCGAAGAATTTTCAAAAGGGATACGTGCCCTCTTAAAAGCAAATAAGGAACTATGTTTTTAACATTAAACCCGTAACATGCCAGATCTGGTCGTAGCATTTGGGCCGAGTTTGGGGTGTTACATTTTGACTAATATTTTTGCACTCTTTCCTTAAGTGTCGGCCAAGAGGTATATATGGCAAGTTTGACTTCTTTATTTTTGGTAAGGTGGCTAAGGAATTAAGGAAAGGTTGAGGTTAGGGAAAGGAATCAAAAGGAAAAGGTAAGTAAGGGGAACAAGTGGCTTATTTCATGGAGAATGCTATGGAAAGTATGGTTGGCAAAATTTTGACCCTTATGGCTATGCATGTGGACGATTTTGGGGGTAGATAGGTAGCTGAAATTTTTACTTTGGCATTTGGTAGGGTCTTGGATTGTTTTGGCCAAAAATCTCATTTGCAACTTTAGTGTCATCTTCTCCCAATTTGCTATTCCCTTTTGCCGAAATCTTCAAGCACAATAGTGCATTTTTCTTCTCTTTGTATTGGTCACATATTCACCTTTTGTCCATCTTCCTTGATAGCCGAAACTTCAAGTGGATTATAGGCAAATTCTTCTTCTTTCTTCTTGATTGCCGAATGCACCTAAACCATTGAGACAAAATTGTTCACTCTTTATCCTTTGGAAGAACCGAAACCCCAAAAATACACCTTTTTCATCTTTCTATTCCTTTTCACAAAAGTTTTCAACCCTTTCTTTTCTTCTCAAAATCCATACCCTCTATAGCCGAATATCATTGTTCATTTTTCTCCATAACCGAAACTTTTTCAGCATTTATTATTCATTCCTTAATCAATCCGTAAGTGTTCTTTCCAATGTTTTATTTTATTTTTCTTAATGCCGAAATATTGTTTTGGTTGGGATGGTCATTTTAACAGAGACCATCATTTTATTCTACCCTCTCAAACGAGATCCTTTTCTCTTTTTCGTAGTGTTTTAAGTGGGAGACCGTGTATTGTTCTAGCCGAAGTCAAACGGTGGAAATTGGATCCAATATCGATAAGGTAAGGGGGTTCATTTTTTTGGATTTTTCGTTATATCTCTATTTGGCTATGTTGCAAATCGGATTGAAGTTTCGACTAATCGACTATATGTTTTAGGGACAAATCACTCGATATATTTCTACCTTCGGATATAGTGGTAAGTGAATCAAGTGTAAGTGATACGAAATCTTTTGGAAATCTGAGGCTCACTTTTGGTTGGTATTGTTCTAGGTCAACGATGAGTGGTTCATTAGGAAATCGAAATAAGGTGTGTAATCCCGTACTTTTCGAATATATGATTGAAATGGGGGGTAATCTCACACTTCTCTGAAAATGTGTATGAAATATTCTGTGAATCGGTCGAAATACCAAAGAAAACCAAAAACTGGCATCCGTGATCACTCGAGCGTATGTATGATCGTAGTGGTAATCGTATTTTTGTAATAAAACAGTTTCGATTAGAAGCAGTGTTTTTGAAAAATCACGAAAAATAGGATAAAGGGAATTAGAAAGTGAATAAGATATCAAATTAAAACTTACTGTGTCTGTTTTAATATGGAAGAAACGAAGAAGGAAAAGGATTTTTATATTTTGAGATATCTTAATTTTAGTAAGACTGGTTCTAATTGACTTCGTGGTTCCCTGATCTGTCTTGGAAAAATCGTATAAAATTGTGCAAAGTGAATTATGGGTTATAATTTATATGTATAGATTCCTTAGTGAGCCTAATTTCATTAGAAACAAGTAGGAGCAGTATATGAAAACCGTACAGTGAGATATTTGAAATTAAGGTACGAGAGGTCAGAACTGTTGGACAGTGAAACAAGGGAAAATTTAAGAAATAAACTGTACTGAATGGTTAAGCCAAAAATTCTGGAAAAATAGTAATAAGATATATGAGTCTAGTTTCAAGGAAAATTTACGGATCTAGATTTCGAGTTTTCTAACCCGAGTTATGGTCAATTTAGTCAGTATGACGCAGATGGATAGTTTCGAATTTTATGCCCCAAATTAGTAGTTAAGACTAGGTTGCGAAATTACCATAATACTGTTGGAACGCCGGTACCCCATGGCGCAGCAGAATAAAATTAGATCCGGCGATCCAAATCATGGATCCATGTGTGAGGAACGAATCGGGGTGAAATAAAGGTTTCGAAATTACCAAAACTTCAATCTAAGTAGACAGCGACGCCTTGGCAACAAGAGTTTTGATCTACTGTCGAATCAAGCCTCAACCTTTTCCGATGTTGGCCTCTACGTAATCCACCCGGTTTGACTATGAACGGAAGAAATCTCCAAAACTGTTTTGGAGGCTTATTTGCTTGACGGCTGCTAGACCTAACAAGCAATCACTTAGGGTTTTCATATTTTGTTTTGTCTCCTTTTAATACCTTTTATAATGGGTGCCTTTCTCATTGGGCCTTTTATAATAGGTATCCTCTTAATTGGGCCTTTTATAATTGGTATCTCTTGAATGTATTACAAGATTAAATAAATACAATAAAGTTTTTAACCGAAAATTATAATTACATTAATTATATCTGAAAATTATAATTACATTAATTATAATAAGGATTCCGGTAAACTATATTTATTTAAATTTATATATGAATCAAATTCATATATTAATAAAATTATGTTATCATTATATGTACAACATCCTTGTACATATAATATGTTCAATATTTGATTGCCCAATTAAATTAATTCTTTAATTAATTTAATTTATGTGACAACCAAGCACAATACCAACTATATTTTATTCCGTTCATTTCAACCATAGGGTGTGACCCTGTAGGTTCTTGCAACGTTAGCAATAATACTAGAACGATTCTATTGTCACAGACAATGAGTGGCATCTAGCAATGCATCATTGCTACCTAAGTTACAAGAAGTCATGATTCGACATAACCTTTCGTGATTAACCTTTCATCCATTAATCCTTAAGTCCTTTATCTCTGGAACGGATACAAGTCATGGGATAGTCACACTTGCATAATCCATCCCATGTTTCTTGATATCTTGAGTAGACTATGATATACAAATTAGTATGACATCTCATATCAACTTATTTGAGCATGGCCATGCATTTCTAGTCTCACTCAATCAAGTGGCCTAAGATATTACTCCTATTATGTAGGAGGGACTTATCCTTTATTGATCAACCATATCCCTCTACATAGATTGTGGTATATCCAACATCAGCCTTTATAGAACAACCTGTTACGGTGTACGTTTGACTGTATCAAAATATACAACTCACGATGCTGGGATAATAATGATCTCAAGTCTGAGGATCATATACATATTAATCACTATGAGTAATGTTGTGACAATTACATAATAATCCAAGAAACATACTCATAGCGGGTCAATCCAATATGTTGTTCTCTAACACATATTCATGCATTGATTTTGACACTCCATATCAATGACAACTCTTTATCATCAATCAACTACATGTTAGTCTTAATGCATTATTATTGTCCTAGTCAACAATAATACTCGACTAAGGATGTTTTAAGAATAATCATATTGTTCTCAGGACATTATTATAAAACAGTTTATCTATACACACAGAAAGAAAAACTGAAATAATAATGACAACGCTTTATATTAATAAACATGGTAAATTAAGTATGTTATTACAACCATCTCATGATTGATCTTTGGGCGTACTCTTACAATCTCCCACTAGCACTAAGACCAATCACTCATATATCTAATACCAAGTGACTTAGTGTGACGATCATGCTTCTGCTGTGTCAGAGGCTTGGTCAGGGGATCAGCGATGTTATCATCTGAAGGTACTCTGCATATCTCTACATCCCCTCGATCGATAATCTCTCGAATAAGATGGTAGCGTCTAAGTATATGTTTGGATCGCTAGTGAGATCTGGGTTCTTTAGCTTGTGCAATAGCTCCATTGTTATCACATCGGAGTTCTATAGCATCTGATATGCTAGGCACAACCCCTAGTCCAGTAATGAACTTCTTGATCCAAACTGCTTCTTTTGCTGCCTCACTGGCTGCAATATACTCGGCCTCTGTTGTAGAATCGGCTACTGTACTTTGCTTTGAACTCTTCCAGCTCACAGCACCACCATTAAGGCAAAACACAAAACCTGATTGCGATCGAGAATCATCCTTGTCGGTTTGGAAGCTGGCATCAGTGTAACCTTTTACACTTAACTCTTCCTCACCTCCATATAATAGGAACGTATCCTTAGTTCTTCTTAAGTACTTAAGGATACTCTTGACTGTGGTCCAGTGACCTTCACCGGGATCTACTTGATACCTGCTCGTCATACTTAAGGCATACGAGACATCTGGACGGGTACATAACATAGCATACATGATAGATCCAATAGCGGAAGCATATGGAATTTTACTCATACGTTCTCTCTCTTGTGGAGTTGAAGGACACATTTTCTTCGAGAGTGAAATACCATGTCTCATAGGTAGGAATCCTCTTTTAGATTCTTCCATACTGAACCTTTTCAGTACTTTATCTATGTATGTACTTTGGCTTAAACCTAGTAGTCGTCTTGATCTATCTCTATAGATCTTGACTCCTAAGATATAAGTGGCTTCACCCAAGTCCTTCATAGAAAAACAACTTCTTAACCAAGTCTTAATAGACTGCAAGGTAGGTATGTCATTTCCCATGATAAGTATGTCATCCACATATAGTACCAAGAATGTGATAGTACTCCCACTAACTTTATTGTAAACACATGGTTCATCTTCATTTTTGATAAAACCAAACTCTTTGATTGCATCGTTAAAATGAATATTCCAACTTCGAGAAGCTTGCTTTAGTCCATAAATGGATCTTTGTAGCTTACATATCTTTCTAGCATCCTTTGGATTTACAAAACCTTCAGGTTGTGTCATATACACATCCTCTTCAAGTTTCCCGTTAAGGAAAGCTATTTTGACGTCCATCTGCCAGATTTCATAATCATGAAATGCAGCTATGGTGAGCAAGATCCTGATGGATTTAAACATAGCTACAGGAGAAAAGGTTTCATCATAGTCAACACCATGAATTTGGCGAAAACCTTTAGCGACTAATCGCCCTTTGTATGTTTGTACATTACCATCCATGTCTATTTTCTTTTTGAAAACCCATTTGCACCCTATAGGTTTAACCCCTTCGGGTGGGTCAATCAAAGTCCATACTTAGTTTTCATACATGGAATCCATCTCAGATCTCATGGCCTCAAGCCATTTCTCAGAGTCTGGGCTCGTCACCGCTTCTTGATAAGTCCTAGGCTCATCTTGATCTGTAAGAAGAACGTCGCCATGCGTTGTAATGAGAAATCCATATCTCTCAGGTGCACGGCGTTCTCTTAAAGATCTGAGCGGTGGTTGTGTTTCTATAGCAGTTGTTTGTTCCTCAATTTTTTGTGGAATTTGGTTTTGTTCAATCTCTGGTTCAGTGGTATCTTGTGATTCTTGAATTTCTTCAAGTTCAATCTTTCTCCCACTTCCTTTTTTAGAAGTAAATTCTTTCTCTAGGAAAACACTAGTCCGAGCAACAAAAATTTTGTTCTCAGTGGGATTAAAAAAATAATATCCTTTGGTTTCTTTTGGATACCCCACAAAAATACACCTTTCAGATTTGGGTTCAAGCTTAGTAGACGTCTGACGTTTAACATAAGCTTCACAACCCCAAATTTTCATAAAGGACATACTAGGACGTTTCCCAGTCCACATCTCATATGGCGTCTTTTGAACCGATTTAGATGGAACACGATTTAGTGTGAAGGCAGCAGTCTCAAGTGCATGTCCCCAAAAGGAAGTCGGTAGATCAGCATGACTCATCATGGATCGAACCATGTCTAACAAAGTTCGATTTCTTCTCTCAGATACTCCATTCCATTGAGGAGTCCCAGGAGGAGTAAGTTGTGAGACAATCCCACATTCTTTCAAAAGATCATCAAACTCTAGGCTCAAATACTCTCCACCTCGATCAGATCGAAGTGACTTGATAGTTTTGCCTAGTTGATTTTGTACTTCATTTTAAATTCCTTGAACTTTTCAAGGGACTCAGACTTATGGCGCATGAGATAAACATACCCATATCTACTGAAATCATCAGTGAAAGTAATGAAGTAGTGAAATCCACCTCTGGCCTGTGTATTTATTGGTCCACATACATCAGAATGTATTAGGCCCAATAAATCACTAGCTCGTTCACCTTTTCCAGAAAAAGGAGATTTAGTCATTTTTCCCAATAAGCAAGATTCACATACTTCAAATTGTTCAAAAACAAATGAATTCAAGAGACCATCTCTATGGAGTTTGGATATGCGTTTCTCACTTATGTGGCCTAAACGACAATGCCAAAGATAAGTTTGATTTGAGTCATTTATTTTAGATCTTTTAGTATTTATGTTGTAAATGGGATTCGTTTGATCTAAAATATAGAGGCCATTAATCAATTGCGCCGAACCATAGAAAACATTATTGAGATAAAATGAACAACAATTATTCTTAATAATTATCTCAAAACCAATTTTGTCTAAACAAGAAATTGAAATAATGTTTTTAGTCAAACTGGGCACAAAATAACAATCCTCTAAACATAAATCAAGTCCACTAGGCAAAGATAAAGTATATGTTCCCACAGCTAATGCAGCAACTTTTGCTCCATTTCCAACTCGTAGGTCCACATCTCCTCTAGCCAAAGTCCTACTCCTTTTTAGTCCCTGTACAGAAGTACAAATATGAGAACCACAACCAGTATCTAATACCCAAGAAGTAGTAGTTGATAAATTAATATCAATAACATAAATACCTGAAGCAGGCATTCCGCTTGCTTTAGCCTTCTTGACTTCTTCAAGATAGGCAGGGCAGTTCCGTTTCCAATGTCCAGTCACACCACAATGAAAACAGTTTCCTTCCTTAGACACCCCACCTTTAGGTTTCAGTGCAGCCTTTCCTTTTCCAAATTTGGGCTTACCTTTGCCCTTGGGCTTTGTTTGAACTTTGGCCTTTCCCTTGCCCTTGTTATTAAGGACCATCAGTATGGGCTTGGGTCCAACCTTTTTCAAGTTGCCTTCAGCAGTTCGTAACATACTGAGCAATTGTGGTAGAGTCTTGTCAATTTCATTCATATTGAAATTGAGGACAAACTGGCTGTAGCTATCCGGCAACGATTGTAAAATAACATCAGTGGCCAACTCTTGGCTCAATGGAAACCCAAGCTTAGACAGGCTTTCAATATAGTCAATCATCTTAAGGACATGAGGTCCTACTGGGCTTCCTTCAGCCAACTTACATTGGAATAAGGCCTTAGAGATATCAAACCTCTCTTGCCGTGCTTGTTCCTGATAAAGTTCTTTCAGGTGCTCGATCATATCATAAGCAACCATGTCCTCATGTTGCTTCTGAAGTTCAGGATTCATAGTGGCAAGCATAAGACATCCAACATCTATCATGTCATCGAGATACTTCTTGTAAGCATCTCTATCAGTCCTCGAGGCATTAGCGGGTGGTTCATTAGGAAGTGGATGTTCAATGACATATAATTTCTGTTCTTGTTTAAGGACAATCCTCAAGTTACGGAACCAATCAAGAAAATTCAAACCATTCAATTTGTCCTTCTCAAGGACCGATCGCAATGAGAGTGTGCTAGTGTTTGCAGCCATAATATATCTACAACAATTAAATATGCATGTGAGTAAATTTACCAATTTTATATCAATCATTAAAAAGACTTTATTAAATGATATTCCCACTATTTTATTTCAAAATTAATAACCCTCATATATTAATTTCGGAAAAACTTTCTCAAAAGTATTTCTAGTAGGTTAAGGATCCATATTTCACCACCTCTTAAGTCAGCTTTGGCTTTACTCTTAAGATTATGGTTATTTAGGTAAGCAACATTTGCTAATTACATCATATGTAACTCCTAATATTTGGTGAACAACTCTTGTTCTAATCATCTTATGATTTATCCAATTTACTTGCCTCTAGGTTTCTAATCCTATTAGAGTAACCTAGTTAAGTCATTAACCAATTTTTAACCAGCGAATATCACTTGTTTATTCTTCGCGTTTAACCAAGATAAATACTAGTACTTCGCTTTGGCAGAACCTACATAGTATTGATCGAGGCCTTAACGAGGGCAAAATTGGAAGGCCATGTTGACTTAATATTTTAATAGAGGGATTTTATTAAGGTTGTTGCATCTCACCAATTATGGTTTACTTTAGCCCATTTAGTCTTCTAATCGATCTCATCAATTAATAGGGTTTATTATCAACAAGGTTTATTATCATCCATAGCATCTCATACATGAATAAATAAAGCAATAAATAAATGCAATAGTTATAGCCCATAAACTAAAGTGGTTCAACCCAAGCCAATGGGAAAACCAAAAGGAAACCTAAAGGTGTAAGCCCTTTCACAAGCTATCATTCACAATCATTGTCCCACCTTCCTTCTTGTTTGGCCCACAGCAACTCTTGCAAATTACAATATGCAGAAACTCGTTTTACATACGAGGGAATAAGATGAGAAGAGAAATACAAGAGAATAGTAGCAAGGCATGACACGCAGGCCGTATTTTAAAAAAAATACAACCTTTTATCGAATGGGTCATTGGGCTATAACTATGCATTTCAAACACCGTGCATGTCAAAAATAACATACATAATTCAATGCTTTTTTCTTTCTTTTTTTTTTTTTGATAAGGTGAATTATAAAATATCCTTTCAACCTTTTGTGGCCCATCAAGTTTATAAATTTCTTTTATTAACAAATTTTTTTTGCGGGGGTCTGAGGATGTTAACTATTAACAAATCGCATACCCCAGTCAAATGAAGCCTCACGATTTGATAAATTTTTATCAACAGAATCGTGTTTTTAGGATTTTAATCCTTGAGGTTTCATATCGGAACAACCCTTGTTCCACTAGCCAGTTAACACTTACTGGAAACTATAAATACCACCGCCGCTACAGATTTGTTAATAGTTAACAGTAATAACATAAAATCGAATAGGCCACAACACCATGATTAACATTTAATCAATTACCGAAATGAACAATTATCAGATTATGCTTAAACGATTTAAACAATCGAAAATATAATAAGATCAAAACATGTATCTCATACAATTGCATCACCCAAGTATTTAAACCCGAGTTCGTATCACACAAGTCGCTCTGATACCACTGTTGGAACGCCGGTACCCCATGGCGCAGCAGAATAAAATTAGATCCGGCGATCCAAATCATGGATCCATGTGTGAGGAACGAATCGGGGTGAAATAAAGGTTTCGAAATTACCAAAACTTCAATCTGAGTAGACAGCGACGCCTTGGCAACAAGAGTTTTGATCTACTGTCGAATCAAGCCTCAACCTTTTCCGATGTTGGCCTCTACGTAATCCACCCGGTTTGACTATGAACGGAAGAAATCTCCAAAACTGTTTTGGAGGCTTATTTGCTTGACGGTTGCTAGACCTAACAAGCAATCACTTAGGGTTTTCATATTTTGTTTTGTCTCCTTTTAATACCTTTTATAATGGGTGCCTTTCTCATTGGGCCTTTTATAATAGGTATCCTCTTAATTGGGCCTTTTATAATTGGTATCTCTTGAATGTATTACAAGATTAAATAAATACAATAAAGTTTTTAACCGAAAATTATAATTACATTAATTATATCTGAAAATTATAATTACATTAATTATAATAAGGATTCCGGTAAACTATATTTATTTAAATTTATATATGAATCAAATTCATATATTAATAAAATTATGTTATCATTATGTGTACAACATCCTTGTACATATAATATGTTCAATATTTGATTGCCCAATTAAATTAATTCTTTAATTAATTTAATTTATGTGACAACCAAGCACAATACCAACTATATTTTATTCCGTTCATTTCAACCATAGGGTGTGACCCTGTAGGTTCTTGCAACGTTAGCAGTAATACTAGAACGATTCTATTGTCACAGACAATGAGTGGCATCTAGCAATGCATCATTGCTACCTAAGTTACAAGAAGTCATGATTCGACATAACCTTTCGTGATTAACCTTTCATGCATTAATCCTTAAGTCCTTTATCTCTGGAACGGATACAAGTCATGGGATAGTCACACTTGCATAATCCATCCCATGTTTCTTGATATCTTGAGTAGACTATGATATACAAATTAGTATGACATCTCATATCAACTTATTTGAGCATGGCCATGCATTTCTAGTCTCACTCAATCAAGTGGCCTAAGATATTACTCCTATTATGTAGGAGGGACTTATCCTTTATTGATCAACCATATCCCTCTACATAGATTGTGGTATATCCAACATCAGCCTTTATAGAACAACCTGTTACGGTGTACGTTTGACTGTATCAAAATATACAACTCACGATGCTGGGATAATAATGATCTCAAGTCTGAGGATCATATACATATTAATCACTATGAGTAATGTTGTGACAATTACATAATAATCCAAGAAACATACTCATAGCGGGTCAATCCAATATGTTGTTCTCTAACACACATATTCATGCATTGATTTTGACACTCCATATCAATGACAACTCTTTATCATCAATCAACTACATGTTAGTCTTAATGCATTATTATTGTCCTAGTCAACAATAATACTCGACTAAGGATCTTTTAAGAATAATCATATTATTCTCAGGACATTATTATAAAACAGTTTATCTATACACACAGAAAGAAAAACTGAAATAATAATGACAACGCTTTATATTAATAAACATGGTAAATTAAGTATGTTATTACAACCATCTCATGATTGATCTTTGGGCATACTCTTACAAATACCCTTAGAGGGTAAATTACCGAAATACCCTAGGTTGCAAGATTACTGAATTACCCTTAGCGGGTATGATTGATGAATTACGAAAATGCCCTTAGGGGCCGAGTTACGAAAATGCCCTTATGGGCTGAATTATGGAAATGCCCCTAATGGGCCGATTTGCAAAGCGTTAATGGGTCGAATGGTTATAATGCCTTAATGGGGCGATTGATAATTTGCTATATGGGCCGTTTGATATTTGCTTTATGGGCCGTTTGATATTTGCTATATGGGCCGATTGATAATTTGCTATATGGGCCGTTAGATATCTGCTATATGGGCCGATTGATAATTTGCTATATGGGCCGTTTGATATTTGCTAAATGGGCCGTTTGATATTTGCTTTATAGGCAGTTTGATATTTGCTATATGGGCTGATTTGAAATAAATTGTGAAATGGGCCAAGATGATATTTTGCTTAATTGGCCAACTTGATAAATTGTTATAATGGGCCATAATTATTGTAAGAAAAATTTGAATAAATTGTTGTAAATGGTTATGCATTGAGTACATGATTTGCATGGATGGGATAATTATGAAGAGAAGTTATGGTAGCTCTGCTACAAAAATCTGGTGGCTCTACCACAAATTTGAAAAATGGCAATGCCATGTAAATTCTGTTAATATGGTGGCTTGTCCACAAATTTGATATAAATGGCTTAATGCCTATGTTTGGTGTGTTGGCGGGGTGGGTTGACTAAAGATCACCCACAGGTGTGTTGGTTGGTACGGATGGTGTGTAGCGGATGGAATACTAGGCTTGGTTTGGGACTTGCATTTCATATTCATGTTATATTCATTACATTATTGTATATGGGCTTAGGCCCAAATATTTGCTTAATGGATTTTGGCCCAGTGGACAACGGTAAGGGGATTTCATACTGAGTTCTTGTAACTCACCCCCTTTCTCTTAACCCTTGTAGGTAATGCTTGATGATATGGACTTGGGCTATGGATGACTCGAGGGAGGCCATACTTCAGAATTGGTTCTAACTTTATTAAATTTCCTTTTTCGTTTATTTCGTTGCTTTTACTATTCGGGTTTTAAAGTTGTAATAAGGCCTCTGGGATATTTTATTTGGTTTTATGTTTAGCTGTACTTATTATTTTTCTACATTATTTTAAATGGGGATTTTTCTAAAATCATAAATAACGGTTTTCCAAAAATTGATTTACAAATGATTTTCATAACAAACTTTTACAAATGATTTAACTCGGAAATTCTCTTTCAAATTATCGACGACATTTTCAAAAGTCACGGTCAAAGTTCACTACCTCGATTTTCGACTCATCAATCAACCTCTCAAAAATACTTGTATTTTATCTACGTTTCCGCAATGTTTTCAAAATGTTTCTGCAACTCTATTTCCAAACGTCATATTTTCGTAAATTGTTTATTTCAAATATGTTTTCGCAACCAAAAAGGTTTTTAAAAATAATTACATTTTCAAGTGAATAACAATTGCTTAAGTGTTTTGGGTTTTAACAAAGAGGCTGTAATTCTCAAACAAGTTTTTAACAATCGCAAAGATGGTTTTTTTTAAAAAAAAAAATTCCATGTGACACGCCAGATTCGGGCCTAACGTCTAGGCCGGGTTTGGGGTGTTACATGATAACTTGATTTTTAAGATGATGAGAAATGATATGGAAGAACATTGTCACTTGCTCATCAACAAGCATGTTCCTTGAAGACTTCAATCCGCTAAAGTTTGTAACATCTCACATAGTTTAAAAAAAGTAACTTTATTCATCCTAACTTGTTCAATACAGGTCTCGTCACTAGCATATACAAGTCTTTTCACATAATCTCGTTCTGTATAAAAATCTAAAATATATGATCTAATCCTTGGTTTATAAGTATGTAGACTAGATACGACACCCAATGTAAGTAAGAACCAACTTGCAACTGTATACATTTGCAACCATACTGTTAAGGCAAGACCAATTCTTTTTCATCTCTCACTTTGTAATATTAAAGGCAAATAAGCCATTACTACAATATATTAAAGTGTTAGATATCTTCAAATCACAGTATACATTAATCTCAAAACATGAAGCTTGTTGGATGTAGGAATCAAGAGTTCCATGAAATCAAAACATAATGATTTGTTTATTTTGCTATTGCAAACAAAAATTCATGTCTACATAAACATTATTTTTTATCTCGTATCTTTAGATATGCTATGTCAGACACCAGATACTTATGTCCACACTTTACTTCAATTTATAATGGAATGTTGTTCAAACTATTTTGTTTTTTTATGAATGGACATAGGTTCTCAACAAGGACATCCTACTCACTTCACTTTATTCCATGGTATTCTCATCTCTTATGTTTACCACTTTCTATTCTATTATATTAGTGACTTTCTCATTCATTATTTTCTATTATTTATAATCTCATACAACTTGAATCATTGTGTATAAGTATAACTTGAATGCTCCTTTTGTTTTATACCATTGGATTGTACCTGTGCCTTAGGATATTGGAAACTCAATGGAAAAACCCAACTTAGAGCATCATGAAATGAGTTTATAAATTTCACTTCTTCACTTTGAACAACTTTTGTTTGAATCAGGTAATGTGAAACTAAAATTAAGATCGAAGGTGCTATCATGATTAAGAAATTTTAGGTCTATACGAAAATGCTATCTATTTATGAGGAATTTCTACAAATTTTCTTTAAATTCCAGTTATTGATGAAATGCAAATATTATGATTAAAATAGTAAATACCAAGGTTGAAACTTTAAATTGTTAGGTTGAAAGTTTATGCACATAAAATGCAATGAGTTCAACTTTAACTAAAACTTCTGTATTGTCTTTTAAAACATGACATTCAAAATATTCAAAATGACGAAGTTAGTTTCAACTTTCACAAACAAGGAAATCAATATCAAAGACAGACTTTGGCCAAAACAGTTTAACTCAAGTGAAATAACTTTCCAAGATAAGGTCAAGAATGCAAATAAGTTGTAATGATTTCTCCCACTCTAAAAGAAGAGAATTGGTAAATCAATAAAAACATTTCAAAAATAAAACATTTTTTATGTACACAACTATGACAGAGTCCAAGGAAAATTAGGTTAAAGAGAACAAAATATTAAATAAGAATGTGAAAGTTTGAAGAAAGTGAATATTGCATGTTTGATAAGTCACAATTAATAATTTTTTATGAGTTTCAATTAAATTCTTTTTATATGTTTAAAGTGCAAGATATACACCTAGCAGTGCATAAATTGTTGCTACAGAACCCTGCAAGAAAGATATTTATTAGAATTTAATGGGTTTCAATTGATATAATTCATGTGTTAATATGAGGATATTGATGACAGTGCATGTTTCTAAATACCAATTATCATTTTAATATCACTCGATCTAATGTAATTAAGACTTCCTTTTTACCTCAACTTTAGAATTGGTATTTGGACTTATAATACTAGAATGTCTTATATTTAACAATGACAAGACTATCTAGCATCTCCCTCAACAATTGACTAGGCTTATATTTTTATTTTAGAGCATACGATTGGAAAGAGGGAATGCAGGTAATTCTTTATCTATTACATTACCTCTGTTATTTTATACCATTTGTTATTCTAATTGATCCCCATTATACCAACTATTCTGCTAAATCAGCATATTGTGCTATTATTATTTTTATCCCAGAAAGGAACACATAACCTAAAATGTCTCAACTTTGAAATTCACAGCAAACCAAATTTATAATTCAAAGCAAAAGGTTCAAAGTTAAAGTGTATAAACAAAATAAAATGCATCATAAATTTTATTAGGGTATTAATTAAAAGGAGAAAAAAAAAAAGAAACTAAGAGCTCATCACTAACAAAAATTCTTTTCTTTCTTAGTATAATTAGAAAAGCTTATACAGGAAAAAACAACACAAATGATGAAAGAAATAAGAAAAATGAGAATATGGATTTTGTTTATTTTGGTCCAAACCTAGATATTGAGGATGATTGAAGTGCCAAAGACAACATCGTAAGACACCCAAAGTTGCAACAAAGATCTAATCTTTTTAGTTACATCGAAATAACAAGTAACTATAATCCAAGAGAAAATTCCAGATAAAGCCAACCCTCAGTCATATTACACTCTCCATTCAATCTCTCTTCTTTTCTCTCCTACAAACGGGGGATCAAAAGCAGAAGGAAACAAAACAGAAAAGAAAACCACCCCGACAGTCTTAGATTATTAGGACTTCTTCGACTTAGGGAGGAAAGTTTGAGGAAATTGGCTAATCTGTTTATTCCTTTTCAAATTTTTGTACATAAAAAAAATATAACGCAGAATGCTATTAACCAAAAAAATAATACAAATAAATAAATAAAACAACTAAAATAAAACATTTTTCCTTTCTCCGACGGAAAAGCAGAAATAGAAATAGTTTTTACCAGTAAACTTGTTTCCCTAATGAGAAAACACTTCAATTAACTTATTTCGAAAACATCTTTCGCACTAATTATTACACCTGAAAATGACATATCTTCATTAAAAATAGCAAAAACTTCATAATCAATTAAACAAAGAATATAGATAGATCATAAAATTGAGAACATGGCTCACCTAATTTAACGAAAAAAATAGAAAAAAAGGAAATCAAAATGGGGGAATGAGAGGCAAAGATCCGGTTTCAATGAATTAATTAATTATTTAATTACGTAGAAATATACGTATATTAATTACGATTATAAAAATTAAGGAAAAAATGAGAAGAGATAATTATAGGCCGATGAATTGACTGCAAATCTGGAAAAAAAATTTGATAGATCAGATATTCAAATGGAGACAAAGATAACCCTATTGGAAAAACACATATATATTTGCTTTTTCTAGGATTAAATTCTAAGATAAATTATTAAATATTAATTATAAAAAATAAATGTAAAATATATTTAACTTCATTCGAAAGTAAATAATTCCCTCCCATAAGATACTACTATCATTATCCAAGAAATATGAAAATAGATCACAAATCACGTTAGCAATAATTTAGAATATCGATAGCTAATAATAGAGCAGATCTACAATATATGACAAAGAGTGGGGCAATGCTGTCCAGCAAATTAATCCTAACATTTTCTACATAAAAAATAAATAAATGTTGTCATAGGGAATTCGGGAGATTATATTAGTTACTAAAATAATTTAGTAGAATTATCACAGCTTTAAAATAATTAATTAAAATATTAGTTTATTTTTAGAAGAAAATTTGAACAATTTACGAAAAAACTTATGAGGTATCAAAACTGATTCAGTTTAATATCTTTGTTATAACGATGTTTATTATTAAAAACTTAGTTTGAAAATCTTAGTTACTTTCTTATAGATTTGGTGTCTTAGGGATTTGGTGATGTATGAAAAGATTTTATAGTTATCATTAATATATTTTAAAATTAAGATTATAATAATAAAAAAAGGTCTTACAAAAGGATCCCTTAATAATATTATATAAAATTTTGGACACCAAGATAATATAATTTTAGCCTCCAAAATCTAAATTGAGATTTTTCAAAGTGCGGATTCGAGTTGACGTGTATGTATAATTAATTTTTCTATTAGTGTATTATGTGTATTTAATAAAATATGCTATATTTATTTGTTAAATTTTTTGTGCAAAATTTTTAATGTTTGACATTTTCATCTTAAGAAAACATGATATTAGCTTTTTATTTTTATTTTTATTAAAAAATAAAAAGGGTTTTTGTATTCACTACACCAAAACAGACTTTTAGCGGCGTTTTTTTTGTTTTTAGCGGCATTTTTAAGCGCCACTAATACTATTGAAAGCGCCGCAAAAGTTAGCGGCGTTTATTGTGAAAAAATGCCGCTACAAGTATTGACTTTTAGCGGCGCTTTTATAAGAAACGCCGCTAAAAGACCCTACCTTTAGCGGCGCTTTTAAAAGAAACGCCGCTAAAAGACCCCACCTTTAGCAGCGCTTTTCAAAGAAACGCCGCTAAAAGACCCCACCTTTAGCGGCGCTTTTATACAAAATGCCGCTAAAAGTCCCCACTTTTAGCGGCGCTTTTATACAAAGCGCCGCCAAAAGTCCCCACTTTTAGCGGCGCTTTTATAAAAAACGCCGCTAAAAGACCCCACCTTTTGCGGCGTTTCTTATACTCCTCACTTTTAGCAGCGCTTTTGTAAAAAACGCCGCTAAAGGTTGGGTCTTTTAGCGGCGTTTCTTCTAAAAGCGCCACAAAAAGTGGGGTCTTTTAGCGGCGTTTTTTTTAAAGCGCCGCTAAAAGTGGGCACTTTTGGCGGCGTTTTTTACAAAAACGCCACTAATTTGCACAGATCTGCAATGCTCTTTTTTTTTTCCAATATCCTACCCTCCCTGCATTAAAAACCAACCAAAAACAGCAGCAATTGAATATAATTCCAACCCAAGGCAGCAAATAAAACATTTAAATCTCACCAAAAGCATTAAATCTAAACGATACTTCAAATTTAATAAAAGATATATGACATTCATTAATAAATGAAGCATAATTCAAACAATTCTTACAATAATGTTAACTGTAACAATGTTAAAAAAAATCTTACAACAAGAAAACAAATGGCTAAGAGGGCGGCCTCTGCGACCGTTGCTGGAACAACTGCATCATAGTCTACAGCTGTAGCTAGAGTTCTTCATACTTTCTGTTCTGCTCTGCCTCCCGCGCTGCTGCCTCCGCTCTAAGTTGAGCAATATGCTCCGTCTCCCTCGCTGCTGCCTCTGCTCTTAGCTGAGAAATTTGTTCCGCCTCCCTCGCTGCTGCCTCCGCTCTAAGCTGAGAAATTTGCTCAGCTGTGCTCGCTTCCATCAAAGATATCTGGTCTTTCAGTCTCTGAACTTCAGCACGAGATTGACTCCCGGAAGGCATGTATTGCCGGGAGCCGGATCCAAAATATTGGGTCGGGGTAACACCTGATCCTTGACATTGAACCCGACCATACCTTGTAAGACCCAAAACATTAGTGATAATTCTGTTATAAATATACTCAAGATTAACAAAACAATCAATCGAAGCAGTCGTACCTTTCAGGACCCAAAACATCAGTAATAATTCTGTTATCAATCTCCTCGAGATTAACAGAACTGTCAGACGAAGCAACCGCTTCATACTCCGCCTTCTTCTCCTTTAGTTTATCCTAATAAATCAATAAAAGAGTTAGAAACGAAATATATAATAAAAAGGAATGGAACATAACTTAAAATTATAAATTTAAAACTAAAAACGATGAATTAAACTATTATAATTAAACATTATAAATATTTATAAAAAATCAAATTTTATTAAATAAAGATACCAAAATTTCTGCAGCCTCGGATGTCATCGGAGATCCATCCTTCTTCCTATGCGTAATGTCAAAAAGCTGAAGGCGTCCAACTTTTTGACCTGACGAAACTTCCTACATTATAGCAGTAAAAATATAATTTAATAGTATAAAGTCATTAATATTTGAAAGAAGTAATAAATTATAATACCTCGGCCTCAGCTACACGAGCAAAACTTCTGGAACCTGCCGTGTGCGTGAATCGTTGTTTCTGTCTGCTGCTTGTTCCAACTCGCTCACGGTCCTACATAATGGAATTTGAATTATGTATATAGTAAATACGATAAACCGAAAAATTTATAAGACTTTGAAAGTACGTAATACCTCTCCTTTCTTTGAATTCCAGAACCTAACTTGATCTTCCCATTGGTACCTCAACATTCCCGGCGGGACATTTCGCAATTTTTCGTCGAGGCTTATGTCTTTCTTAAAATATTGTTTTTTTGGGGTGCTTTTATTGTCTCTCCATTTTTTACCCAACGTCTTCTTAACATAGGCATCGGAGACCTCTAAAGCAAATCTACCCTGAATTTTTTTTTTAAAAAGTTAATATAAATGAAGGTTAAATTAAAGTATTATAAATTACATTCACCTTTTATTACCTTAATATTATTGAGAGCCTGATTTTTGTTGGCATCAGGCATGTGATTCCATGATTCGTAGTTAATGGGCAACATATTTGAATTTCGTGCTATAATGCCCAAATAGCCTGCCAACAATCGAGCTTCAGATCCGATAGGCTGGCCATGATTGTTTCTCCTTACTTCAACACGCTCGGTAGGCTCTAAGTCGTATAAATCTGTAAGTAATGTACGTCCCCGACCTCTGCGCGTCCCACCACCCTCAGCTGAAAAATGATATATTATTATATTAAAATTGAAAAATGAATCAATAATAAAATTGAACATGCATGTAAAATAAACTTAACATTACTTTGGAATTCTCCATGCTCGTCATCTATGTCCGGCAGACCAGAAGATCCAACAATTGTATCCTGTCCACTATTTACTTCTTGTGGATTTGGAGTATTCTGGACAATATTTAAACCTCGTAATCGTCTTCTAGGCATTTTTCCTACAATACACATAAAATAGTTCAAAATTTTAGTAACAAATAACAACAATAATAGGACATTTAAAATAGTTAAATTATATAACATGACCAACATGAAAATTATAATATTACATATAAATAATAAATCGTTAAATCTTACTACATCATATTTCGTAAATATCTTCATCCACATCCTGACGAACCCATTGAAATTGTTGACTAGTACTAGGGATATTTTCAGTTAAGTCTTGTTCTGGAAAAGGCAAAGTTTCTGATCTTTCGACAATGTCATCTCTACTTCCACTGCCAATGTCGAACAAGTCTCTAGGGGTGTTTCGAAGTACAACGTACCAACCCTCATCAGTTGGATCTTCGGAGTAAAAAACTTGTTTAACTTGAGAAGAAAACACATACGGCTCGTCCATCAGTTGTTCTCCGGTGTGAATCAATCGAGAGAAATTCACCATTGTAAAGCCATATTGATCGTTTTTAATTCCGCGAGCCGTATTCACATCAGCCCAATCACCTCGAAATAAGACAACTTTGCATTTGCCGTAATAATCCAACTCAATGATGTCAGTAATAAGTCCGTAATACTCCAGATTCCCTGTAACATCCCCAAACCCGGCCCATTCACTACGACCGAATCTGGTTTGTCACTACGGAAAAGACGGTTGAAAAATATATTTTTTTTTTGACTTAGAATAAAATAGTAAGAATTTATTTGCTCTTGGAAACCATGTTCTTTTGAAATTATAGCCACATGTCTAATAATTCCATATTTGAATAAGTAAGTTATAAAAATATAACCATCTTCACATAGTGTTTTAATTTACACAAACCATAATAGAGTTGATAATAAAATAAAGCCAAAGATAATAAAATAAATCCTTATTACAACCATTATTTAAAAGATCAAGTACTTAATATAAATAATCTTAAAATATTTGAATTCTTCTTTCTGCATGGGCCACCATGTGTCCTCTCCGATCCCGGTCCAATCAACACATCACCTGAAATGGTTAATGAAAAGAGTGAGTCCACTGACTCAGTGCATAATCAAAACACAGATTTTTCGCGTATGGGCTTGGCCCAATACCAAACAATTCACATAGCAAGCCATGCACATATGCATCTCAGCCCAACCCACAAACCAACCGTACGCCAACCTTGGCAGACTCCCTGCCTAAGGCCGTGGATAAACCACCACTGATCACATCGTGATCCAAAATCCTTACCTTGGCAACTCACTGCTCAAGGCCGTGGCTGAGCCACCGATCAACCAATCGTGATCCCGATATCAAAATCCGTCTACGGTGATGCACATAGCCATCAACCGCCGAGATGGGCACCGAGCCACACCTCCCTTGAGGTAGCACAAAGCTAGCCATCAAGCGCTAATGTAGCCTGAGCTATCATTAGACTACGTACATCCTGTGTACACTTCTTCCTTCTTCAATCCAATCCCATGCCCATGTGTCAATAAATCATGCAAGAATATCATATAGAGTGGGTATTTATCACTTATCACTACCACATTGTACATATATAAATGTATATCAAGATTAACTTACCATCACCAGTTACTCATCACTTATGCCATTATAAACGGCTATTACACATAATACACATGTAAACATGTTAGCAAACCAAACCACAGAAATAGTGCGATGATTACGCACCTGCTTGATACAGTCAACAAACCTCGAAGTCACACGCTGCCCCTAAAAGCTTGTCGAAACCCCTAAAGGAAACCATATTAGATTCGGCTTCTAAACCAATAAACATCAAGAAGTGGCCTTTGGCCGAACACCTACCACTTTCTTACCCTGATGAGTAGCCGAATTCAAACAGCCCCCTAAGTGCTCCCTCACACCGGCTTAACAATAGATCCCCTTCGGCTAATCAAGAAAACTAAAAGGTTAGACAAGGCTCTTTAAATGGTGTTGGGGTATTCGGCAATGGCAAGTTTTGGAGGTGGTTTCGGTTAAAACGAAGGTTAAAAGAATAGGAGAAGGAAGAGTGGGAGGTTCGGCCACCTAGCAAACTTGAGATGAAAAAGAAATGTTTTGGAAGAAAAGGTTTCGGCTACCAAAGTGGTTGAGAGCAAAATACTAGCAATTCGGCAAAGAGAGCAAATGGTGAAAGGAACCAAAAGGTGAGCACCTCCCCCTATTTATAGCATTCGGCACCTTCCCACATGAAGAATCCATCATTCGGCCATCAGCTACTAATTCAAATTAATTTGAATTAGTTCAATTCAAAAACAATCTGAGTTGTTCCACTATTATCCCACTTATCCAAATCAAAATAAATAATAATAATCCTACAATAATAAAAAAACAAATACTAGATAAAACTAATCCCACATTCGGCCATGGCTGCTCCAAATCCCAAAATTCTTTCCTAAAAACACTCAATACCAACCAATCCAAATTAAATTAAAAACCCACCTTTAATCCAACACCACCTCTTTCAAATAAAATACAACAAAAATAGAATAAATAAAAGATAAACTATTAACTATACATCCAGCCGAATTTAAAAAAAACAACACCCCCAGCTTATCTTATCTCCTTTTAGCTCCCACGTGCAGGCCACCATCCCCTACCTCTTCACGCCAGGATAGGAAAATAAAAATTCCAACTGCAGCTGCCATGGTTCGAACCTGGAACCTCATGCCGCAGCCCCCTTCCTTCCAACGCTTCAGGCCACTCCACCGAGCCTGATTTTCGTGCCATGAACCTTCACCATTTATTTTTAAGGCTTTCCTAAGCCAACTCCCCCTCCACATGACGCCAAAAAAAATAAAACTCCAAACGCCACTCCCTTGGTTCGAACCTGGGACCAACCTGCTGCACACCTTTCCCCCAACGCCCAGGCCACTCGGCCACATTGAATTTTTTGACATAAAGCCCCCACATTTATTTTTAAACCCTTTCTACTTCAGCCCAGCACTAGCATAACTTGTAATCGAAGAATTAACAACAATTCCGCAATTTTGGGTTCTCCTCAATCTCTCGCGATACCTTGTATGAAATCTGTATCCGTTGATGAGGAAGCCACTATATCTTTTAACTATTCTGTTTGGACCTTGTGAAAGCCATTTAACGTCGTCATTTACTTCATTTCGACTCCAAACCTATTGAGTCGAAAGTAAATCGAGTAATTATGAATGTTATGAGAAAACATTATTACTTGTTAATGAAAACTTAAATTGCATACCATTTGGCTTAACCATTCATGGAATGATTCTGCGAACAACTTCTTAATTTCTCGTCGATTTAATCTTCGGGATCGTGAACGAGCTCTCAATATTTGTTTGTACTCACTACGGTAAAAAAGGTTTTACTTTGTTAGAAGAGAAACAAATTATAATTGATGAGTATTTATCAAATTCTAGAACTTACTTCCGAAATGGTTCCATTGAATCGTGATGAAAAAGAATGTATCGATGTGCTTGGACCCACGATCTATCATCTAATTCTGCAATTTCGACTTTGCCGATCGGTTCTCCGAAACTTTGAAATAAATAAGTTTCGGCCAAATTATGATCTGTGAGCCCAGCATTTCTACTTGGTCTGTTCATTCTTGTTTCAACATCTTCCAAATACCTCGAACAGAAAGTCATACATTCCTCTGCCAAGTAGCCCTCGGCAATTGATCCTTCCGGATAACGCTTATTGCGGTAGTATGACTTCAATTTAGAAAGGAACCTAAACACGGTATACAACATTATCAAAAGTTACAACTAAAGGCATTGAGCTGAATGAAGGAATATTTTGCAAATAAAGTAAGACCTTTCAATGGGATACATCCATCGATAGAAAACGGGTCCACCAAGAAGTGCTTCACGCGAGAGATGAATTAACAAGTGCACCATAATAGTGAAGAAGGAAGGCGGGAAGATCTTCTCCAGATTGCATAAAGTCAATGCGGCTCGATCTTGTAGTCTCTCAAGTTTTTGAACATTCAAAACTTTACCACAAATGCCTTTCATTATATTTGATAGTTCAATTACAGGAGCCGTCACCTTTTTCGACATACAACACCGCATAGCAACTGGCAGTAAGTCTTGCATCAAGATGTGATAGTCATGCGATTTTAAGCCATATAGTCTTTGATCCTTAAGACTCACACATCGCGATATATTTGATGCATACGCTTCCGGGACCTTTATATCCTTCAACACCGTACAGAACACTTTTTTCTCCGTCTTCGACATTGAAAAAATAGCAGGCGGCAATCGATATTTCATATTCAGAAGTTCTCGGGGATGAAGCTAACGCCGAATTCCCATGTGGACTAAATCAAGTCGACTCTGAAGATTATCTTTCGATTTTCCATCGACATTCAAAATAGTCCCAATGATGTTTTCGCAGACATTTTTCTCTATGTGCATGACATCAAGATTATGGCGTAAAATCTGATGCTTCCAATAAGGTAACTCAAAAATAAATACTTCTTTTTCTCCACAAGTCTGCCTCATTAGGATCATCCTTTTCATCAGATTCATCATCAGATTCATCCCTAGATCTTCTATTTCTTTGCGGGTTGGCCGGTTGATACATCTTCCCATATATGAAATTCATATCTTTCAACATTAAGAATATTTCAGATCCACCGGTCTGCGAAGGAGCTGGTCTGAACTCTTCAGTACCATCAAACTGAGCACTCTGAAATCTAAATGTATGATTTTCCAGTAGCCACCGACGATGCCCCATGTAAGAGAACTTCTTCCCATTATATAACCATTGCGAACATGTCTGCGCAGCACAACACGGACAAGCATAACGTCCCCTGGTACTCCAACCAGATAAATTAGCATAAGCCGGGAAGTCGTTAATAGTCCACATTAAAGCCGTACGTAAATTAAAGTTCTCTTTTCTCATTACATCGTATGTCTGAACACCAGCCCATAGTTGTTTTAACTCGTCAACAAGTGGCTGCAAATAGACGTCAATATCATTCCCCGGCCCTTTCTCTCCAGGTATAATCATAAACAAGATAAAAGAAGATTGTTTCATGCAAACCCATGGAGGCAAATTGTAGGGAACAAGCACCACAGGCCAAGTACTGTACGTTGTGCTCATGAGTTTGTAAGGGTTAAATCCATCGGATGCTAGCTCAAGCCTCACACTCCGAGGATCGCTTGCAAAGCTTGGAAATTTAGAGTCAAAAGATTTCCAAGCTAAAGAATCTGCAGGATGCCTTAACAACCCATCATCTGTTCGTCCATCACGGTGCCACGTCATTGATTCAGCTGTCTTCGACAACATGAAAAGCCGTTGAAGCCTTGGTATTAGCAGAAAATACCGCAAAATCTTAACTGGCTGCTTCCTTGACTGTGTATCGTGTTCATCCTCGTTACCGTCCTCTGTATTTCTATTAATCCAACGGGATTGGCCGCATACATGACAGCACTGTTGGTTTATCCGGTCGCCCCAATACAACATGCAGTCATTTGGGCAACTGTGAATTTTGTTGTAGCCAAGGCCCAAATCCTTTATCAATTTCTTCATGTCTTTGGAAGATCGAGGGATTTTTGCAAACGGGAACATTTCTTGCAAAAACTCTAACAGCATTGTCAACGAGTTTCCAGTCCACCCCCCAAACATTTCAAGTGAAAAAGCCGAATACAGAATGATAGTTTGGAAAATTTTGATCCCTCATACAGTTCTTCATTCATTTCACCAAGTAACGTGTAGAACCTCACTGCTTCTTCATTTGGTTGTTCATCCGGTACACTTCCACCAAAATTATGATCATCGGTTGCACCCAAGTCAGGTGGAAATGACCCGCAACCATCACTGCGCATATTAAAAACATCCCGCAACATGTTTTCCAAGTTATCGTCTCTAACATTCTGATTGAAAGCACTATGAGGATACCCCAGATTCATCGATGAAGATGCTCCACTAGATGTACACTCTCCATGAAAAAACCATATTTTGTACCCCCGGACAAAGCCATCAACAACTAGATGTTCGTAGACCACTTCACGATAATGCCAGTTAATATTGCAACACTTCTTACACGGGCAAAGAATCATATTCTCTTGGCTTGCATTTTGAAATGCGAAATTCAGAAAAGTTTCTACTCTATTTCGATAGCCGTTGTTTACCCTTGACAATTTCATCCAACTCCTATCCATTTCGTAGTTGTTGAATTCTAAAGTTGACAATGAATTACATGGCTAAATTGTTAATTTATAATTTATGTAAGTAATGATATGGTCATATATATATAATTGAGTACTATGTAAGTTATGTATATTATGTAAGTTATGAAATTTGATCTTAAAATTAAGTAAGTTATGTATTCTTTAAGATTCATCATACGTGGCATTGTTACACCTAGGGAGGATCCATTATATCTAACAGTGAGATATAAGGCAACCCGTTAGGTTTCCAGCCTATATACTTTGAATCTTTTTTATGTTATCTATACAAATATTATGTAAGTTATGTATTATGTAAGTTAAATAATTTGATAAAAGCTATGTAAGCTATGTTATAATAACTTATTTAAATTTTAAATTACATAAATCACTAAAAAATATAATTTAATAAGAGATTCATGCAATGTTATTATTGTGTTTTAAATATAAAAGTTAATTGTTAAAATATGTTTTAAATTTTTTATATTTTAAATTTAATTCTTATACTTTTTTTTGGTTAAATTAAGTTTATAACATAGTGTAACAATTAACTTTTATATTTGAACATCTTATATGCGTGGGGTTTTGAGTTTTTTCCTAAGTGTTTAAATTGGTAATTCATTTCCTAAGTGTTTAACAATGAACTTTTATATTTGAACATCTTATATGCATGGGGTTTTGAGTTTTCTTTCCTAAGTGTTTATATTTGAACATCTTATATGCGTGGGGTTTTCAGTTTTTTTCCTAAGTGTTTGATGTAGCATTTATATTTAATAACATTTTTTTCCAAAAATTTTATGTATATAAATTTATTAAAAATTATGAATTTTATTTCAAGTTTAAAATAAATATGAATAAATGATTGTCTAATTATCTGATCTGAATATGAAAAATCAATTATTTATATTCATTGTGGATGTATTTTCTTTTAGTAAGTATATATTTCAATTTTTTAATAAAATACTAGGTTTTATATTATTATATTAATAATTTATGTAATTTAAATAATAGAAATTTCAGTATATATTCATTGTGTTTTTAAATTACTTCTTTAAAAAAATTTACTTTTTATAATAAAACATATTTAAATAATGATCAATATTATTATTATACTGATAACAAAATATTATTACCATTTTATATCATTTTATATCATCTTATATGCATGATTTTAGTCATTTTATTTTACAAATATTATTATTATTATTATTATTATTATTATTATTATTATTATTATTTGTTAAATTAAAGTTAATCATCAACATAATTTTTACATTTTTAGTTTAATTTGTTATGTACAAATTAGTTATGTACAAATTTTTAGTGCAAATATAAATGGCTTATAATATGATAAAAAAACATATAACTTAAGTTCAAACCAGTTGAAATAATTGACAAACCAAAAACATACAACTTAAGTTCAAACCAATGCTACAAAAATTGACATACCAGAAGTACGTATCTATAACAAGGGTCCAGCATGTAGAAAAATCAGTTTAGAAACTAAAATCAGTTGAAATAATTTCAACTCAATCAACTCACCTCAGATGAATAGATAAAGCCACTACCCAGCCGTATAAATCCACAGGCGAAGAAGTTTCTGTGCAGTTTCGTTTCCTTCAACAAATGTTATCGTAATCTGATTCGGTCCACTCCTAAACAGTCCCAATACAAACAACATAAGAAATTTAGCACAGTACTATCATTTTCATGAGGTCTGCAATGTGAATTCAAACACACACAAAAAAAGAAAATAAAAATCATTATACTATACATCCAAAAGCATCCACAGCTTCAAATCAAGAACCAACAACCAAGTATTAAACCACCATAATAAAAGAAACAACATTCATCATGACCTTTCACAAATATTTTAAAAAGGATGGAGACCCTATCCATTTGTTTTCACACCTTCAGCAACAATAGATCTATGGAGAGTGAATGATATTTGAATATGATATCAATAAATAGAAGCCTTCAGCAAGTGAATTGATAATTTACCAATAATTAATTTATAATTCTTCTATAATTTAAGAAGCATCTAGCAAGTGAAGTTTTTTTTTCTTACTAATTTTGAGCTTAAACCTTCCAACATTTTTGGGGCAAAATATTTAACCCTGCATGACCTCCCATAGCTACTAAATTGACTTATTGGGGCTAAGTTATACTTCAGAACATTTCAAGATAAGAAACCACAAAGTAAAGTTCCTCACCAATATCCTCCAAGGTTGAAGGTTCTGTCTCTGTACTCCTACTCTTATCTCCATTGGATTTACCTTCAGTCCCATCATCCTTCTTATTATCGTTTGTTCTAAGATCAGGACTAATATCCCTTACCCAGCTTGCAGCATAAAGCATAGAGGCCTCCTTCAAGACCTTAAGAAGGATGACAGGTTTTTACTACTTATATACTAAAACTAAATGCCTCTTATTCCCTAATGCATAGGCAAATAATAGGTTCTTGAGCATTATTTGACATTCAAGTGGTTAAGTTAACCATCAAGTAAGCAGAACAGTACATAAAAGTCATTTGATCATTTCAATATTCCAATCATCCAATTTCCACCCTGATCACCAGCTAGCATCTGTGAAATTTCAAATTTCCATTATGCTTCTTTAAAATTTGTTAAATGGAACAAAAGCAAAAAAATATATATTAAAAAAAGTGGCAAAATCATCATATCTGAGTAGAAATTGCTAATAGTTATTACCAAGAGAAATCAACATGTAGATAAGGGATTCAATTGACTTATTGGGGCTAAGTTATTACCAAAGTTGAATGCCTAGATCGAAGAATAAGATCAAAAGAGTGTGCTTACCTTTTCTGCAACTTAACCCAAATTGAAACAGAGGCCTCCTTGATTTGCGATTTCAATCGAAACAGAGAAACCCAATTCACAGCAAAATAAAAAGAAAAATTAAGAAAGGTAGAACAAAACAAAACAGAATTAATGAGATTTTTCTAAACTTGTTTAACATGACAGGGAAGACAAAGAGAACCAACCTCGTACCTTTGCTGAAGACGACCCTACATGCCACCAAATCCACCAAGTTTTTTTTCTACCTAAATCATACTCAGCATCACAAAAATAAAGAAGTTAAACAAAAATAAATAAACAAAATCCCTAAATCAAAAAAGTTTCTGTTTACAAATTCCATACCATCGTTGTTTGTTGAATGTTGGGATATTGGGAGATTTCAGCAAACAAAGGATGACAGAACTTAGGGAAAAGTTTGAGCAGAAAATTTTAGGGACGAGGTAATTTCGGGGAGATGGACTTTGAGCAGAAAAATTGAAGCAGAATGACGGGATTTCGAGGAGAAGAGTTTTAGGAGAAACACTTAGGGATTTCGGAGATGAAGGGGGATAAAACCGAGCACAGCAGAACGACGACGTTTTGCTCAAACTCAGTTTATGTTTTGCGGCGTTTTTAAAAAGCGCCACTAATTGTTTGTAAAACGATGTCGTCCACCTTAATGCACATTATACTCTTGATAAAACGACGACGTACATATTTGCGGCGTTTTATAAAAAAACGCCACTAAGTATAGGATGTTGCGGCGTTTTGAACTAGTGCCACTAAGACTTGACAGATTTTTGTGGCGTTTCAAACATGCGCCACTAACACATAGCTTCAAACGATGACGTCCTGCATTCTATTGATATATTTTTGTGGCGTTTTATGCAAAAAACGCCACTAAATCATACAACAATGATTCAAACGACGCAGTCTTGATATATTTTGATGGATTTTGTGGTGTTTTTTTATTAAACGCCGGTAATTTTTAATTTCATTTAAAATATATATTTTTATACTATTATTAATTACTCCAATTACTTAATATTATTAACCCTAATTAATCTAAACAATCAACCTTAAACCATTAAAAAACAAATTTTAAAATTATTTTAAATATATAAATTTAAAATATATCAGTCATATACCCATAAATCTTTAAATTTTTTTTAAATCATAGTATTTTATTTTTTTTTCTAATTTTAACATATATTTTTCTATGTTATAATTTGTTTCAAATTTTTTCTATGTCTTATTAATGTTTTTATAAATAATTTAAATATAAAATTTAAAAAATTACATTTTAGTTAATACAAAGTTAATTAAATAATTATAAGAAGAGGATGATATAGTGCTTGACTTTTATTACAATTTTATATTTAATTATTACATAATTCACCTAAATTTTAAATAAATAATTTTGGAAACTTTGAGTAATATTTAAAACAAATAAATACATGACATAATTTTTATATAAATTTTTTATGTAAGAAAATAAAAACAGAAAATTTCCAAATATAAAATAAAAGAAGGTTTAAAAAACTATATATATAATGATAATTTTTATATAAAATTTCATAATATCACTTTTACGATTATATAATAAATTATATATTGAATATATAATTTAAATACTTAACCACAAACCCCAATACATAACCCCAACTCCAAACTTCAAACCCTAATCTCTAACACATAACCCCAAACTCCAAACTATATAATGATAAAATTTTAATATTAAAAATCATATTATCTATTTTACAATTACATTATAAATTATTTAATATACAAATTCAGGTTAAAAACTTGAATCTATTTTAAAGGAATAAACATTCAGGTTAAAAACATTCGGGGTTCTGGGAAGACAGTTTCACAATAAAAGGAAGGATCGGTAAACGATGGTTCGATCCAACAACTTCGGGTTGGGTTATACGATTCTAGGTATTTTGTGGGTTTGAATTAGTGAAAACTGATTTGAGGGATTTTGGTTTTCGAATTTTGGGTCATATACCATAGACCTTAAACCCTAAACCCTAAACCCTAAACTCTAAATATTAACCCATAATCCTAACCCACAAGCACTTAACCCTTAACCCCTAAACCTTAACCTTAACCCCATAAACCATAAACCATAAACCATAAACCATAAACGCAACTAAAAACGCCGCTAAAGCCCTATTTTCCTGTAGTGCCGACCCATAAACCATAAACCCTAAACCCAAAACACTAACCCATTAACTATTTCCCCCTAAACCCCTAACCCTAAACCATAACCCCTAACCACTAACACTTAAACCTTAATACCGATAAACACTAAGATATTAAACACTATACAATAAACCCAAACAACAAACTTTAAAACACTAAACCCATACATTAAAATAACAAACCCTAAACCATGAAATTAACCATACTAAACATTAAACCCTAAATTAATTTTAATAGCTTAATTTGTAACTTAAATGAAAACTTCTAAATTGTTTAGTTAGCAATTTGTAACTTTTCATTGCTTATAAGTGAATGCATCAAAATAAAATATAATTCAAAGCAAGAATAAGGAAAAAATATGAAAAACTTTTAGCGGCGTTTGTGAAAAAGCGCCGCTAATGCTCAGGTCTTTAGCGGCGTTTTTCTAAAAGCGCCGCTACTGCTCAAGTCTTTCGCGGCGTTTTTGTAAAAGCGCCGCTACTACTCAGGTCTTTCGCGGCGTTTTTCTAGAAGCGCCGCTACTGCTCAGGTCTTTAAGAGCGCTGCTACTGCTCAGGTCTTTAGCGGCGTTTTTCCAGATGCGCCGCTAATGCTCAGGTTTTTAGTGGCGTTTTTCTAGAAGCGCCGCTAATACTCAGGTTTTTAGCGGCGTTTTTATAGAAGCGCCGCTAATGCTCAGGTTTGTAGAGGCATTTCAAAACGCTGTTATTTCTCATTTTTAGCGGTGTTTTGGAAATAAACGCCGCTATTTCTCAACTTTTTGCGGCGTTTTCTTTTAAACGCCGCTAATGGAAAATTTTTGCGGCGTTTTTCGTTGAAACGCCACTAAAAACGCCGCTAAAAGTCTGTTTTGGTGTAGTGAATATTCCATGTTCTTTTCGTTGTTAAAGAGAATTTGTTTGTGATATTGTATAACGTGGTAGTTTAAAATGATTACAGTGAAACATGCAAATGAATTTTCATGTAAGGGCAAAAATTTCAAAACATGAAAGTGTTAATATATAATAAAGATACAAGATTTCATGCAAAGATTTAAGCTTACTTATATTGATTTGTGAAGTGATAAATAATATCATATATATCAACCTAATTGTTTTCTTCAACGTGTAGACCGTAGATAGTGAGTATTGGTGTGCTGTTTGCTATATATATCTGTTCATCTTGAACATGTGGTGGATGACTTTTATCATTATAATTATATAATATGCATGTTATACATAATTCTCTGTGTGTAATACATGTGCCTAAGCTTAAAGTCTTGTGCCAGTATATAATGTATATGTTTCCTATTTTTGTAAATGTATGTATGCTATGATGGTACCTTTGACATGCTTATTAATATGATTACTGCTATGCTATCATTACTATACTCCTATTTGATCATAGTTTAAAAGAAGCATACGCATGAAATTCAGTTTCACTAAATTTCAACTGCATGAGACAACATTTCAGCATTAAAATAATTGACGTGATTGTTGCTAAAATCAATGTATACAATCTCGTTTATCATTCTTTCCGTTGAAATGCCCTTTCAAACCTGAGTAAATGCAATTTGCATTTTTTTTCGACTATAAAGTTATAATTTATATTTTTGAGTTTTAAAATTTGGTTTAATATTCGAAAATTTTCGAGATCACGATTGGATATTAAATTCGAATTTATAATTTTCAAATAAAAAACAATGCATAATTAGTAAAGTATTTATTTTTAGACATCGCAAGGGTACTAAAATTTTCATATGTACTTAAGATTGTCTCTAATTTTTAAAGCACATTTAGAACTCATCTTTTTTAAAAAAGATTTTCAATTTTTTTAAAGATAATTTTAATGTGTCTGATCATACCTATAAAAAAATGGATCGATGATGACTTCTGTTTTCTTGGTAAACTCGAGTGTTCTTTTTATAATTACACTATTACAACAATAAAAATTTTCAAACCACAATTAAATTCATAACGAAAATAATAAAATTCAAAATTTTTGGGTAAATTTTTAGTGTTGGAATGAAAATACTAAAATGTTGAAGATTATTACATATATTTCATGATATGGGTAAGATTTAGTTTTATATTATCAAAATATCAATAAAATTCTAACAAAAATTGTAACCAAACCATAATTTTATATTATAAAATATAACGCACAAGCACATGGTTCATACATTCAACCTGGTACATAATTAAACAACAAATACTAAGAAAATAAAGCTCCCTCTCTTTGACAGCATATTGATCCAAACGTGTATACATATTCGAATTGAAACAAAGAAGTAAGGTAGCTGTCAATTTATTCTTAATTAGATTAGTACTGCTTCAGGTAGTAGTAGTAGTAGTAGAGCAGTACGGACATAGGATGTTCTTAATCGATCCTTTAGTTTGGTTGGGTGAGGTGAGCGTCAATGTCCTTGGAGGCATCCACAAAGAATTGCAACAGAGTCTCGGGATGTGCAATCCCGTGGTGCAGTTTCTCGTATTCCACAGTCCAGTACACTATGCTGCCACTACCCTTGTTCTTAGGCGAAGCTTGAAGCGTGGCTACAAAGCTCTTGTACTCTTTCAGTTGATCTCCTTCTATCTCTCTGAAAGTGATCAAGTTCTTACTAGGATCTATCGCTTCAACTAGCTGCTTTGAAACTTTAGCCTTTCCATCTGAACAAACAATATTGTTTTGTTATAGGATATTGCTATTAAAATTAACAGATAAAAAGAGAAAGAAATCAAGCAAAAAGCTTGAGAAGATTTCTGGGTTTGCTATGTTCATATATCATACCATGCACATAACGCCAACTGATAATGGTACCTACTTTTCCCCATTCACCTTCAAGTAAATCGCATCCTTGAATCTTGTCATAGCAAGTATGGTGCACATGGTGCGGTTTGTGGGCGAACATTTCATGGAACTGCCCAGGAGAAGCCTTAATCTCTACATCTGCCTCAATCTTACCTGTCAAAGCTGAAGACGCCATTGTTTCACTAGCAATGTTTGATGTGGGAGTGGTTTGTTTGATGTTTAGGCTAGACATTATTTATAGACTGGTGTCAATATCTAAGGCAATAATCCTCTCCAAATGATACTCAATTTCCTATTCCTTAACTAATTGTCATTCACCGCATATTTTATTTTGCACAATTGATTTCCTTTTTGAATCTTCTTTGAACTAGAAACAAAAAAGTTTGATTTTATTTAAAATTCATTCACGAATATTTAAAATAATAAATGTTAGATTCATTTATTTGATTCTTTTTTATATTTTTCATATCTTATGATTTATGTTCAGTATTCATAACTATTTCTTTCAATTATGTTGTTTTCAATATTCAAATCTACATTCTTTTAGGAGTATAATATGTTTTACCACTATACCCAATATTTAATTTGATGAGTATAAAAAATTAATATTTTAATAAATAAAAATTATTTTATGTAAATAAATAAATCTGAACATGGTACCGACATTATATTATACCAACATTATACTAGAAATTTAATAATAATAAAAAGGACAATATGGCAAAATTCGAAAAATTAAAGAAAACAAAGCATTATACATTGCATTATCAAAATATATTAAACTCAAATTTTATATAAATTTGTGATACCTAATTGTAGCATTTGGGAATATACCTAACAAGACATAAATATATGAATTATTGAATATTATTGTATTTCATATTATCAATAAATATTATATTTAATATTAAATTATTCATTTACTGGTTTCTAATTAGATGAATTTTTAATTCTCCACTCAACTATATCGAAAATAAATATATATTTAAAGTTGTGAAATCAAACGCTAGTTGTGACAACAGCTAAAAGAAAAAAAAAAAAAGAAGAAGAAGATGAAAACTCTAATTGTTTAGATATTGGACTCATGATCCAATTAGGACAAATACGCTATATATATGCTAAAAAAAATTTTATTGGTCAGTTAATTTTTTGAAAATTTAAGAACATATGTTATATTTGGAGTGTGTGTGAAAATGTGTCTAACTGGACGCGTTTTCTGCACAGTTGGTAGGAAAGCACACTGAATTGAATGTACTTTTCCTTTAAGTTGCAATTTTTGACATTTTTAATATAATTAGTTTCTTTGGTTAGATGATTAAATACTAGTAATTTTATCCTTGTGTCTCATGTTCAATTTCTCTCTCAATCACATTTGCACTTTTTATTTTATGTTGTCTTAAGCTTTTTTTTTTTAATTTTTAATTAATATTTTTAATATATTAGCCTTTTTAGTTAAATGGTTAAATAGTAATAATTGTATCCTTGAGACTCAGGTTCATTTCCCCTTTCCTAAACACATTTGTAATTTTTATTTCATGTTGTTCCAAGCTTTTTTTTAATTAATAAATATATTGTTTTTATTTTTTTATTTTAATTAATCTTTTTATTTAATAACTCTTTTATTCTTAAAATAAAATAATTATTAAAAATATGATTATTTTAGTAAATATAATTTTTATGTGTAATATTTATTTTTCAATACATATTATGTGTAGTAAATTTTAGTATTATATATTTTTATATGTGTATTTAAAATATTTCACATATAAACATAATGATATTTTAATTATTTTACATATAAAAATAATAAATATATTTGAAATAATTATTTCATTTTATAATATTAAAATAATTATACCCAGAATATACTTGGAGAAAATAAATATTGACATATAAATATTATATATAAAGAAAAATATATCAAACAAATATTTTTAACATAATGATATATGTAAAATATATTTTTATTATATAATTACATATCTATTATTTGATTTTATGAATAAAAGATTTAATAATTAAAAATATTTAAAAAGATGAATTAAAATAAAAAAATTGAAAACAATATATTTATTAATTAAAAATAAAAAAAGCTTGAAACAACATAAAATAATAATTACAAATGTGTTTAGAAAAGGAGAATTGAACTTGGGTCTCAAGGATGAAATTATTATTATTTAACCATTTAACTAAGGATTAAAACAACATGAAATAAAAAGTACAAATGTTAGTGGGAGAGGAATTAAACTTGGGACTTAAAGGAAAAAACTATTAGCATTTAATCATCTGACCAAAGAAACTATCTATATTTAAAAAGTCAAAATTTGCAACTTAAAGGAAAAGCAGGTCCAGTTGGGCGTGTTTTCCTGCTAGTAACACCCCAAATCCAGCCTAAACGTTATGACCAAATCTGAAGATGTTACTTAAAACGGTTGAAAATCCAATTTTCGTAAATTTTTGAAAATGTCGTAAAATTTTTATTACTTAAAAACCCGATTTAATAGGAAACACATTTACTTAACCTTTTTAGTTGAAAACGATATTTGCTTACAATTTCTAAAAAAATGAACACTTTGCAGCAAAAATTCTTATTTGAGTTTGATTTTAGGAAAAATGTTATTTAAAGTTTTAAAACAAATAGTTCGCAGAACATGTTATGAACCCTTCAAAATATTTAATTAGTGTAAATCAGTAAGAAAAATCTAGAAATTTAAACAGTTACCAAAATAACCCAAAACAGTCCCAAAATAATCCAAAAATAACGAAACACTTAATCCAAATTAAAATAACAAATATATACGGAATACTAATATGACCGAGCTCCCAATGTCCCGACCCGCCTAAGTCTAAGGATTACCTAAAAGTGTCAGACAAATAGAAAGTGAGTTTTCAAAACTCAATGTATAACAAATAACTTAAACAGTTAATTTATATCAAACAGATTTAGCAGAAACAATATCATAACAGAAACGTACATATACAAACATATTTTCCTACCCCATTCGCTACACACCATTTCTGACAATCCCAACACACAATATGAGGTATAAAACACCAGTGTAATAGATGAGATATCGCCACTCACAAAAACACTCTGAAACACCCCACACCCGGCCCACGAGCCTGGACCGGATCTGGTATGTTCCTCGATGTAAACCGGTTCAAGATTCTTTTGTTACTTTGAAAAACTGTGTGTTTTGAAGATACTTTACTTGTGGGTTGGGCTCGATTTGAAAACAAGTTGATTTTTATATTAAAAACCCATTTATTTCAGGTGACAAAATATTTAAAGTTTATTTTAAATTGAATTGACTTAATCTTTAACTAACATAAATTCGTAACATAGTAATTAAAACAACAATAAAAGTCATCACTATGGCCTTATTACATAAAACAAAACCCAAAATAAAATTTGCAGAGTATTTAAATAAAATATAATGTCCAAATTAAATAAAACTTTAAGCTGAGCATGGCCACCACAAGTTCTGCCGTCCCGGTCCATCACTGTTCATCACCTGAAACATGTTCCCACAACGGGGTGAGTCAACAGACTCAATGTGTAACCAACACTAAAGTTTAATAGATTTAGGCATACCATACATATCACGTTCACATAATAATTCAAGATAATGATGCAATCCCGAACCCATACCTAGATGCCATCCGCTACACATCCCCGTACCAACCTGCACACCGTGGGGACTACTAAGTCAACCCTCCTTCCGCTACACTCCATCGAAGGCAGTCGCTGCAGTCGACGTGCTCATCGCCCATATAAAATTCGTGGCATAGCCACCAGATTAAATAATTGTGTCATGAGACACCACATTCAGATAATGTAACCGAAGTTACCACATTCAGATAATGTGACCGAAGTCACCACATTCAGATAGTGAGACCGAAGTCACCACATTCACTTCCCCTTTCTCATATAACCCGAATGCCCCATATTATTCATATCATGCATATCATATTTAAAATTCACATTCATGTCACTTTTCACATGTTAAATATAACATATTTCGTAATCCTAGTATGAGTAGGAAACGTACCTGAGTACTCTGTACCATAACATGGTACCTTAGCCATATTTACATTCTTAAAAACATGCACATATTAAATATTGCCATAAAACATATTAAGAATTAGTGTGGATTACACACCTGATTATCTTAGCAATTCACTGAAGTCTCAAAATCCGATCTACTGCCCTAGATCTTAATCCCTACATTCGGCCAACCTTAATATATTAGCATAAAGCCTATTCGGCTATAAAACCAAATCCTAGTAGGATTTGTATTCTTAAAACTTACCTTTGATGCCGATTTCACTGTTAACCAAATCTCGAAAACTTTGTGCTATTCCTTCCTTCAATCGGCCATCATTGAATCAATTAACTTGGTTAGTTTTCGGCTTTTGAACATTTAAAGAACATATCTAGATACTAATCTAGGCCTTAGCCGAATATGTACTTACCTTGGTTGGCTAGATCTCGGACTATCACCCTTAAAAGTCGACACTAGCAAAGATCCCGAAATCTCTCCTTAATATTTCGGTCAAAGAATAAAAATAAGAATTAGCCTTTGAAGTTTCGACAAGTCCTTAAAGGAAAGAATAGAAATCAAACTTGATCTTACCTTACTGAAGAAATCAATTGCACCTTTGTTTGTAGCCCTTTAAAGGTTCGGCTATGAAGACTTGGAGACTAGATGGCTATAGTCACCTATGTATTCGGCTTCAACCGAATGGAAAAGAGAGGGATATGTACTTAGAAAGAATCGGCAATGTGGACTTAGGGAGAAGAGGAATTCGGTTTAACAAAAGAAAAAGAAGAGAAGAGAGGAGAGCACTAAGAAATTCGGCAGAGAGAAGAGGAGGAAGAAAAATTGATGAGTAGCCCTATTTTTTTCCTCTTATAGCCGAAATTACTACTCAGAATCCCTTACCTGGCCACCACTCTTCTATTTGATAGCTTTATCCTTTTAATTATCACAAAATAAAAGAATTTAATCCAACCATTATCTCTTGATAATAATGATAAATAAATCCATTATTTATCCCTTACTTATCTTTTAAAAATAAAAGAATAAAAGCTCCTAAAGAATAGCCTTGTGCCGTCCACCTCTCTGCTTCTAGAAGCAAAAATAAAATCTCTTTTATTTGCTTCCCAAGTGACTCGAACCCTGGCCCAAATACACAAGCTGGTGGCATCACTTGCTGGGCTTTTAAGTGGTGCCTTCAAGCCACTTTGACAAGCCTGTTTGTGTGTCAAATTCTTCCTATTAATTTTCTTAAGGCCACCTTGCCTTAATTTCCTCTTTTTTAAACCTTAAAACTTGACATTTCTTTACATTTCCAAGTTTCCAAAAATTTTCGTTTGCCTCCTTTAAACTTAACACTTCCTTACATTTCCAAGTTTCCCGAAATGTTTACTTTCCTCTTTTGAATCATTTCTAAATCATTTCTTTACATTTCCTAGTTTCCAAAAATGTTCACTTTCCTCTTTTAAACTTCACATTTCCATACATTTCCAGGTTTCCAAAAATGTTCAAAATGCATTCATAACACATAAGACATGTCATTTCATACAATTAAACCAAAAATGCATAGGCCCTTTTCAGGATGTTACAGTTCTACCCTCTTAAAATAATTTCGTCCTCGAAATTTCCTAGCTAAAATAACTGAGGGTATTGCTATCGCATTGTCTCTTCTGGTTCCCACGAAGCTTCCTCTGATCCATGATTGCGCCATAACACTTTGACTAGAGGAACTGACTTCCTCTGTAACACTTTCACATCACGTTCCAATATCTGAATCGGCTCCTCCTCGTAGGATAGGTCTGGCCTTAGCTCCACTTCTTCAGTTGGTACCACATGAGATGGATCCGATCGATAATGACGTAACATGGATACATGAAATACGTCGTGCATCTGCTGCAACTCTGGTGGCAACTCTAACTGGTATGCCACTGGTCCAACTCGTTTCGATACCCGATAAGGCCCTATAAACCTTGGGCTTAACTTCCCTTTGCGACCAAACCTCATCACCTTCTTCCAAGGCGAGACCTTAATGAATACTTGATCTCCTACATCAAATTCTATCTCTTTTCGTTTGAGATCTGCGTACGACTTCTGCCTATCAGAGGCTTCCTTTAACCGTGCCCTGATTATCTCAACCTTTTCTTCAGTTTCTGCCACTAACTCTGGACCCAAAACCCGACGTTCTCCTAACTCATTCCAACAAGTAGGAGTTCGACACTTCCGACCATACAACGCTTCATATGGTGCCATCCGAATGCTAGCTTGATAGCTGTTGTTGTAGGCGAACTCTGCTAAAGGCAAATAGTCTTCCCAACTTCCTCGGAAATCCATCACACAGCCTCTCAACATATCCTCCAACACTTGTATAACCTGTTCAGACTGCCCGTCTGATTGTGGATGAAAAGCCGTAGTGAAGTCCAACTTAGTGCCTAAAGCTTGATGAAGTGCCCTCCAAAACCGAGACGTGAACCTTGGGTCTCTATCTGAAATAATTGACACCGGTACTCCATGTAACCTTACAATTTCTGCTACATATAATTTGGCCAACTTCTGAAGAGAATAATCAACTCTTACAGGAATGAAGTGCGCGGACTTGGTCAAACGGTCCACTATTACCCATACCGAGTCCTTTTTAGTAGGCGTAAGGGGAAGCCCACTAACAAAGTCCATGGTAATTCTTTCCCACTTCCACTGCGGAATCTCGATTGGCTGAAGCAATCCCGATGGGACTTGGTGTTCAGCCTTAACTTGCTGACACGTCAGACATTTTCCCACGAATTCAGTAACTTCCCGTTTAAGATCAGGCCACCAAAACTGTTCCCTTAGATCTCTGTACAGCTTAATACCTCTGGGATGCATAGCATAAGGGCTACTATGCACCTCCCGAAGAATCCTTTGTCTTAACTCCTCGTCCTTCGGCATACAGACCTTTCCTTTGTAGCACAATACTCCTTCGTCAATGACGCCATAATCCTCTAACTTTCCGTTCTGTACTTGCTGTAACTTAGCACTTAGGTCCTTATCAGCCCACTGTCCCCTTTTTACCTCATTCAGCCATGTGGGTTTGACTTGCAACTCTGTCAACAGGCTTCTATCATCATACAAACTTAAGTGAGTGAACATAGCCCTTAGATCCGACACAACCTTCCAACTTAGGGCATCAGCTACCACATTCGCCTTGCCCGGGTGGTACTCTATCGAGCAATCATAATCTTTCAATAACTCCACCCACCTTCGCTGCCTCAAGTTCAACTCCTTCTGAGTCAACAGATACTTAAGGCTTTTGTGGTCTGTGTAGATTATCGACCTTTCTCCATAAAGGTAGTGCCTCCAAACCTTAAGAGCGAAAACCACTGCTGCCAATTCCAAGTCATGAGTTGGGTAGTTAACCTCATGCGGCCTTAACTGTCGAGACGCATAAGCGACTACTTTTCCATCTTGCATTAGGACACATCCTAATCCCGTATGCGAAGCGTCACAGTATACCACAAAATCCTTCCCTGCCTCCGGCTGAATTAACACTGGAGCTTCCGTCAACACCGTCTTAAGCTTTTCGAAGCTCTCCTGTTGCTTATCCGTCTATTCAAAGGGTACTTCCTTTCTTAGCAACTTTGTCAAAGGCGCGGCTATTGACGAGAACCCTTCCACGAACCTTCTGTAATAGCCTGCCAAACCTAAGAAACTTCGGATCTCAGCCACAGACTTTGGTGGTTTCCAATCCAACACTACGTCGATTTTCCTAGGATCCACTCTTATTCCCTCTGCGGATACCACGTGCCCTAAGAATGCCACCTCTTTAAGCCAGAATTCACACTTGCTGAATTTGGCATAGAGCTTCTTCTCCCTTAATACTTCCAACACAACCCGTAGGTGCTCATCATGCTCCTCTTCAGACTTGGAGTACACTAAAATATCGTCGATGAACACAACGACGAACCTATCCAAATAGGGTTGGAAAACTCGGTTCATCATATCCATGAACGCGGCTGGAGCGTTCGTCAACCCAAACGGCATTACTACAAATTCAAAATGGCCGTATCTTGTCCTAAAAGCAGTCTTATGGATATCTGCCTCCTTCACCTTCAACTGATGATATCCTGACCTTAAGTCTATCTTCGAGAATACTGCGTCCCCTTTCAGCTGATCGAACAAGTCATCGATCCTTGGCAAAGGATACTTGTTCTTAATGGTCAGCTTATTCAACTGACGGTAATCTATACACATACGCATAGTTCCGTCCTTCTTCTTCACAAACAGGACCGGTGCTCCCCATGGAGACACACTGGGTCGAATGAACCCACGATCCAACAACTCTTGGATTTGAGCCTTGGCCATACGATATGGGGCAATTGACACAGGAGCTGTTCCCGGCAGCAAGTCAATTCCAAGTTCCACCTCCCTATCTGGGGGTATTCCTGGTAATTCCTCCGGGAACACATCTTCAAAATCCCTTACCGTTCTAACTCCACTGACACCTTCTTCCTTTCCACCCAACGCACTTACGAAGGCTAAGAATGCCTTGCACCCTTTCCTAACCATTTCCTCAGCCTTCAACGCCGAAACTATGTTAGAGAGGTAGTTTCTTCTTTCTCCGATCACTACTACTACTTCATCCTCCGGGGTTCTTAGTTCCATACGTTTAGCCGCACAATCCAACACGGCTTGGTGCTCTACTAGCCAGTCCATTCCAAGTATGAGTTCAAATCCCTAAAGGGTAGTTCCACTAAGTTAGCCCGAAAGTTCGCTCCCTGAATCTCTAGGGGTACATTCCGAAAGATCTTATCCACCACTACAGTTTGGCCTAATGGGCTTACTACAGTCATTTGCCTATCAGAAAGTTCAGAGTCTAGGCCTAGTGTTTCCACTACACTACATGCAACATAAGAATGGGTCGAGCCCACATCAATCAGAGCAAAATAGGGCTTGCCATAAATAAAGAACGTACCGGTTATAACATCCGGCGCGTCTCCATCCTCCCTCCGGTGAACCGCATAAACCAAACCCGGCTACCTTGCCTTAGCATTAGCAGCACCTCTGCCCTGTGTTCCACGTCCTCTGCCAGCACCATTACCTCTGTTATTCAAACCACGACCTCGTTGAGGCTGCTGTCCACCTCTACCCGCCTGATTAACATTCTGAGCTGCTGATCGACTTTCATCTGGTTTCTTAGGACATTCTTTGAGCATATGGTCCTTGGACCCACACCTAAAACATCCTCCCGTCTTTTTCCAGCACTCCCCTAAGTGCTTCTTTCTACAATGATCATAAGGACGATACTGCCATCCTGTACCAGCTTGCTGATTTCGCGGCCCATCAACTCTAGGCCTCTTTTGAACCTTCCCAGATGATCCAAAACCTCTTTTTGGCCTATTCTGATCCATAGTCTGCTTTGTAGCATCCTTAATTCCCTCGGCTACCTTGGCTTTTTCTACTAAAGCAGAAAACTCCCTCTCCTGATGCGGTGCTATCAACAAACTTAAATCATCCCTTAGTCCGTCCTCAAAACGGACACAGCGTTCATGCTCAGTTGCCACTACTCCTCGAGCATATCGGCTCAACCTCAGGAATTCAGCTTCATATTCTGCAACGGACTTATTCCCTTGAACCAGCCCCAGAAAAGCCTTCCTTTGCTCATCAGTATACCTTGTTCCAACGTATTTCTTCTGATATGCTTCCTTAACATAATCCTAGGTCAGATCCTCAGCTGTGGCACCATCCCGAACAGTTAACCACCATTGATACGCTTCATCGCGTAGCAGTGCCACCATTCATTTTAACTTCTCCTCTGGGGTCAGATCAATCTCATCCATAATGTGCTCGGTTGCCTCCAACCAATATTCAGCCGTACTGGGTGCCACACCAGATACGCCACGAAACACTTCAGCTCCATTAGCGCGGAGCCGCTCAGGCACAGACTTTCGAGCTCCCGAATTTCCTCCTGCACCAGCCACCAACTCAAGAACTCGCAGCACAGCCTGCGACACAGCATCTTCCCCCGTCTGAGCTTGCTGCTCAACATTAACAGCTGGGGGTGGTGGTGGCGGTGGTATTTCATTATCAGACTCTTGACCCGATCTAACGGGTTCCGACATAGTCATTCTTCCTCTACCGCGTCCACGACGGCCACGTCCTCTAGAACTCATTTCTATCGTTGCGACCTGATTAAAAAGTTTTATGAAAAGAGTTTTAGGAGTGGTTCTTTCGTATTCATACATGCACACAGTCTTTACGTTTATACATTCATCAATCAATTATGAACTTTCGTTCATTCAGAGAAATGTTGTAGTTTTCATTGTTGTTGTTTTTCCACTACCCAAGGGTATTTTCGTAATTTGTCCTACAGGGGTATTTTCGTCATTTTTCAAAAGAAAAAGTTCCTTGGTGATTTTGTCAAAAAGTATTTTGGAATTTTAAAATTCCCGGGGTATTTTGGAAAATTTTGAAATCCGGGGGTATTTCGGTAATAAACCAGGGTAAATTTGTAAAGTTTAATATTTCCGGGGTATTTCCAAATTTTGCAAAACTTTGAGAGTTCTTTTGAGAATTTTACTTTCCAAAACGATGATGTTGAAAAATTTTGGAAATCAGGGTCATTTTGGTAATTTTGTAAGTTAGGGGTAATTTTGTAATAATTTTTTTATCGGAGTATTTTGGACTTTTGTAAAAATAGAGGTTCGAGATACTTTTACAAAATAAGAGAGTTTTATTGAAACCGGGGTAATATGGTAATTTTCAAATCCCAAGGGCAGTTTTGTAATTTTACAACTAGGGGCATTTTAGTAATTTTCACAAATTAAGAATATTTGAGAGAATTTTATAAAATCGTGTTTGCAATTCAAAAGGGTAATTTTTTTTTTCAAAACAATTTTATCAGTTCAAAAGAGTGGTTTGTTGAATTTTTAAAACTAGGGTTTCCATAAAAACACGGCTAGTTCCCTTTCGGGTTTTAGTTATTGTGTTTAGCCTATGACCGAGTCCTCTTGGTCAGGGTGAACCAAAGCTACGCACCAGGCAGGATTCAAATGGAGAGGAGGTGAGTCACGCGGACTGCTTAAGTACTAAGCTCCCACCGAAACCATTCCTAGACATGCGCACAGAGGTTACCACACTCTCTGAGTCCTTTTGGTTAGGGTGAACCGAAGCTACGCACTAGGTAGGATTCCAACGAAGAGGAGGTGAGTCACTAGGACTGCTTAAATACCAGGCTCTTTCGGATCCAATCCTAGACATGCGCACAATGGTTGCCACACCCTAACTCGGCGACTTAGCCATAGGTTTGTCTAATTAGTCATTAAGTCTTATGTAATAGTTGGGGTAAACTAGTCCTAGGGTTCCAAATACTTATCATACTACTCTACGTGCCATTCCTATTTCTACCCTTCATAATATAATCACATAATCACACAGATGGTTAGGGGTACTTACCTGGTGGACTGCGGGTCGGAGACTTAGGTGCCATGCCATAAAACCTGCTTAAAAACTTTCTCAAAATTCATTTGGGCCTTAATTTTAAAACATTGTGGGCTTTAAACCCCAGGCTGAGAGTTTAAAACTGGACTCTGATACCAAACTGAAACACCCCACACCCGGCCCACGAGCCTGGACCGGATCTGGTATGTTCCTCGATGTAAACCGGTTCAAGATTCTTTTGTTACTTTAAAAAATTGTGTGTTTTGAAGATACTTTGCTTGTGGGTTGGGCTCGATTTGAAAACAAGTTGATTTTTATATTAAAAACCCATTTATTTCAGGTGACAAAATATTTAAAGTTTATTTTAAATTGAATTGACTTAATCTTTAACTAACATAAATTCGTAACATAGTAATTAAAATAACAATAAAAGTCATCACTATGGCCTTATTACATAAAACAAAACCCAAAATAAAATTTGCAGAGTACTTAAATAAAATATAATGTCCAAATTAAATAAAACTTTAAGCTGAGCATGGCCACCACAAGTTCTGCCGTCCCGGTCCATCACTGTTCATCACCTGAAACATGTTCCCACAACGGGGTGAGTCAACAGACTCAATGTGTAACCAACACTAAAGTTTAATAGATTTAGGCATACCATACATATCACGTTCACATAATAATTCAAGATAATGATGCAATCCCGAACCCATACCTAGATGCCATCCGCTACACATCCCCGTACCAACCTGCACACCGTGGGGACTACTAAGTCAACCCTCCTTCCGCTACACTCCATCGAAGGCAGTTGCTGCAGTCGACGTGCTCATCGCCCATATAAAATTCGTGGCATAGCCACCAGATTTGAAACACCCCAAACCCGGCCCACGAGCTTTGACCAGATTTGGTATGTTCCTCAAGTAAACCGGTTCAAAGTTCTTTTGTTCCTTAGGAAAAACTTGTGAAATTTTTAAAAAAAAATGGTGTTTTGGGTTGGGCTTGACTTGAAAACGAATTCGATTTTATATTGAAAACCCTTTTTAATTTTAAGTGATAAAACATATAGAGTATATTTAAAAAAAATAAATTACTTAGTCTTTAACTTAATGAAAATTTGTAAACATAATAAATAAAAGTAAAAAGAATTAAAGAAATTCAACTATGGCCTTATGGCCTTATTACATCAAATAAATCCCCAAAATAAACTTAAAGTACTTAAAATAAAATAAGCGTCCAAATCATAAATTTCTTGTTGTGCATGGCCATCCCTAAGCATCTGCCGAGCCCGGTCCATTACTGTTCGTCACCTGAAAATAGTCCCACAACGGGGTGAGTCAACAGACTCAATGTGTACACAACACTAAAGCATAACAGAATCAGGCATAACAAATATTACACATTCATATCATAGCATACAATTTATGATGTATTCCCAAGCCCAAACCTAATAAGCCATCCGCTACACTCCCTCGTACCAACCTGTACACCGTGGGGACTACTAAGTCGACCCTCCTTCCGCTACACTCCATATCGCGGTCTTAGGTCACCGTGTTCGTGGTCTTAGGTCACCACGTTCAGATTACTGTGGTCTTAGGTCACCACATTCAGATTACTGTGGTCTTAGGTCACCACATTCAGATATCACGGTCTTAGGTCACCGTGTTCGTGGTCTTAGGTCACCACATTCACTTCCCCTTCAAAATAAAAACCCATATGCCCCATATAATAGTAATATGCATAAATATGCCAGAGTTCACATTCTTATTCTTATTCTTATTCTCATGTTAAATAATATATTTCAAATTCCTAGTAGGAGTAGGAAACGTACCTGAGTACTTAGTACCATAACATGGTACCTTAACCACTTTCATATTCTTAATTTCACATATATTAATGAAACATGCCATGACACATATTAAGAAATAGTGTGGGGTACACACCTGATTCACTTAGCAATTCCTTGAGATCCCGAAAAGCTTGATCTAATGCTTAGATCCTTAATCCCTACATTTGATTAATCACTTACTACTTTAATAAAAAGCCATTTGGCCATAAATCCAAATCCTAGTAGGATTAGTATACTTAAACTTACCTTGCAATTTCCAAATCCCGAAAGTATTCCTTGCCTTATATGTCTGTCGAAATCCCTATAACTTCATGTTAGATCAATTTCTAACATTTATTCATAACAAATAACCCTTAGTGGAATGTTAAATATGACTTACCTTGTGGATTTTAAATCCCGAAACTCACCGAATAACTAGGGAACACACGGCCTATGGTGTACCTTCGGGAAAAGAACTTCTCCTTCCTTGTAGTCAACACTTAGTAAATCCCAAAAGATCTCTTCAAAGTTTCGGCAACAAGAATATTGATGGGATTAGTCTTAGATTTCGACAAATCTAAAAGAAAAGAATAGAAATCAAACTTGTTCTTACCTTTGAAGAAATCGACAGCACCTAAGCTTGAAGCCACTTAAGATATTCGGCTATGGCCTTAAAAGGCTTACTTCCGGCTTTTGGAGGGATTAGAAAGAAAAGAGAAGGAAGAATAAAGATGGAGGATTCGACTAGAACACAAGGTATTTCGGCTTTGGCTAACAAAGAGAAGAAGAATAAAAACTGTAGGAAATTCGGCAGAGAGAGGAGAATTTGCTTAAGAAATTCGGCAAAGGAAAAGTGAATGAATGAATGGCCTCTCGTTTCCTTTTATAGCCGAATTTACTAGCTAGAGTCCCTTACTTGGCCACCACTCTTCTATTTTGATAGCTTTATCCCTTGAATTATCACTTTATTAAAAGAATTTAATCCAACAATTATCTCTTGAAAATAATGATAAATAAATCCCTTATTTATCCTCTATTTATCTCTTAAAAATAAAAGAATAAAAGCTCCTAATTTATAGCCATGTGCCGTCCCCTCTCTGCTCTTTGTAGCAAACAAAATTTCTTTTATTTGCTTCTCGTGCAGCTCGAACCTTGGCTCAATACTCCTGTATGTGGGGCCATTTCCAGAGGCCCTAAGTGGCATCTCCAGGCCACTTTTCCAAGCCCGTTCTTGTGTCAAATTCCTCCTACTAATTTTCTTAAGGCCACCTTGCCTTAATTTCCTCCTTTTAAACCTTAAAACTTGACATTTCTTTACATTTCCAAGTTTCCAAAAATTTTCGTTTGCCTCCTTTAAACTTAACATTTCCTTACATTTCCAAGTTTCCAGAAATGTTCACTTTCCTCTTTTGAATCATTTCTAAATCATTTCCTTACATTTCCTAGTTTCCAAAAACGTTCGTTTTCCTCCTTTAAACTTAACATTTCTAAATCATTTCCTTACATTTCCTTACATTTCCTCACATTTCCTCACATTTCCTTACATTTCCTTACATTTCCATACATTTCCTTACATTTCCTCATATCTTAGGGTTCCTAAAACTCCTCAGAACACATCCAACACACCCACTGAGCCCACTATCTCATAAATTACGCACGAACGCATAACCCCTAATCTAGGATGTTACAAGATTAAATAATTGTGTCATGAGACACCACATTCAGATAATGTAACCAAAGTTACCACATTAAGATAATGTGACCGAAGTCACCACATTCACTTCCCCTTTCTCATATAACTCGAATGCCCCATATTATTCATATCATGCATATCATACTTAAAATTCACATTCATGTCACTTTTCACATGTTAAATATAACATATTTCGTAATCCTAGTATGAGTAGGAAACGTACCTGAGTACTCTGTACCGTAACATGGTACCTTAGCCATATTTACATTCTTAGAAACATGCATATATTAAATATTGCCATAAAACATATTAAGAATTAGTGTGGATTACACACCTGATTATCTTAGCAATTCACTGAAGTCTCAAAATCCGATCTACTGCCCTAGATCTTAATCCCTACATTCGGCCAACCATAATATATTAGCATAAAGCCTATTCGGCTATAAAACCAAATCCTAGTAGGATTTGTATTCTTAAAACTTACCTTTGATGCCGATTTCACTGTTAACCAAATCTCGAAAACTTTGTGCTATTCCTTCCTTCAATCGGCCATCATTGAATCAATTAACTTGGTTAGTTTTCGGCTTTTGAACACTTAAAGAACATATCTAGATACTAATATAGGCCTTAGCCGAATATGTACTTACCTTGGTTGGCTAGATCTCGGACTATCACCCTTAAAAGTCGACACTAGCAAAGATCCCGAAATCTCTCCTTAATATTTCGGTCAAAGAATAAAAATAAGAATTAGCCTTTGAAGTTTCGACAAGTCCTTAAAGGAAAGAATAGAAATCACTTACTGAAGAAATCGATTGCACCTTTGTTTGTAGCCCTTTAAAGGTTCGACTATGAAGACTTGGAGACTAGATGGCTATAGTCACCTATGTATTCGGCTTCAACCGAATGGAAAAGAGAGGGATATGCACTTAGAAAGAATCGGCAATGTGGACTTAGGGAGAAGAAGAATTCGGTTTAACAAAAGAAAAAGAAGAGAAGAGAGGAGAGCACTAAGAAATTCGGCAGAGAGAAGAAGAGGAAGAAAAATTGATGAGTAGCCCTATTTTTTTCCTCTTATAGCCGAAATTACTACTTAGAATCCCTTACTTGGCCACCACTCTTCTATTTGATAGCTTTATCCTTTTAATTATCACAAAATAAAAGAATTTAATCCAACCATTATCTCTTGATAATAATGATAAATAAATCCATTAATTATCCCTTACTTATCTTTTAAAAATAAAAGATAAAAGCTCCTAAAGAATAGCCTTGTGCCGTCCACCTCTCTGCTTCTAGAAGCAAAAATAAAATCTCTTTTATTTGCTTCCCAAGTGACTCAAACCCTGGCCCAAATACACAAGCTGGTGGCGTCACTTGCTGGGCTTTTAAGTGGTGCCTTCAAGCCACTTTGACAAGCCTGTTTGTGTGTCAAATTCTTCCTATTAATTTTCTTAAGGCCACCTTGCCTTAATTTCCTCTTTTTAAACCTTAAAACTTGACATTTCTTTACATTTCCAAGTTTCCAAAAATTTTCGTTTGCCTCCTTTAAACTTAACATTTCCTTACATTTCTAAGTTTCCCGAAATGTTTACTTTCCTCTTTTGAATCATTTCTAAATCATTTCTTTACATTTCCTAGTTTCCAAAAATGTTCACTTTCCTCTTTTAAACTTCACATTTCCATACATTTCCAGGTTTCCAAAAATGTTCAAAATGCATTCATAACACATAAGACATGTCATTTCATACAATTAAACCAAAAATGCATAGGCCCTTTTCAGGATGTTACACACTCCCTCCACATAGCATAGCTCATCCCAGACACAAATACAGATCATAACAGAACTCAGACATGCTACAATTATACATGCATAACACAACAGATACAAAGCATACGTAACATTTTTCGGGTTACTCATAGCTTATTACAAGGTTTACTTATAATATGACGTCTCAAATATACGAACATATATAAAAATTTATACTACTAGATAACTGGATTTCATATTTTACAATCTATTTGATCACATATTGACCCCATGGAAGGCCACGATCGGACAAAATGATGTGTACGACCCAAGAAAAAATTTAGAATTTTGGGCTCACACGCTCATGTGGCCCACATGACCTGGCACATGCCCTCACACACGCATGTGTGGTCCACACGGCCCAAATAGCCCAGAACGTATGTTACACACGGTCTAGCACACTGCCTACCACATGGCCTGTCACACGGCCGTGTGGCGTCGACAGGCAGATTTTCGACTTTTGCTGTCCACTATTATTTTGTGTTTCTCGTTGCACACTTGATTTGATTTCGATGCGAATTCACTCCCGAGAATCCATAACATAAATGCGACATATAAACATCCATTAAGATGATTTATCAAACCCAATTCACAATAAGCAATAAAGCTAACTTCAAGGTACTATCATAGATATTTGACATTAAATATTTCCATTTGTTAACATGAGGGTTTGAACATAGGACCACGAGATAAGCTTGCACCTTACCATCAAATCAATAGATACATTTTAACATAAGTTAACCGAAAATAATATTTAAGACCAATGAACAAAGTTAGGCCAAGGAACTAAAATAATTGATTTTTTCAAAGAATGTGACTTGAACCTAAGACCTAGACACAAAATTGAGACCTCTAACCACTAAATCAAATATTAATTTATGACAAAATTAAACAAATCACCTATACAAGTTGTAATAGCCCGTTTTTAGTCAAATCGGAACAATAGTTTTTTAGACCACAAATTCGAAGTCGAAATAATTATTTTATTATTACTTTTTAATGTTTACAGTATGATAGAATAATTGTGTGAAAGTTTCGTTAAGAAATTTTATCGTTTGAGTGTTTAATTTGATAAAAGGACTAAATCGCGTAAAGTGTAAAACTTGTGTTCTATTCACTAAAGGTATTAAAAGGCTATGAAATTAAATAGTGGAGTTCCTTATTTGATAATTAGCTCAATAATTTGTTAGTGGATGATAATGGCACGGTAGTATTGTAAACTAAATTAATTTTTAAGGTTAAATTAGGAAATCATCAAATAATGGTTAATTAAAATTAAAAGAAAAACAAATGTTCATCTATAAAACATCATCTTCAACCGAAATTAAGAATAGAAAATGTCCATGGAAGCTATTAAGGTTTGACAACTTCAAGCTTAAATTGGTGAGTGATTTTTGTCCCGTTTTTAATGATTTCTATGTTTTTGAGATCGTTGCATCTTAGTCTAGCAAGCCTAGGGACTATTTGGAAAAACCGTTAAAGGTTTAGGGTTTTTCCATTGATGAATGTTGATGTATATTGATGTTTAATGGTAGAAATTGCATGCTTATTGTTAGATAAACAACGTAAAGTTATTTTTAGTAAAATGTCCAATTAGGGATTAAATTTTGAAAAATGTAAATTTTGTGGTTAAATTGTGAAATATATGAGAGATATGGATTGTTAGGGACGTAATTGAAATTTAGTTAGCATGGGTTTTGGTTGAATTGCATGAATTTGTGATTTTATGAAATAAGGACTAAATTGTAAAAATGTGAAATATTAGGGGCAAATATGTAAAATTGCCTTAATGTATAATTTGGACTAAATTGAATAGAGAGATTATTAAATAAAGTAATTTTGATTACATTTAGATCAAGAAAAGAGAAATACAAATTTAGATCGAGGAAAGATCAATGTTTCGAATTAATCGACTTAATTCGTCGTTTTCGTATTCAAGGCAAGTTCGTATGTAATAAGCTTTGTTATACTTGTATTTTATATGCTTTGATATTGCATAAACTGTGAATACAACTCTACGGACATGTTCGACGACAATACGGCAAGTGTGAAATCCTGGTTGAACCTTAGGAATAGATTAGGATACAAATGACATGTCATTAGGGGTTATTATTGATTTGGGTGCCAAACCGTATGTCCTACCGGTGGCTGATTTATCCAGCATGTAATGCGGATTCTCATGACCTTGTGTGAGCAGCACCATGTAGCTATGTCATGACCGTCAACTTGTGTGAGCAGACCCGTTGATAGCTCGAGAGTGAGCATTACTGAGATATGATATTGAGATAGCTTCAGCTATGTATTGGCACTTCGATGCAAGATTTTATTGAGATAACTTTGGCTATATATATATTGGCACTTAGGGTGCGAGACTCCCGAGTATCCTGTATTATTCCAAATGGTTCAATGGGTATATCGAGGATATGAAATGGTGAGAAATAGATACGTATCAATACAGATATGTACAGAAACTGAATATGCATTGAACAAATGAAAGAATTTTCATGGTTAAATAGATGATTGAATATATGTTAACATTGTGGTTATATATTTTTTGTAGTATGTTATATGCATATTTTGAATGGTAACTATATGGTGAGTTTTGCTTATTATTTTCATACGAGCTTACTAAGCTTTATAGCTTACATCGTTTATTTTTCTGTGTTTTATAGTGAAATCAAAGCTAGCTCGAATTTTGGAATCGTCGGAGACTTCATCACACTATCTTACTATCACTTTGGTACTTTTGATCTTAAGTATTTTGAGTATATGGCATGTATAGGATTATGGTCATTTTGGTTATGATTTGATAATGAATTTAGCCATTTGAATTGGCTTGTAAATATCTAAAGTTTGGTTTCGTATATAGCCATGGAAGTTAGCTAAATTTGGTTGGTTTGGTTTTGTATATAATTGTGCATATGGCTTGTGTGTGAATTTGATAATGGATACGTGATGCTTGTTGATAATAGATAATATGGATAGCAAATGGTTAAGTTATAATATTGGTATGCTAGTGAATCTAGACAAATAATGCATATTTGGAAATGGGTTATTTTGAAGTTTTGTAAAAGTGAGTTTTGGTATGGATTTGATTAATGTGTTATGGTAATTGTGTGACTTGGAATGGTTGGTATTGAAATGGTATAAATTGAGCTTGATTGGAGTTGATTTACATGTCTAATTATGCCATGTTTTATGCCATTTGGGTTGATGTAGGTATATGCAAAATTTGGGTGGCAAATTGGCTTGGTAAATAGCCTATTTTTTGTCCACACGGGCAGAGACAAGGGCGTGTGTCTCAGCCGTGTGTGACACATGGTCAGGTTACACGGCCATGGGTCCCCTGGTGTTGAATTGAAAATCAAGTCAGTATGCTCCACACGGCCCAACACACGGGCTGTGACTTGGTTGTGTGGCCTAAGTCAGTATACCCTACAGGTGCGTGTGAGGCCATTTTTAGGGCACACGGGCTATCCACTCAGGTGTGTGTGTTGGCCGTGTCACCCAAGTCAGAGAGTTACATGGGGTCGGACACGGGCTGGGACACGACCATGTGATCCCATTTCGAATGTCCACACCGCCTGTGACACGGGTGTGTCTCTTACACGGCCAGGCCACATGGGCGTGTGTCGCCTATATTTTTCAAAATTTTCTAAGTGTTCTAAAAGTTTCCTAAGTTATCGGTTTAGCCCCAAACCACCCCGAATGCATGTTTTAGGCCTTGTAGGCTTATACTAGGGATGGTATGCATGTTGTTGAATGATGATTATTTGAAATTGAAAATGTATGTGAAATGCATGTTAAATTATTTTATAAGTTCGGTAATACTCCGTAACCCTATTTCGACGTTGAATACGGGTGATGGGTGTTACATTTATTGGTAGCAGAGCTACGGTTTAGTTGATTCTAGGACTAATGTATGTATGTGAGAGTCTAGCTATATGATCGTATGTCTGTCGAGTTTTAAAATTTATAAAGAGAATGATCAAACCTGGAAACTAACTCTGACAACGATTGAAGGCAAGTGTACCTATCGAACAGTAGTATAGCTTAGGCAAGACCGGATTATCGAACCCAAAGGAACTAAAAGTACTAATACTAACCTTCTTTTTATTATTTAGCCTAAAATAAGTGAAGTTGCTTTAATATAATCTAAACGAATTACTAAGCCAAAGACACAAAGACAAAAAGGATGAATTGGGAAAATAACTTTAGGAAAATCTCAGTTGATTAAGACGATACCCTCAGAAAGAATCCACCTAAACTTCTCTTGTTATTTAACCTTGAACCATACAATTTATTCACTTAGTTTGATCGTAAGACTCCTAACGTATATAAAACCCTCTCTCGAGGCGAATAACGTCTAACCCTAGGTTAATTAACGGAAATCTCTTTCTCAAATAATAACCCCCTAGAATAGCAGTAAATCGATCTATGGACTCCCATATTAGGTTTCACCCTAATCCGGCAAAATCTCATCACCCTATCTCTAGGCGTGCAATCAACTCCGCTTAATTATACTAGATCTACTCTTAAGCATGGTCTATTCCTCCTCCACCTAAGCACATCAAATTTGGATTAAGCTTGCATAATTAAGAACAAACTAAGTATTTATCATATAACTCAGAAAATAATAACAAGATTCATCTAGGTTTTATCCTCTTCAGTTATCTGAAGGATTTAGTTCATAACAAATAAAGAAAACATCTCAAGAGAAAAGATAAAACAAAACATAAGAAATCCCTAAAGCTCCCTGAAGGAATTGAAGGAGAAATCCGCCGTCTTGAGTAGAATTCCAGCTTCTTGGGATGGATCAACTGGCTATCCTCGAGTGATTCCCACAAATCTAACCTTTTCGGCTTGGCTCCTTGGCCTAACTAACCGCCCCCTTCAAGGATGAACGTAGGGGATATATATAGGCTCTTGGAATGTGTTTCTTTGCCCCAAAGTATCCAAATCCGAATGAAATTGTTCATTGCCACGACAGGGACATGGCCATGTCACACGTCTGTGTGACTAGTCTTTGGGCCGTGTTCAGATTTCTTTAATGAGGCACGGCCGTGTGAGTCGGGGGTTAGGCCGTGTTCTAGATGATCAACAAGGCACGACCGTGTGGGCTTAAGTCCAGGCCGTGTCGATTTCCACCTTGGCCCAATTTGCTCCGTTTTGGGCCTGTTTCTCGTTCTTTTTATCCTCGGGCGCTTTCCTGAGTATAAGACATGAAAAGAAAGGATTAAGAGAACCTTTTTATATAAATCAAGGCTTAAATCATCCAAAAGCATACTAAATGTGGGATTAAAATATGTTACTATTACGGTTTATCAAATACCCCTACACTTAAGCTTTTGCTTGTCCTCAAGCAAATTTCTCAACTTACAATTAAAACGAACTTTCCATTATTCATAATTCCTATTAACAATGTCTCATCATAATTCATAGATAATTTATACATGGATGATCTAACTCGAAGAGTCCTAAAGATTCAAACAATCAAAGTCATACATTTGTAGCACAAAAACGCAGGTGTCTCCCCTTATCTAAATAATTACCTTTGATTCAAAATTGACAAGGATTAACATCCTCACTAAAGATTCACTCAAATCACTCGAGGTGTTTAAGGTTCAAAATTAAGCTCTCAGAAGTCGAACTTGAAAAGTTAATCCCATAGGCTTACCTAAAAATCGAATCCCCACCACTGTAATATGAGATGATACACAAATCAAAAGGTCTTTAACAGGTTTGTAACGGGGCTAGCATTAAAGGTGTGGATAAAGGCTAAATTAGAAGGTTAGAATCGAGACTGACCTAACAAATTGCCTAACTAACAAAAAGTGAACTAATCCTAAATAATTACATCAAATGAAAACTAATAATACGATCTTTTTCCTCAAGATGTGGAATTTTGACATGTAAGCTCATTTAATTATAGAACTAATAATGAATATACTTTTTTTAAGAACAAACTAAATATTACAGGGAATGAATCTATTACTTTAAAATAAAGATAACAGCTAGACAACACATCAAATCAACTCTCGATTTAAGGGTAGTCAAAAGGAATGGTGATAACAAATACAAAGGGGTTTTGGGTTAATATTAGCTGGTAAGTCAATAAAAAGGGTCGTTAGGATTAACGGGGTTCACTAGGGGTTAGTTGTAGAGGTAGGTTATTTAGTGGAGTGAGTGGGTTAAAACCTAGGTGCCTTTATCATCTCAGTATATCAAATCATAGGTGTGGTCTAAACATGTATAATTGAGGCAAGTTCTAGAATAACAGTTCATAGTTGACTCACTCATAATCAAAAGGTGAGCATGAAAAAGGGATATATGCTCTATAAAGCTCAAAATCTCACAAAAATTATGGGTGTTTTTGACATCAACCTTGTAAATTTCAAAGTTCAAGGAAATATTTAAATTTAGGTTAACAACCTAGTGAGAATTTTAGTTCTGAAAATTAGACTTATCATGCTTGATTCTCTAGTATCTTAAAATTTAATCATCAATGCACAATTATCAATGACTTACTCAAAAACATGTCAATAAAAACCATAAATCATCAGAAATTTCATCCTAATTAGTAGTATGAAGAAATTACTTAAAAAACAAGAGTAAATTCAGGGATTTGAGAATAATGAAGAAAGTTAGGCTGGATTTGAGAATAATGCAGAAAGTTAGGCCCTTTCTTTAAATAAATATTCACCCCCCACACTTAAGATGTACATTGCCCTCAATGTACAAAGATAGATATAAGATTTAAGGGATAAATCAAAAGAGAAGGGGAAAGAATACTCCCTGAATTTTGGATGGTGTCCTTGGAGGATGGTAGAGGTCGTGGTGTGTATGTTTGAAGGGGTCGGTCCGGATGACGATCCTGTGCTAGATGAAGAAATTGGGGAGCTCGTGAAGGATTAGCCAGGGTTTATTAAGACATAATTAAATAAATGAAACATATAACTAAAAACAAGAAAGAAAAAGGAAAGGAGACTAATAAGGAAAATAAAAGTAAAAGAAAAGAAAAATGGACCGAAGAGTCCTTATTGTTGGATGGTTCGCGAGGTGGGCGTGATTCCTAGGGCTGCTGTGGTGGTGGTGGTGGCGGAAGTGGTGTGATTCCCAAGCAGCCTGGCGAGCCTGACACTAAGAGACTAAAATAAATTAAACTAAACTAAGCATAAGATTGTCAAAGAGAAGGAAATTGAAGCAAAAGAGAAAAGAAACATAAAAACTAATTGGTCTCAAAGACCCTTAGCTTGATGTTTGGATGAAGTGGCCGGCATGAACTTATGTGTAGGGTCTCTTTTGGAGAGACTATGCTTGCCTTCTTCCGCTTATTCGGTATAGTTCTGGTGTTGCTCAAGAGTTTGGACACCTTTCTAATTAAAGAAAGAAAAAAAAAGAAGGAAGAAAGAAGATGGGGAGAAGGGGAAAGGCTGTGGGGTTTAAATAAGATCTCACATCTGGCACATTCCCACGCCCGTGGACCGAGGGCGTGTCAATGCACACGGCCGCCTCACACGGCCGTGTGCCCATGCGTGTTGTTTCACCATGCCCGTGTTTCAGCCAATCACGCCCGTTTCTGAGAAATCAGTATGTTGACACCATTGGGAGGCACGGGCGTGTTCTACTCGTGCTTGGTAAGTCAGTAGCTTCACACGGTCGTGGGGCACGGTCGTGCCACTTTGTCGGTGCCCGTGGGGTAGTGGTTGGATTCGTGACGTCGAGATTAGCTGGGATTTGATTCACACGGCCTCTACTATGTCAGGACGGGGATTCTGGTGGTCCACACGGTCACGGACACGGTCGTGTGTAAGACCGTGTGGTCTGGAATTCTACACTTTTTGTTAGTTTAAAACTAGATGTTCAAGAAAGGAAAGAGGAAAGAAAAGAAACTGAAAATATATTTGAAGGTAAATAGTGTTAGTGTTCAGGTTGCCTCCCGAGAAACGCTCGTTTATAGTCTTAAGCTAAACTTTTCTCGTAATTTAAAAAACATCAAGGAGGTTTAAAGGTTTGAATATCTTCCCTCATGCTTACAATTCTATTTTCTTGACAAAGTTCAAGTCGAGAAGTGTTTACCTTAAAGGTGTCGAATGTTGGATTGCTTACCTCGACTGTTCCGTGCGGGAAGATGTTGTGTACCTTAAGAGGAATTTCTTCGTTTACTTTCAGGTCTGATGTGATGATGCGAGGATCAACTTTGTCTATCAGTTGCTGGTCTCCTATTTTGAAGTGATTCAATGTTCCTATGAGCTCTTCTGGGGACTCCTTAGGTTTTACTTCGGTCGGTTCCTGTTCCTCTTTGATTTGTGTTTCCTGCTCTTTTAGTTTGTCGACCCTTAGGCTTTGTTCCTTATGTAATTCTGTTTTGTCGGCTTGTGGTCTATGATTTGGCTCAGGGTTGTATCCTTGTGGTGTTTCCTGCGATGAAGGTTGCACAAATTGATTATCAAATGAATTGTCTTTCTTACCTTCATCGATTGTTGTCCTGGCCGAGTCAAGAGCTTGAAGACTGATTGATTCGTTACCTACACAAAGTATGAGTTCTCCTGTGGCAACATCAATTTTAGTTTTAGCAGTTGCTAGGAAAGGTCTTTCTAAAATTAAGGGGATTGAATTATCCTCATCCATGTCTAAGACAACAAAATCAACTGGGAAAACAAATTTATCGATTTTGACAAGAACATCTTCGATAATGCCCCTAGGAATTCTAACAGTTTTATCAGCTAATTGAATACTCATCCTAGTTTGTTTGGGCTTCCCTAGACCTAGTCGTTTAAACAATGTGTAAGGCATGACATTTATACTTGCCCCTAAATCAGCTAACGCATTATCAACATTTAAACTACCAATTAAACATGGAATAGTTCTATAACATTGTTGAGCATACTGCGTTTAATTCCACATATGGCTCTTCGTCTAATTTGCATTTGTTCGTCAAGAGCTGTTTTAAAAATTTTCTCGAGTCTGGCATCTGAAAAAGAGCTTCAAGAAGAGGTAAGTTAATATGTAATTTCTTTAAAAGTTTAAGAAACTTACCGAACTGTTCCTCTGTATCATCTCTTTTTATGGCTTCGGGGTAAGGTATGCGAGGTTGGTATTCCTTGATTACCGGTTTTGGCTTTTCTTGTGTTACCTCTATTTTACCTTTGTCCACCTCATTTGGTTTGTCTACCACTTTACTATCATGAGCTGTGATGGCTTGAATTTGCTCATTTGGATTAACCTCCGTGTTACTTGGTAGACATCCTTGCGGTCGTTCGGACATTAACTTTACAAGTTGTCCGACTGCCTTAGTGACTTCCCCTATTGACTTAGTAAGTTCCCCGATTTGGTTCTTGGTCTCATCAACCGATGTTTGTTGATTTTTGAGTGTTTTCTCTGTATCTTGGAGACGGTTTTCTGTGCTTGCCATGAACTTCGTCAGCATCTCTTCGAGGTTTGGCTTTTTCTCTTGTGGATATGGCTGATTTTGGAAATTTTGAGGAGGTTGTTGTCTTTGATTTCCTTGATTTCCTTGACCTCTCTATGAAACATTTGGGTGGTTCCTCCAACCTGGATTGTAAGTATTACCATAAGAATTATTATTGGATCTAAAATTATTACCTATATAGTTCATCTGTTCGCTTTTTGCGCCTGGTTGGTAGGGTGGGTACTCAGGATTCGCCACAGTTCCACTCGCGTCATACTGCATTACTGGGTGTGCCTACAAAGAACACGAACTATCAAGCTTTTTATTCATCATCTCTACCTGCGTTGATAGCATGGTTACTGCATCGATGTTGTAAACTCCGGCTGATTTTTTTGGTTTAGTCATTGTAACTTGCCACTGATAATTATTTAGTGACTTTTCTTCAATGAACTCGTAAGCTACTTCAGGAGTTCTATTGTTTAGGGTTCCACCGGTGGCTGAATCAATTAGTTGCCTCGTTGAGGGGTTTACACAGTTATAAAAAGTTTAAACTTGTAGCCACAAGGGTAGACCATGGTGTGTACACCTTCTCAAGAGATCCTTGTATCTCTCCCATGCGTCGTATAATGTCTCTAAATCCATCTGCACAAAAGAAGAGATATCATTCCGTAATTTGGCCATTTTGGCCGGTGGGAAATATTTCAATAAAAACTTTTCAGTCATTTGCTCCTATGTGGTGATTGACCCTCGTGGTAACGAGTTCAACCACTGTTTGGCTTTATTCCTTAGTAAAAAGGGAAATAACCGAAGACGTATGGCATCATTAGAAATGCCATTTATTTTGAAGGTACCACAGAACTCTAAGAAATTAGCTATATGAGTGTTTGGGTCTTCGTCCTGCAAACCATCAAATTGAACAAATTGTTGAATCATTTGTATTGTGTTAGGCTTTAATTCAAAATTATTAGCAGCTATAGCAGGCCTAACAATACTCGATTCTGCTCCTGTTAAATGCGGTTTAGCATAATCAAACATTGTACGTGGAGCATTATTTTCTCCCACATCATGTGGTTGTGGATTATTCTCGTCCATCCCTTCAGTAGGATTGGATCTGTCTTCTTGATTTTCTTCTGTGTAATTTAGGGCTCGCCTGATTTCTCTACGATTCCTATGAACGGTAGATTTAATTTCACTATCGTATACTAGTGGTCCTCTCGGGTTCCTTCTAGTCATAAACTAGATGTACCTGCAAAAAAAGAAAGAAAATTTAGCAAAACCTAGATTATTCTAAAAAAATGAAAGTAAAATGCAAAAATTAAAAATAATGGCTAAAGTAATAAAAATAGAGTTTTCTTAATATTTTAGTTCCCCAGCAACGGCACCAAAAACTTGATCGTATGTCTGTCGAGTTTTAAAATTTATAAAGAGAATGATCAAACCTGGAAACTAACTCTGACAACGATTGAAGGCAAGTGTACCTATCGAACAGTAGTATAGCTTAGGCAAGACAAGATTATCGAACCCAAAGGAACTAAAAGTACTAATACTAACCTTCTTTTTATTATTTAGCCTAAAATAAGTGAAGTTGCTTTAATATAATCTAAACTAATTACTAAGCCAAAGACACAAAGACAAAAAGGATGAATTGGGAAAATAACTTTAGGAAAAACTCAGTTGATTAAGACGATACCCTCAGCAAGAATCCACCTAAACTTCTCTTGTTATTTAACCCTGAACCATATGATTTATTCACTTATTTTGATCCGTAAGACTCCCTAACGTATATAAAACCCTCTCTCGAGGCGAGTAATGTCTAACCCTAGGTTAATTAACAGAAATCTCTTTCTCGAATAATAACCCCCTAGAATAGCAGTAAATCGATCTATGAACTCCCATACTAGGTTTCACCCTAATCCGGCAAAATCTCGTCACCCTATCTCTAGGCGTGCGATCAACTCCGCTTAATTGTGCTAGATCTACTCTTAAGCAGGGTCTATTCCTCCTCCACCTAAACACTTCAAATTTGGATTAAGCTTGCATAATTAAGAACAAACTAAGTATTTATCATATAACTCAGAAAATAATAACAAGATTCATCTAGGTTTTATCCCCTTCAGGTATCTGAAGGATTTAGTTCATAACAAATAAAGAAAACATCTCAAGAGAAAAGATAAAACAAAACATAAGAAATCCCTAAAACTCCCTGAAGGAATTGAAGGAGAAATCTGCCGTCTTGAGTAGAATTTCGGCTTCTTGGGATGGATCAACTGGCTATCCTCGAGTGATTCCCACAAATCTGACCTTCTCGGCTTGGCTCCTTGGCCTGGCTAACCGCCCCCTTCAAGGATGAACGTAGGGGATATATATAGGCTCTTGGAATGTGTTTCTTTGCCCCAAAGTATCCAAATCCGAATGAAATTGTTCATTGCCACGACAGGGACACGGCCATGTCACACGCCCGTGTGACTAGTCTTTGGGCCGTGTTCGAATTTCTTTAATAAGGCACGGCCGTGTGAGTCGAGGGTCAGGCCGTGTTCTAGATGATCAACAAAGCACGGTCGTGTGGGCTTAAGTCCAGGCCACTTGGCCTAATTTGCTCCATTTTGGGCCCGTTTCTCGTTCTTTTTATACTCCGGTGCTTTCCTGAGTATAAGACATGAAAAGAAAGGATTAAGAGCACCTTTTTATATAAATCGAGGCTTAAATCATCCAAAAGCATACTAAATGTGGGATTAAAATATGTTAATATTACGGTTTATCACTATACATGCCATATATAACCTGTGATAGTTTGATATCTCCTAACAATTTAAATCGTGTTTTCATATAGTAAATGGATCCCAATCGAGTTGTAGCTGATGATGTTGAAAGTAATGTGCATGCCTCTATTCACAGAGTAGCGCAAATAGAATCGAGATCCGTATCGGGTAGCTAGGGAGGAGAGGTTAAAGAAGCCTTCTTCTAAATGATGGACGAGTGGTTCACAGAATTTATTTGAACTTATCCGGCTGCTCATCAACCTTCACCCCTACCCCCACCCAATCCCCAACCAGTTCCCGTAGCTCCTCAAGGTGTGTAACTTGTACGACTAAATAAGCCACCAGTTGATAAGATTCAGAAATATGGGGCCGAAGAGTTCAGAGCTACTATTGATGATGATCTCGAAAGAGTCAAGTTTTGGATTGAAAACACTATTAGAGTAATTGATGAACTTTCTTGCACCCTAGCTGAGTGTTTAAAATGTGCCGTATCACTTCTGAGGGACACTGCGTATCAGTGGTGGAATACTCTGGTGTCCGTGGTACCGAGAGAAAGATTTACCTGGGAATTCTTTCAAGCTTAGTTCAGAAAGAAATACATCAGTCAAAGGTTCATTGATCAAAAGCGAAAAGAGTTTCTTGAACTGAAACAAGGTCGTATGCCTGTGACTGAATATGAGCGAGAGTTTGTTATACTCAGTAAATATGCTCGGGAATGTGTTTCAACTGATGTAATTATGTGTAAAAGATTCGAAGATGGGTTGAACGAGGATATCAGATTGCTAGTCAGAATTCTAGAGTTGAAAGAATTTGTGATGTTAGTTGACAGAGCCTATAAAGCCGAAGAACTTGGCAAAGAAAAGAGAAAACCTGATTTTGAGGCTAGAGATTCGAGAAAGAGATCGATGAGTAAACCATATCAATCCTTGTCAAAGAAATCACGAGATTTATATACTCATTCGAATGATTCAATTGGGTATCCAAACAGAGATTGTGGAAAGCAATACTCAAATCCTAAAGCTCAAGCTACATTAATATCGAGTGTTGGTAGCGTGAGAAACAATAAACCTGAGTGTCAATAGTGTGGTCGATGACATTTTGGAGAATGTTGGATGAATAATAACAATAAAGCTTGTTTCAGATGTGGTTCGCAAGACCACTTTATTCGTGATTATCCTTAGTTATCTGGGAAAGATAATCTTCAAACTTCAAGGCCGAGTAATACAGTTGCCAGGGGTAAACCACCTCAAAGCGCTGGAATTATGACTAGTAGTAGAGGAACAGCAAAGGACTCCGATGTGAGATCCGAGGCTAGAGCACCTACTAGAGCTTATGTTATTCGCGCTCGCGAAGATGCGTCGTCACCCGATGTTATCACCGATACATTTTCTCTCTATGACACCAATGTAATTGCATTGATTGATCCTGGGTCGACTCATTCATAAATTTGTATGAATTTGGGGTCTAGTAAGATTTTTCTTGTTGATTCTACTGAGTTTATAATTGAAGTATCGAACCTATTAGACAAATATGTTCTAGTTGATAAAGTTTGCAAGAACTGTCCTTTAATGACTAGGGGTTACTGCTTTCCGGTGGATTTGATGCTTTTGCCATTTGATGAATTCGATGTGATACTGGGTATGGATTGGTTATTTCTGCATGATGTCGTTGTGAATTGTAGACAAAAGACTATTGAATTGAAATGTCAAAATAGTGAAATCCTTTGAATTGAATCAGATGAGTCGAGTGGATTGTCCATTGTAATTTCGTCAATGTCAGCTTAGAGATATGTGAGAAAAGGTTGTGAAGCTTACCTTGCTTATGTATTGGATACAAAGGTGTTTGAATCAAAAATTGAATTAGTGCCAGTTGTATGTGAGTAGCTGGATGTGTTCCCAGAAGAGTTAACTAGGTTACCACTGATCAGAGAAGCTGAGTTTGCTATTAAATTAATACCGGGATCATCATTGATATCTATAGCTCTGTACAAAATGGCTCCGATAGAATTGAAAGAGTTGAAAGCACAGTTACAAGAGTTAATTGATAGAGGTTTTGCATGACCTAGATTTTCGCCCTAGGGTGCACCAGTGTTGTTCGTAAAGAAGAAAGACGGATCAATGAGACTTTGTATTGATTATTGTCAGCTCAACAAGGTTACGATTAAGAACAAGTATCCTTTTCCGAGAATCGATGATTTGTTCAATCAATAAATAGGGGCAACAGTGTTCTCGAAGATTGGTTTGCGCTCTGGTTATTATCAGTTGAGAGCAAATGATTTGGATGTGCCTAAAACTACATTCAGAACGAGGTACGGGCATTATGAATTTGTTGTTACGCCTTTCGAATTAACCAATGCTCCTGCCGTTTTTATGGACTTGGTGAATCGAATTTTCAGACCGTATTTAGACAGATTTGTGGTTGTATTCATTAGTGACATTCTGATCTATTCAAAAGGTGAGTCTGAGCATGCCGTGTAACAGCCCATTTTTAATCAAATCAGAACAGTGGTTTTGGAACCACAAATTTGAAGTTGAAATAATTATTTTATTATTATTTTAATGTTTACAGTGTGATAGAATAATTGTGTGAAAGTTTCATTAAGAAATTTTATCATTTGAGTGCTTAATTTGAAAAAAAAGGACTAAATCGCATAAAGTGTAAAACTTGTGTTCTATTAGCTAAAGGTGTCTAATAGCTATAGAAATTTAAAGTAAAGGCCCTTAAGTGGTAATTAACCCATTAATGAGTTAATGGATGATAATGGTTTGGCATTTAGTGAAATAATTAATATTCATTAAGGTTAATTTGGTAAATTAGTTAATAATGAATAATTAAATGAAATAAAAATCATATATCATCTTTTTATTTCTTCATCTTCAACCGAATACTCAAAGAGAGGAAGCCATTTTTGTGCATTTAGGGTTCGGTCACTTTGAGGCTAAATTGGTAAGTGATTTTTGTCCCGTTTTTAATGATTTCTATGTTTTTGAGATCGTTGCAGCTTAATCTAGCTAGCCCAGGGACTAATTTGCAAAATTTTTAAAGGTTTAGGGTTTTTCCGTTGATGAATGTTGATGTGTTATGATGTTTAATGATAGAAAATCCATGCTTGTTAAATAAACAACATTTGTTAAGTGATTTTTAGGAAAATGTCCAATTAGGGATTAAATTGTGAAATGTGTAAATTGTGTGGTTAAATTGTGAAATAAATGTAAAATATGGACTTTTAGGGACGTAATTGAAATTTGGATAGAATGGGTTTTGGTTGAATTGCATGAATTTGTGATTTTAGGAAATAAGGACTAAATTGTAAAAATGTTGAAATGTTAAGGGCAAAAGTGAAAATTTGCCTGAATGTGTATTTTGGACTAAATTGAATAGAGATATTATTAAATTTAGATCAAGAAAAGCGAAATACGAGTTTAAATCGAGGAAAGAACAAGGTTTTGGATTAATCAACTTAAAGAAATAAAAGAAGAAAAGCTTTGAACATTCGGCCATAGATGTTCTTTGATTCAAGGTATGTTTAGCTTCGATTTTTGATAATTTCTATGTTTTTGTAATCATTGCTTTGTGCTCTTCAAACCCCATGTCTTAATTTTGTGAATTGATGAAGATTTTGAAAAGTGTCATTGATGAATTCATGAGCTTACTGATGATTGTTGATGAAATATGAAATATATGTGTTAGATTAACATGTTTTGTCTTTGGATTTTTAGTGATTTTGAATAATTTGTACTAAATTGAGAAAATAATATTTTGGGGGACTAAAATGTGAAATATATGAAATGTATGGACTTGTATGAACTACATGAACATTCGGCTAAGCATGGATATATAGAGATTTTGTGTATTTTGTGATTTTTTGAAATAAGGACCTAAATGTGAAAATGTGAAAATGTGAGGGCTAAATTGTAAATTCCCCTAAATTTGTGTTCTTGGATTGAATTGAATGAATAATGAGTTAAATTTGAATATGTATAGATCAAGAACTGAAGAAAATAGATTTAGATCGCGGAAAGTCGAAAGTGATCGAATAGTCGAGTCCGTATGTTTATCTGAATCCGAGGTAAACATAAATGGATATTAGACCACTAAACATAGTAGTGGACAGTTATGGGCATATATAATATAAGTTTTATATGTTAATAATAATGGGTAATTTGGTAAAAGGTTTATAAGTATGAAATAAATAAAACATAAAATGAAAATCATGCATGTTCATCCTATCTTAGTGCTGAAAATACAAAAGAAATAAAAGAAGAAAAGCTTTGAACATTCGGCCATGGATGTTCTTTGATTCAAGGCATGTTTTGTTTTGGTTTTTGATAATTTCTACGTTTTTGTAATCGTTGCTTTGTGTTCTTCAAAACCCATGTCTTAATTTTGTGAATTGATGAAGATTTTGAAAAGTGTGCGCCACCGCCACGTCCATGCCACCGCTTCAACACCTCCACCTCGCGACCCATTTGCCGATGAGGAACTTTGAGTCCATTTATTTTTTTATTTTCTTTATTTTAATTTCTAAACTATTTCTCTTTATCTTTCTTTTCTTTAATTTACATTAGTATATTTTGATTTCATTTTATCTTTGGCTATTTATTATCAAGTAACCATAATAAAATCTATTCATAAAACCCTCTAAAAATTTACTGATGACTCCGCAGTTTCAAAAGGTTCAAGGTGCTATTAAGGAACAAACAAACTACCGGAGTATTCTCCTCCACCTTTACCTCTGCCTAGTTCATCATGCTTATCATTGGATCTATTTCTCCAATTCTCACTCCCTAAGGACTTCATCCATAATTCAGGAAGTTTCACTTCTCTCCTCCTCTATCTTATGATTTTCTTACTATATTATTATTATTATCTTTGTACATTGAGTACAATGTACATCTTAAGTGTGGGGAGGTTATTTAATTGATTATCAGAAAATCCCTGAATTATGTCTTGCTCTTAAGTAAATTTTCTCATATTACTAATTAAAATAATACTTTTGTTGATTTATGATTTTTTTATTGATATGTTTTGGATTAAGTTATAGGTAATTGTGCATTGATGGTTTAAACTTTAAGACACTAGAGAATCAAGCATGATAAGTCTATTTTCAGAATTAAAATTTTTTTTAGGTTGTTTCTCTAAATTTAAATATTACTTTGAAGTTTGAAATTTGCAAGGTTGACATCAAGAACCATAATTTTTGTGAGATCTTGAGCCTTTTAGAGCATATTCTTTTCTTGCTCACACGATTGATTATGAGTGTGTCAACATTGATTTGTTATTCTAGAACTTGCTTCGATTATACATGCCGAGACCACACTTTTGATATGATATACTGAGATGATAAAGGCACCTAGGATTTAACCCACTTATCCCAAAAAGCCTACCTTCATAATTAACCCCTAGTGAACCCCTTTGAATCCTAATAAACCATTTATTAATCTACCCTTAATATTAACACAAAAAAATCATTTTTTATTCATCAAGAATTTTCCCTATTGAATTAACCCTTTTTGTCGAGAATTGATTTGATCAGTTGCCTAACTATGTTCTCTATTTCAGTTGTTAAAGTTCTTTCTTATTATTGTAAATTCTTATTCTTAAAAAAAAAGTTGGGAATTTATTCATTATTAGTGTTATGAGCTTAAACTGTTAATTTCACATCCTTAGAAGAAGCTTGTGTTATTAGTGATAAGTTTTCAATCAATGTAATTATAGTTATTTTTCTAATTAGGCAAATGGTCAATTCAATCTTGATTCTAACATCTAATTCAACCCTTATCCACACCTTTAACCTAAGCCCCATTACAACCCTTTTAAGACCTTTTGATTTGTGTATCATCTCATTTTACAGTGGTGGAGATTTGATTTTCATGCAAGCCTATGGGATTAACCTTTCGTGTTTGACTTTTTGAGTGCTTAATTTGAACCTTAAACACCTTGAGTGATTTGAGTGAATCTCTAGTGAGGATGTCAATTCTTGTTGGTTTTGAATCAAAGGTAATTATTTAGGTAAGGGGAAACGTCTATTTTTGAAACACCCCAAACCCAGCCCACGAGCCTTGACCGGATTCTGGTATGTTCCTCGAGAAAACATTTGAAAATCCGTTTGTTACTTAGGAAAAATTCGAGTGGTTTTGAAGAAAGATTTGCTTATGTTGGGTTCAATTGAAAACTTTGTAAATTTTGAAATCAGGGTTTTATTAAAAACTTTGTTTTTTTATTTTAAAAGACATGCCGATTTTGGTTTTAAAGATTTTACTTTTAAAATTAAGGATCAATTGAATTTAAGTGTCAAAACATTTAAAGATTTATTGTTTATAAAAATTGTTTTAACCTCAATTTAACATTAATCATTTTGTAATAAAAGAATTAAAAATGCATGCATAAAACAGTTCATACTATGGCCTTATTACATCAAAAACAAACCCAAAATAAACTTAAAGTACTTAAACAAAATAAAATGTCCAAATAATAAAATTCGTGCTGAGCATGGCCACCACTAAGCTCCTGCCGACCCGGTCCATTATTGAGCGTCACCTGAAATATATTCCCACAACGGGGTGAGTCAACAGACTCAATATGTACAACCAACACTAAGTCCAAACAGATTCAGGCATATCAGAACATACATACACATATAGCATTTAAATAAAATGATGCAATCCCGAACCCAATCCTAGATGCCATCCTCTACACATCACCCGTACCAACCATCACACCGTGGGGACTACTAAGTCAACCCTCCATCCGCTACACACCATCGAAGGCAGTCGCTGCAGTCGACGTGCTCATCGCCCTTATAAAATTCGTGGCATAGCCACCAGATAATTATTCTGTAACATGAGTCACCACATTCAGATAATGTGACCGAAGTCACCACATTCAGATATCGTGGTATAAACCACCATATCACTTCCCCTTTCCATATAGCCCATATGCCCCACATCATATTTATCATGCAACATCATGCTTTATGCCTTATTTCACATTCTTATCACATTCACTTATGTGCCATAACAGATCATATCATACTCACAGTAGGAGTAGGAAAATGTACCTGAGTACTTTGTACCATTGCATGGTACTTTCAGCCACATTCACATTATTATAAACATACATATTACATGGGTACCATAAATCTATTGAGAGATAGTGTGGGGTACACACCTGATTCACTTAGCAAGTTCACTGAAATCCCGAAACCCGATCTATCGCTTTAGATCTTTAACTCCTATATTCGACTAACCCTAACATGTTAGCAAAAAGCCTATTCGGCTATAAGACCAAATCCCGAAGGGTTACTGCAACCAAAACTTACCTTGTTGCCGATTGGATCAAATCCTGAAACTTTACTATGTTCCTCCTTGTAATCGGCTAGGCACTAAAATCACTTAACTAATTCGTTTCGGCTTTTAAACGAATAAGAAACAGATCTACATACCAAAATAGGGCCTTGGCCGAATGTCAGATTCACTTACCTTGTGAATCTTAAATCCCGAAAACAACCACTTGATTAGGGAGTTGTCGAAATACCCTGCTTAACCAATGTTAGAATCGGCTTCTATACCAAAAGTATTAGAAAGTGGCCTTAGGCCGAACACTTATACCCTTACCTTGATGGATCAATCCCGACGATCTCCTCCTTTATAGTCGACTATAGCAAAAATCCCGAAAACCTTCCTCTTATAATCGACACTAGCAGAAACCCGTGACCCTCCTTCAGAGTTTCGGACAAGAACATTTAAGGGAATTAGCACTTTGATTTCGGGCAAAAGAAAAAGAGATAAAACGATGATAAAAGAATCCTTACCCTTAAAATTGAATTCGATTGAACCCCTTGCTTGGACCCTTAGCAATATTCGGCTATAGGCTATACAATGATCAACAAGTTTCGGCTTTTGATGATTGCTAAAGAGATTCGGCTTCAATAAGGATGAAAAGAGAGGGATATGAGGCTTAGAAAGAATCGGCACTAATGGGATTTGGGAGAAGTTTCGGCTAGAACACAGAGTATTTCGGCTTTGGCCAAAATAAAAGAGTAAAGAGAAATTTTGCTAGAGAATTTTGGCAGATGAACAAAAGAGAAAAGGAAGAATGAAGATTGGCCTCTCTTTTCCCCTTTCAGCCGAAATTACTATGTTGGAACGCCGGTACCCCATGGCGCAGCAGAATAAAATTAGATCCGGCGATCCAAATCATGGATCCATGTGTGAGGAATGAATCGGGGTGAAATAAAGGTTTCTAAATTACCAAAACTTCAATCTGAGTAGACAACGACGCCTTGGCAACAAGAGTTTTGATCAAATGTCGAATCAAGCCTCAACCTTTTCCGATGTCGGCCCCTACGTAATCCACCCGGTTTGACTATGAACGGAAGAAATCTCCAAAACTGTTTTGGAGGCTTATTTGCTTGACGGCTACTAGACCTAACAAGCAATCACTTAGGGTTTTCATGTTGAGTTTTGTCTCCTTTTAATACCTTTTATAATGGGTGCCTTTCTCATTGGGCCTTTTATAATAGGTATCCTCTTAATTGGGCCTTTTATAATTGGTATCTCTTGAATGTATTACAAGATTAAATAAATACAATAAAGTTTTTAACCGAAAATTATAATTACATTAATTATATCTGAAAATTATAATTACATTAATTATAATAAGGATTCCGGTAAACTATATTTATTTAAATTTATATATGAATCAAATTCATATATTAATAAAATTATGTTATCATTATGTGTACAACATCCTTGTACATATAATATGTTCAATATTTGATTGCCCAATTAAATTAATTCTTTAATTAATTTAATTTATGTGACAACCAAGCACAATACCAACTATATTTTATTCCGTTCATTTCAACCATAGGGTGTGACCCTGTAGGTTCTTGCAACGTTAGCAGTAATACTAGAACGATTCTATTGTCACAGACAATGAGTGGCATCTAGCAATGCATCATTGCTACCTAAGTTACAAGAAGTCATGATTCGACATAACCTTTCGTGATTAACCTTTCATGCATTAATCCTTAAGTCCTTTATCTCTGGAACGGATACAAGTCATGGGATAGTCACACTTGCATAGTCCATCCCATGTTTCTTGATATCTTGAGTAGACTATGATATACAAATTAGTATGACATCTCATATCAACTTATTTGAGCATGGCCATGCATTTCTAGTCTCACTCAATCAAGTGGCCTAAGATATTACTCCTATTATTTAGGAAGGACTTATCCTTTATTGATCAACCATATCCCTCTACATAGATTGTGGTATATCCAACATCAACCTTTATAGAACAACCTGTTACGGTGTACGTTTGACTGTATCAAAATATACAACTCACGATGCTGGGATAATAATGATCTCAAGTCTGAGGATCATATACATATTAATCACTATGAGTAATGTTGTGACAATTACATAATAATCCAAGAAACATACTCATAGCGGGTCAATCCAATATGTTGTTCTCTAACACACATATTCATGCATTGATTTTGACACTCCATATCAATGACAACTCTTTATCATCAATCAACTACATGTTAGTCTTAATGCATTATTATTGTCCTAGTCAACAATAATACTCGACTAAGGATCTTTTAAGAATAATCATATTATTCTCAGGACATTATTATAAAACAGTTTATCTATACACACAGAAAGAAAAACTGAAATAATAATGACAACGCTTTATATTAATAAACATGGTAAATTAAGTATGTTATTACAACCGTCTCATGATCGATCTTTGGGCATACTCTTACAATCTCCTACTAGCACTAAGACCAATCACTCATATATCTAATACCAAGTGACTTAGTGTGACGATCATGCTTCTGCTGTGTCAGAGGCTTGGTCAGGGGATCAGTGATGTTATCATCTGAAGGTACTCTGCATATCTCTACATCCCCTCGATCGATAATCTCTCGAATAAGATGGTAGCATCTAAGTATATGTTTGGATCGCTGGTGAGATCTGGGTTCTTTAGCTTGTGCAATAGCTCCATTGTTATCACATCGGAGTTCTATAGCATCTGATATGCTAGGCACAACCCCTAGTCCAGTAATAAACTTCTTGATCCAAACTGCTTCTTTTACTGCCTCACTGGCTGCAATATTCTCGGCCTCTGTTGTAGAATCGGCTACTGTACTTTGCTTTGAACTCTTCCAGCTCACAGCACCACCATTAAGGCAAAACACAAAACCTGATTGCGATCGAGAATCATCCTTGTCGGTTTGGAAGCTGGCATCAGTGTAACCTTTTACACTTAACTCTTCCTCACCTCCATATAATAGGAACGTATCCTTAGTTCTTCTTAAGTACTTAAGGATACTCTTGACTGTGGTCCAGTGACCTTCACCGGGATCTACTTGATACCTGCTCGTCATACTTAAGGCATACGAGACATCTGGACGGGTACATAACATAGCATACATGATAGATCCAATAGCGGAAGCATATGGAATTTTACTCATACGTTCTCTCTCTTGTGGAGTTGAAGGACACATTTCCTTCGAGAGTGAAATACCATGTCTCATAGGTAGGAATCCTCTTTTAGATTCTTCCATACTGAACCTTTTCAGTACTTTATCTATGTATGTACTTTGGCTTAGACCTAGTAGTCGTCTTGATCTATCTCTATAGATCTTGACTCCTAAGATATAAGTGGCTTTGCCCAAGTCCTTCATAGAAAAACAACTTCTTATCCAAGTCTTAATAGACTGCAAGGTAGTTATGTCATTTCCCATGATAAGTATGTCATCCACATATAGTACCAAGAATGTGATAGTGCTCCCACTAACTTTCTTGTAAACACATGGTTCATTTTCATTTTTGATAAAACCAAACTCTTTGATTGTATCGTTAAAATGAATATTCCAACTTCGAGAAGCTTGCTTTAATCCATAAATGGATCTTTGTAGCTTACATATCTTTCTAGCATCCTTTGGATTTACAAAACCTTCAGGTTGTGTCATATACACATCCTCTTCAAGTTTCCCGTTAAGGAAAGCTGTTTTGACGTCCATCTGCCAGATTTCATAATCATGAAATGCAGCTATGGCGAGCAAGATCCTGATGGATTTAAAGATAGCTACAGGAGAAAAGGTTTCATCATAGTCAACACCATGAATTTGGCGAAAACCTTTAGCGACTAATCGCCCTTTGTATGTTTGTACATTACCATCCATGTCTATTTTCTTTTTGAAAGCCCATTTGCACCCTATAGGTTTAACCCCTTCGGGTGGGTCAATCAAAGTCCATACTTGGTTTTCATACATGGAATCCATCTCAGATCTCATGGCCTCAAGCCATTTCTCAGAGTCTGGGCTCGTCACCGCTTCTTGATAAGTCCTAGGCTCATCTTGATCTATAAGAAGAACGTCACCATGCGTTGTAATGAGAAATCCATATCTCTCAGGTGCACGGCGTTCTCTTAAAGATCTGCGCGGTGGTTGTGTTTCTATAGCAGTTGTTTGTTCCTCAATTTCTCGTGGAATTTGGTTTTGTTCAATCTCTGGTTCAGTGGTATCTTGTGATTCTTGAATTTCTTCAAGTTCAATCTTTCTCCCACTTCCTTTTCTAGAAGTAAATTCTTTCTCTAGGAAGACACCAGTCCGAGCAACAAAAATTTTGTTTTCAGTGGGATTAAAAAAATAATATCCTTTGGTTTCTTTTGGATACCCCACAAAAATACACCTTTCAGATTTGGGTTCAAGCTTAGTAGACGTCTGACGTTTAACATAAGCTTCACAACCCCAAATTTTCATAAAGGACATACTAGGACGTTTCCCAGTCCACATCTCATATGGCGTCTTTTGAACCGATTTAGATGGAACACGATTTAGTGTGAAGGCAGTAGTCTCAAGTGCATGTCCCCAAAAGGAAGTCGGTAGATCAGCATGACTCATCATGGATCGAACCATGTCTAACAAAGTTCGATTTCTTCTCTCAGATACTCCATTCCATTGAGGAGTACTAGGAGGAGTAAGTTGTAAGACAATCCCACATTCTTTCAAAAGATCATCAAACTCTAGGCTCAAATACTCTCCACCTCGATCAGATCGAAGTGACTTGATAGTTTTGCCTAGTTGATTTTGTACTTCATTTTTAAATTCCTTGAACTTTTCAAGGGACTCAGACTTATGGCGCATGAGATAAACATACCCATATCTACTGAAATCATCAGTGAAAGTAATGAAGTAGTGAAATCCACCTCTGGCCTGTGTATTTATTGGTTCATACATCAGAATGTATTAGGCCCAATAAATCACTAGCTCATTCACCTTTTCCAGAAAAAGGAGATTTAGTCATTTTTCCCAATAAGCAAGATTCACATACTTCAAATTGTTCAAAAACAAATGAATTCAAGAGACCATCTCTATGGAGTTTGGATATGCGTTTCTCACTTATGTGGCCCAAACGACAATGCCAAAGATAAGTTTGATTTGAGTCATTTATTTTAAATCTTTTAGTATTTATGTTGTAAATGGGATTCGTTTGATCTAAAATATAGAGGCCATTAATCAATTGTGCCGAACCATAGAAAACATTATTGAGATAAAATGAACAACAATTATTCTTAATAATTATCTCAAAACCAATTTTGTCTAAACAAGAAATTGAAATAATGTTTTTAGTCAAACTGGGCACAAAATAACAATCCTCTAAACATAAATCAAGTCCACTAGGCAAAGATAAAGTATATGTTCCCACAGCTAATGCAGCAACTTTTGCTCCATTTCCAACTCGTAGGTCCACATCTCCTCTAGCCAAAGTCCTACTCCTTTGTAGTCCCTGTACAGAAGTACAAATATGAGAACCACAACCAGTATCTAATACCCAAGAAGTAGTAGTTGATAAATTAATATCAATAACATAAATACCTGAAGCAGACATTCCGCTTGCTTTAGCCTTCTTGACTTCTTCAAGATAGGCAGGGCAGTTCCGTTTCCAATGTCCAGTCACACCACAATGAAAACAGTTTCCTTCCTTAGACACCCCACCTTTAGGTTTCAGTGCAGCCTTTCCTTTTCCAAATTTGGGCTTACCTTTGCCCTTGGGCTTTGTTTGAACTTTGGCCTTTCCCTTACCCTTGTTATTACGGACCATCAGTATGGGCTTGGGTCTAACCTTTTTCAAGTTGCCTTCAGCAGTTCGTAACATACTGAGCAATTGTGGTAGAGTCTTGTCAATTTCATTCATATTGAAATTGAGGACAAACTGGCTGTAGCTATCCGGCAACGATTGTAAAATAACATCAGTGGCCAACTCTTGGCTCAATGGAAACCCAAGCTTAGACAGGTTTTCAATATAGCCAATCATCTTAAGGACATGAGGTCCTACTAGGCTTTCTTCAGCCAACTTACATTGGAATAAGGCCTTAGAGATATCAAACCTCTCTTGCCGTGCTTGTCCCTGATAAAGTTCTTTCAGGTGCTCGATCATATCATAAGCAACCATGTCCTCATGTTGCTTCTGAAGTTCAGGATTCATAGTGGCAAGCATAAGACATCCAACATCTATCATGTCATCGAGATACTTCTTGTAAGCATCTCTATCAGTCCTCGAAGCATTAGCGGGTGGTTCATTAGGAAGTGGTTGTTCAATGACATATAATTTCCGTTCTTGTTTAAGGACAATCCTCAAGTTACGGAACCAATCAAGAAAATTCAAACCATTCAATTTGTCCTTCTCAAGGACCGATCGCAATGAGAGTGTGCTAGTGTTTGCAGCCATAATATATCTATAACAATTAAATATGCATGTGAGTAAATTTACCAATTTTATATCAATCATTAAAAAGATTTTATTAAATGATATTCCCACTATTTTATTTCAAAATTAATAACCCTCGTATATTAATTTCGGAAAAACTTTCTCAAAAGTATTTCTAGTAGGTTAAGGATCCATATTTCACCACCTCTTAAGTCAGCTTTGGCTTTACTTTTAAGATTATGGTTATTTAGGTAAGCAACATTTGCTAATTACATCATATGTAACTCCTAATATTTGGTGAACAACTCTTGTTCTAATCATCTTATGATTTATCCAATTTACTTGCCTCTAGGTTTCTAATCCTATTAGAGTAACCTAGTTAAGTCATTAACCAATTTTTTTAACCAGCGAATATCACTTGTTTATTCTTCGCGTTTAACCAAGATAAATACTAGTACTTCGCTTTGGCAGAACCTACATAGTATTGATCGAGGCCTTAACGAGGGCAAAATTGGAAGGCCATGTTGACTTAATATTTTAATAGAGGGATTTTATTAAGGTTGTTGCATCTCACCAATTATGGTCTACTTTAGCCCATTTAGTTTTCTAATCGATCTCATCAATTAATAGGGTTTATTATCAACAAGGTTTATTATCATCCATAGCATCTCATACATGAATAAATAAAGCAATAAATAAATGCAATAGTTATAGCCCATAAACTAAAGTGGTTCAACCCAAGCCAATGGGAAAACCAAAAGGAAACCTAAAGGTGTAAGCCCTTTCACAAGCTATCATTCACAATCATTGTCCCACCTTCCTTCTTGTTTGGCCCACAGCAACTCTTGCAAATTACAATATGCAGAAACTCGTTTTACATACGAGGGAATAAGATGAGAAGAGAAATACAAGAGAATAGTAGTAAGGCACGACACGCAGGTCGTATTTTAAAAAAAAATACAACCTTTTATCGAATGGGTCATTGGGCTATAACTATGCATTTTAAACACCATACATGTCAAAAATAGCATACATAATTCAATGTTTTTTTTGCTAAGGTGAATTATAAAATATCCTTTCAACCTTTTGTGGCCCATCAAGTTTATAAATTTCTTTTATTAACAATTTTTTTTTTTTTGCGGGGGTCTGAGGATGTCGGAGCCAGTCAAATGAAGCCTCACGATTTGATAAATTTTTATCAACAGAATCGTGTTTTTAGGATTTTAATCCTTGAGGTTTCATATCGGAACAACCCTTGTTCCACTAGCCAGTTAACACTTACTGGAAACTATAAATACCACCGCCGCATTATTACAGATTTGTTAATAGTTAACAGTAATAACATAAAATCGAATAGGCTACAACACCATGATTAACATTTAATCAATTACCGAAAGGAACAATTATCAGATTATGCTTAAACGATTTAAACAATCGAAAATATCATAAGATCAAAACATGTATCTCATACAATTGCATTACCCAAGTATTTAAACCCGAGTTCGTATCACACAAGTGGCTCTGATACCACTGTTGGAACGCCGGTACCCCATGGCGCAGCAGAATAAAATTAGATCCGGCGATCCAAATCATGGATCCATGTGTGAGGAACGAATCGGGGTGAAATAAAGGTTTCGAAATTACCAAAACTTCAATTTGAGTAGACAGCGACGCTTTGGCAACAAGAGTTTTGATCAACTGTTGAATCAAGCCTCAACCTTTTCCGATGTCGGCCTCTACGTAATCCACCCGGTTTGACTATGAACGGAAGAAATCTCCAAAACTGTTTTGGAGGCTTATTTGCTTGACGGCTGCTAGACCTAACAAGCAATCACTTAGGGTTTTCATGTTGAGTTTTGTCTCCTTTTAATACCTTTTATAATGGGTGCCTTTCTCATTGGGCCTTTTATAATAGGTATCCTCTTAATTGGGCCTTTTATAATTGGTATCTCTTGAATGTATTACAAGATTAAATAAATACAATAAAGTTTTTAACCGAAAATTATAATTACATTAATTATATCTGAAAATTATAATTACATTAATTATAATAAGGATTCCGGTAAACTATATTTATTTAAATTTATATATGAATCAAATTCATATATTAATAAAATTATGTTATCATTATGTGTACAACATCCTTGTACATATAATATGTTCAATATTTGATTGCCCAATTAAATTAATTCTTTAATTAATTTAATTTATGTGACAACCAAGCACAATACCAACTATATTTTATTCCGTTCATTTCAACCATAGGGTGTGACCCTGTAGGTTCTTGCAACGTTAGCAGTAATACTAGAACGATTCTATTGTCACAGACAATGAGTGGCATCTAGCAATGCATCATTGCTACCTAAGTTACAAGAAGTCATGATTCGACATAACCTTTCGTGATTAACCTTTCATGCATTAATCCTTAAGTCCTTTATCTCTGGAACGGATACAAGTCATGGGATAGTCACACTTGCATAATCCATCCCATGTTTCTTGATATCTTGAGTAGACTATGATATACAAATTAGTATGACATCTCATATCAACTTATTTGAGCATGGCCATGCATTTCTAGTCTCACTCAATCAAGTGGCCTAAGATATTACTCCTATTATGTAGGAGGGACTTATCCTTTATTGATCAACCATATCCCTCTACATAGATTGTGGTATATCCAACATCAGCCTTTATAGAACAACCTGTTACGGTGTACGTTTGACTGTATCAAAATATACAACTCACGATGCTGGGATAATAATGATCTCAAGTCTGAGGATCATATACATATTAATCACTATGAGTAATGTTGTGACAATTACATAATAATCCAAGAAACATACTCATAGTGGGTCAATCCAATATGTTGTTCTCTAACACACATATTCATGCATTGATTTTGACACTCCATATCAATGACAACTCTTTATCATCAATCAACTACATGTTAGTCTCAATGCATTATTATTGTCCTAGTCAACAATAATACTCAACTAAGGATCTTTTAAGAATAATCATATTATTCTCAGGACATTATTATAAAACAGTTTATCTATACACACAGGAAGAAAAACTGAAATAATAATGACAACGCTTTATATTAATAAACATGGTAAATTAAGTATGTTATTACAACCATCTCATGATTGATCTTTGGGCATACTCTTACATACTACCCCAAGAATCCCCTAATCGGCCAACTCTCCTTATCTGATAGCTTTATCTCTAAATTATCACATCTTCTTTTCCTTTAATCCTTACTCTCATTAATTATCCCCATTTATCTCTTAAAATAAAAGGATTTAAGCTCCTAAATTATAGTCTAAATGCCGTCCATCACTGCTTATCCATGCAGCAAAAATAAAAATTCCCTTATTGCTTCCCTTGTGACTCGAACCTTGGCCCATTTGCACCTGCTTGTGGCGTCATTTCCAGAGGCCTTAAGTGGCGCCTCCAAGCCACTTAACCAAGCCCATTTCTATGTGTCATAACTCCCCTACATTTCTTCTTAAAGCCTCCTCTGCCTAGCTTCCTCTTTTAAACTTAAAATCTGATAATTTCTATAGCATTCTCCTATTTTCTAAAGTTCACAAAATTCATACAACACATTCATAACACACAAAAGCATGCCTTCACATATATTTAAGCACAAATGTATAATCCCAAAATCCAGGATATTACAGTTCTACCCCCTTAAAAATAATTTCGTCCTCGAAATTACCTGACTGAAATAAGTGAGGGTATTGCTGTCGCATTGCCTCTTCCGGCTCCCACGAAGCTTCTTCCAATCCATGATTTCTCCATAACACTTTGACTAGAGGGACTGATTTCCTCCGTAACACTTTCACATCTCGTTCCAAGATTTGAATTGGCTCCTCCTCGTAGGACAAATCTGGTTTTAGCTCCACCTCTTCAACCGGTACTACATGAGATGGATCCGATCGATAACGACGTAGCATGGAAACATGGAATACGTCGTGCATCTGCTTCAACTTTGGTGGCAACTCCAACTGATATGCCACTGGTCCAACTCGCTTCAAAACCCGATAAGGTCCTATAAACCTTGGACTTAACTTCCCTTTGTGACCAAACCTCATTACCTTCTTCCAAGGCGACACTTTGAGAAACACTTGATCTCCCACATCAAATTCTATTTCCTTCCGTTTGAGATCTGCGTACGACTTCTGTCTATTAGATGCTTCCTTCAACTGAGCTCGAATTATCTCAACCTTCTCCTCGGATTCTGCCACAATTTCTGGACCCAAAACTCGACGTTCCCCTAATTCCGTCCAACACGTAGGAGTTCGACACTTCTGTCCATACAGTGCTTCATACGGTGCCATCCGAATACTGGCCTGATAGCTGTTGTTGTACGCAAATTCTGCTAAAGGCAAATATTCTTCCCAACTTCCTCTGAAGTCTATCACACAGCCCCTCAGCATATCCTCTAACACTTGAATTACCCGTTCAGACTGCCCGTCTGACTGTGGATGAAAAGCCATAGTGAAATCCAACTTGGTGCCCAAAGCTTGATGTAGTGCTTTCCAAACCGAGAAGTAAACCTTGGGTCCATATCCGAAATGATTGACACTGGAACTCCATGCAACCTTACTATTTCTGCCACAAACAGCTTCGCTAACTTCTGCAGGGAATAATCCACTCGCACTAGAATAAAATGCGCTGACTTTGTCAACCGATCCACTATCACCCATACCGAGTCCTTCTTAGTAGGCGTAAGGGGAAACCCACTAACAAAGTCCATGGTGATTCTCTCCCACTTCCACTGCGGAATCCTTATTGGCTGAAGCAACCCTGACGGAACTTGGTGTTCAGCCTTAACCTGCTGAGACGTTAAGCCCTTGCCGACAAATTCTGTAACTTCACGCTTAAGACCAGGCCACCAAAATTGTTCCCTTAGATCTCTGTACAACTTACTACCTCCAGGATGCATAGCATAAGGGCTACTATGCGATTCCTGAAGAATCCTCAGCCTCAACTCCTTGTTCTTAGGCATACAGACTTTACCCTTGAAGCACAATACTCCTTCATCATTAATACCATAACCTTCCAACTCTTCATCCTGTACTTGCTGTAGCTTAGCACTTAGATCCTCATCAGCCAACTGTCCTTCTTTCACCTCATTCAGCCACGTCGGCTTAACTTGCAGCTCTGCCAGCAGACTTCCATCATCATACAAGCTCAGATGTGCAGACATCACCCTCAGATCTGACACTACCTTCCGACTTAGGGCATCAGCCACTACATTCGCCTTACCCGGGTGATACTCTATCGAACAATCGTAGTCCTTCAGTAACTCCACCCACCTTCGCTGTCTCAGGTTCAACTCCTTGTGAGTCAACAAGTACTTAAGACTCTTGTGGTCTGTGTAGATTACTGACTTTTCCCCATAGAGATAGTGCCTCCACACCTTAAGAGCAAAGACCACTGCCGCCAATTCCAAATCATGAGTTGGGTTGTTAACCTCATGTGGCCTTAATTGCCGAGACGCATAAGCAACTACCTTCCCGTCTTGCATCAATACGCATCCCAATCCTGTATGAGAAGCGTCACAATACACCACGAAATCCTTCCCTGCCTCCGGCTGAATCAAAACCGGGGCTTCAGTCAAAACCCTCTTAAGCTTCTCAAAGCTCTCCTGTTGCTTTTCCGTCCACACGAAAGGTACTTCCTTCCTCAACAACTTTGTCAAAGGTGCGGCTATTGATGAGAACCCTTCTACAAACCTTCTGTAATAGCCTGCCAATCCCAAGAAACTGCAAACCTCAGCCACCGACTTAGGTGGTTTCCAATCTAACACCGCCTTAATCTTCCTAGGATCCACCCTTATTCCTTCTGCAGACACTACATGTCCTAAGAACGCAACTTCCTTAAGCCAAAATTCACACTTGCTGAATTTGGCATAGAGCATCTTCTCCCTTAACACTTGCAACACAACTCGGAGATGCTCATCATGTTCCTCCTCCGACTTGGAGTACACAAGGATGTCGTCGATGAACACCACGACGAACCGATCCAAATAGGGTTGAAAAACCCGGTTCATCATATCCATGAACGCGGCTGGGGCGTTCGTTAACCCAAACGGCATCACTACGAACTCAAAATGCCCGTATCTTGTCCTAAAGGCTGTCTTATGGATATCGGCTTCCTTCACCTTAAGCTGATGATATCCAGACCTTAAATCTATCTTCGAGAATACTGCTACCCCCTTGAGCTGATCGAACAAATCGTCTATCCTTGGCAAAGGATACTTGTTCTTGATGGTCAGCTTATTCAACTGACGATAATCTATGCACATACGCATAGTTCCATCCTTCTTCTTCACAAACAAGACCGGTGCTCCCCATGGAGACACACTAGGTTGTATAAATCCACGATCAAGCAACTCTTGGATTTGAGCCTTGAGCTCAACCAACTCCTTTGGTGCCATTCTGTACGGGGCGATTGACACAGGAGCTGTACCAGGTAACAAATCAATTCCGAACTCCACCTCCCTATCCGGGGGTATTCCAGGTAATTCCTCTGGAAACACATCCACGAACTCCCTTACGGTTCTAACTCTATTAACTCCCCCTTCTTTCATATCCAATGCACTAACAAAGGCCAGAAATGCCTTGCACCCTTTCTGGACCATCTTATCAGCCTTTAATGCTGAAACTACGTTAGACAAGTAGTTTCTCCTTTCTCCTATCATAATTACCACCTCATCCTCTGGGGTCCTTAACTCCATTCGCTTAGCTGCACAATCCAACACAGCCCGATGTTCTACTAGCTAGTCCATACCAAGGATGAGATCGAATTCTCCGAAAGGTAGTTCCATTAAGTCGGCAGAGAATACTACTCCTTGAATCTCTAGAGGTACTTTCCGAAATATCGTATTCACCACTACAGTTTGACCTAACGGGCTTACTACAGTCATCTCCCTATCAGATTGTTTAGAGGCTATGCCTAGAGTTTCAACTACTCTACATGCAACATAAGAATGGGTCGAGCCCACATCAATCAAAGCAAAGTATGGATTGCCAAAAACAAGGAACGTACCGGTTATGACGTCCGGCTCGTCTCCTTTCTCCCTCCGGCGAACTGCATATACCAAGCCCGGCTGCCTTGCCTCTGCATTACCAGCACCTCTGCCAGGTGTCCCACGTCCTCTTCCAGCACCATTTCCTCTACCATTCGGACCACGTCCTCGCTGAGGCTGCTGTCCACCTCTACCAGCCTGATTAACATTCTGAGCTGCTGGTCGATTCCCATCTGGTTTCATAGGACAATCCTTAATCATGTGATCTTTAGACCCATACTTGAAACATCCCCCAGTCTTCTTCCAACACTCTCCTAACTGCTTCTTCCCACACTAATCACAAGTACGATACTGCCCTCCAGTAACAAGTTGCTGACCTCACGGCCCATCAACTCTAGGCCTTTTCTGTATATTCCCGGATGGCCCTGATGATCCAAATCCTCTCTTCTACTTATTCCGGTCTGAGTTCTGCCTCACAGAGTCCTTAATCCCTTCAGATACCTTAGCTTTCTCTACTAATGCAGAAAACTCTCGCTTCTGATGTGGAGCGATTAACAACCTCAGGTCATCCCTTAGTCCGTCCTCAAACCGGACACACCGCTCATGCTCCGTAGCCACTACTCCTCGAGCATATCGGCTTAACCTTAGGAATTCAGCTTCATACTCTGCCACGGACTTGTTCCCTTGAACCAGCCCTAGAAAAGCCTTCCTCTGCGCATCAGTGTAACGCGTGCCGACATACTTCTTCTGATACGCCGCCTTAACATATTCCCAAGTAAGATCCTCAGCTGTGGCACCATCCTGAACTGTGAGCCACCATTGATACGCTTCATCGCGTAGCAGCGACACCATTCTTTTCACTTTCTCCTCAGGGGTCATATCCAGCTCATCCATAATTCGTTCCGTCGCCTCCAACCAATACTCAGCTGTACTCGGTGCCACACCAGATACGCCACGGAAAACCTCAGCTCCATTGGCTCGGAGTCGCTCGGGTACAGATTTCCGAGCTCCCATATTTCCACCTGCTCCAGCCACCATCTCAAGAACTCGCAGCACAACCTGCAATACAGCATCATCCTCCGTCTGATCTTGCTGCTCGACACCAACAGCTGGTGGGGGTGGTGGCGGTGGTACCTCATTCTCAGACCCTTGACCCGATCTAACGGGTTCCGGAACGGTCATTCTACCTCGACCGCGTCTTCGCACGTTACGACCACGTCCCCTAGAGCTTATTCTTACGATCACGCTTTAATCTGGTTAAGAAATTTTATGAATTAGTCCTTGTTCCACTGATTATCCGCGAAGAAGTTTTATGAAAGAAGTTTAGAGGTAATTCTTTCGATCATTCAAAGTGTCAAGTCTTCTATCCTAATTCAGAGAAAACACATCCATTCCGTAATATCTCCCATACACATTCACTCTTCAAACCTTTTCGTCTTATTCCTATCCCAGGGGTATTTTCGTCATTTGCCCTACAGGGGTATTTTGGTAATAAATCGGGGTCAATTTGAAAAATCTCTATAAATCAAAGGTATTTCGAAACTTAGGGTTCTTTTTGAGAATTTGTTTTCCAAATCGGTGTTATTGCAGAAATTTTGAAAATCGGGGGTCATTTTGGTAATTTTGTAAAGCAGGGGTAATTCCGTAAATTTCCAAATCAAGGTACCTTAGTATTTTGTAACGATAAAGTTTTTGGATATTTTTGCAAAATCAGAGAATGTTATTGAAATCAGGGGTAGTATGGTCATTTTGGAAACCAAGGGCATTTTAGTAATTCTACCACTAGGGGTATTTAGGTAATTTTGTAAATTAGAAATATTTTGGGAAGTTTTCAAACTAAGTTTTGCTACAATTTAAAGGGGTAATTTGGTGATTTTAAAACCGAAGTTTTTATGAAAACACAGCTAATCCCTTTCGGGTTTTAGTTATTGGGTTTAGCCCGTGAATGAGTCCTCTTGGTTAGGGTGAACCACAGCTACGCACCAGGTAGGATTCCAGCGAAGAGGAGGTGAGTCACTAGGACGCTTAAGTACCAGGCTCTTCCGGATCCAATCCTAGACATGCGCACAATGGTTACCACACCCTAACTCAGCGACTTAGTCACAGGTTTGTTTAATTAGGCATTTAAAGTTTTATGTAACTGTTGGGGTAAACTAGTCTTATGGTTCAAGTACTTAATATACTAATCTACGTTCCATTTCTACCCTTCTACAAATCATACAATAATTCACACAATGGATAGGGGTACTTACCTGGTGGACTTCGGGTCGGAGACTTAGGTGCCATGCCAGAAAAACCTGCTTATTTCACAAAATTCTTTCGGGCTTAACTTTTGAAAATGTTTTGGGCCTTAAACCCAAGGCCGAGAGTTTAAAAACTGGGCTCTGATACCAAATTGAAACACCCCAAACCCGGCCCACGAGCCTTGATCGGATTCTGGTATGTTCCTCGAGAAAACATTTGAAAATCCGTTTGTTACTTAGGAAAAATTCGAGTGGTTTTGAAGAAAGATTTGCTTATGTTGGGTTCAATTGAAAACTTTGTAAATTTTGAAATCAGGGTTTAATTAAAAACTTTGTTTTTTTATTTTAAAAGACATGCTGATTTTGGTTTTAAAGATTTTACTTTTAAAATTAAGGATCAATTGAATTTAAGTGTCAAACATTTAAAGATTTATTGTTTATAAAAATTGTTTTAACCTCGATTTAACATTAATCATTTCGTAATAAAAGAATTAAAAATGCATGCATAAAACAGTTCATACTATGGCCTTATTACATCAAAAACAAACCCAAAATAAACTTAAAGTACTTAAACAAAATAAAATGTCCAAATAATAAAATTCGTGCTGAGCATGGCCACCACTAAGCTCCTGCCGACCCGGTCCATTACTGAGCGTCACCTGAAAAATATTCCCACAACGGGGTGAGTCAACAGACTCAATGTGTACAACCAACACTAAGTCCAAATAGATTCAGGCATATCAGAACATACATACATATATAGCATTTAAATAAAATGATGCAATCCCGAACCCAATCCTAGATGCCATCCTTTACACATCACCCGTACCAACCATCACACCGTGGGGACTACTAAGTCAACCCTCCATCCGCTACACACCATCGAAGGCAGTCGCTGCAGTCGACGTGCTCATCGCCCTTATAAAATTCGTGGCATAGCCACCAGATAATTATTCTGTGACATGAGTCACCACATTCAGATAATGTGACCGAAGTCACCACATTCAGATATCGTGGTATAAACCACCAGATCACTTCCCCTTTCCATATAACCCATATGCCCCACATCATATTTATCATGCAACATCATGCTTTATGCCTTATTTCACATTCTTATCACATTTACTTATGTGCCATAACAGATCATATCATACTCACAGTAGGAGTAGGAAAACGTACCTGAGTACTTTGTACCATTGCATGGTACTTTCAGCCACATTCACATTATTATAAACATACATATTACATGGGTACCGTAAATCTATTGAGAGATAGTGTGGGGTACACACCTGATTCACTTAGCAAGTTTACTGAAATCCTGAAACCCGATCTATCGCTTTAGATCTTTAACTCCTATATTCGGCCAACCCTAACATGTTAGCAAAAAGCCTATTCGGCTATAAGACCAAATCCCGAAGGGTTACTGCAACCAAAACTTACCTTGTTGCCGATTGGATCAAATCCCGAAACTTTGCTATGTTCCTCCTTGTAATCGGCTAGGCACTAAAATCACTTAACTAATTAGTTTTGGCTTTTAAACGAATAAGAAACAGATCTACATACCAAAATAGGGCCTTGGCCGAATGTTAGATTCACTTACCTTGTGAATCTTAAATCCCGAAAACAACCACTTGATTAGGGAGTTGTCGAAATACCCTGCTTAACCAATGTTAGAATTGGCTTCTATACCAAAAGTATTAGAAAGTGGCCTTAGGCCGAACACTTATACCCTTACCTTGATGGATCAATCCCGACGATCTCCTCCTTTATAGTCGACTATAGCAAAAATCCCGAAAACCTTCCTCTTATAATCGACACTAGCAGAAACCCGTGACCCTCCTTCAGAGTTTCGGCCAAGAACATTTAAGGGAATTAGCACTTTGATTTCGGGCAAAAGAAAAAGAGATAAAACGATGATAAAAGAATCCTTACCCTTAAAATTGAATTCGATTGAACCCCTTGCTTGGACCCTTAGCAATATTCAGCTATAGGCTATACAATGATCAACAAGTTTCGGCTTTTGATGATTGCTAAAGAGATTCGGCTTCAACAAGGATGAAAAGAGAGGGATATGAGGCTTAGAAAGAATCGGCACTAATGGGATTTGGGAGAAGTTTTGGCTAGAACACAGAGTATTTCGGCTTTGGCCAAATTAAAAGAGTAAAGAGAAATTTTGCTAGAGAATTTCGGCAGATGAACAAAAGAGAAAAGGAAGAATGAAGATTGGCCTCTCTTTTCCCCTTTTAGCCGAAATTACTACCCCAAGAATCCCCTAATCGGCCAACTCTCCTTATCTGATAGCTTTATCTCTAAATTATCACATCTTCTTTTCCTTTAATCCTTACTCTCATTAATTATCCCCATTTATCTCTTAAAATAAAAGGATTTAAACTCCTAAATTATAGTCTAAATGCCGTCCATCACTGCTTATCCATGCAGCTAAAATAAAAATTCCCTTATTGCTTCCCTTGTGACTCGAACCTTGGCCCATTTGCACCTGCTTGTGGCGTCATTTCCAGAGGCCTTAAGTGGCGCCTCCAAGCCACTTAACCAAGCCCATTTCTATGTGTCATAACTCCCCTACATTTCCTCTTAAAGCTTCCTCTGCCTAGCTTCCTCTTTTAACTTAAAATCTGATAATTTCTATAGCATTCTCCTATTTTCTAAAGTTCACAAAATTCATACAACACATTCATAACACACAAAAGCATGCCTTCACATATATTTAAGCATAAATTCATAAGCCCAAAATCCAGGATATTACAATTTTCTCGTGCTATAAAAATTTATGACTTAGATTGCTTGAATCTTTAGAACTCTTTCAGTTAAATTATCAATGTATGAATTATCTATGAATTATGATGAAACATTATTGATGAAGATTATGAATTGAGGAAGTTAATTTTAATTGTGAGTTGAGAATTTTGCTTGAGGACAAGGAAATGCTTAAGTGTGGGGATATTTGATAAACCATAATTTACACATATTTTAACCCTATGCTTGGCTTACTTTTGGATGAATTTTCATTAGATTTGATGAATTTGATGCTCCTAATCCCTTAATTTCATGTTTTATACTCAGGAGAGCTTAGGGGGTCGAAAAGATCGAGAAACAGGCCAAAAAGGGGCAAAATGGACCTACCTAGGAAATCAACACGGCCTGGACCATTGAGCACGGTCGTGTGTTACAAGCAGGATAAAAAACGGCCTAGAATGTCGCACACGAGCAGACCACACGGCCGTGTGAGATGAGCAGAATTGAGCACGGGCCAAGCCATCACGCACGGGCGTGTCACATGGGCATGTCCCTGTCGAACCCAGGTTTAATCCTATTCGAAAAAGGTTACTTGTGGGCCAAGAAAGGAGTTACAAAGCCTATATAAACACCCTAGGGGGCAACCTAAAAGGGGATGTCGAATAGACACCGAGTAGAAGGCAGAAAATACTCGAAGACAACCATCGGGAGCAGCTTAGGAGAAGGATCTCCACCAAGACTGAAGATCTCCTATCAATTTCTCTTGAAGTTTTTGGGTTTTCTTATGTTTTGTTGTTTTCTTCATTCTAAGATGTTTTCCTCTATCAGTATGAACTAAATTCCCTAAATACCTAAGGGGATGAAACCTAAGACAGATCTTATTATTATTTGATTTATAAGATAAATACTTATTCTTATTCTTAATTGTGAGTTCTTATTCTTGTTTTGATAATTCAGATTATTGATTCAAGTCGAATGTGCTTATTCAGTGGAGCAAAAGTTCCTATTTAAGAGTAGATCAACACAATTAAGCAGATTTGATTGCAACCCTAGAATAGGGCGACATAAATCTGCCGGATTAGAGTCAAATCTAATAAGGGGATCCATTGATCGAGTTAATGCGACAATAGAGGTTTTAATTAGAAAAAGATTTCAATTAATCAACTTAGAGTCAATTGTTTTTAGTTTTGAAGGAGATATTAACATAAATCAGGGATTTCTATGGATTATGTCAAGTGAATAAATCGGATGAATTAAAAGTAATAAGTGGAGTCTAGGTGGATTCTTCCTTAGGTATTGCCTATCTCATAAAGTTGTCTTAATGTATTTTCTCAATTCTTTCTCTGTCGTGCTTTTAGCTAAGTTTTAGTTTAAAAAGAAATCACTCCAATTCTTAGGCTAGATAATAAAAAGATAGCAATTACTAGTAATTTTAGTCCTTGAGGATACGATATTCCAGACTCACCACAACTATACTACTGTTGGATAGGTGCGCTTGCCTTTGTCGAAATATTAGTTAGTTTCGAGCCCATGAGTATGGTTTGTTAGATAATGAAATGGTTAAGGTAATGGTAAGCTTGTTGATGCAAAGTTGGTATATTATTGATGAGTAGATATCATGTTGTAGTGGTAAGCTGTGAATGATTTATGCTTAGAAATGTTTGTGAATAAGTGGAGCTAAATGGCATATAAGTTGGTATATTTGAAGTGTACTTGAATGAGTTGAAAGGGATGACCATTTGGTATGTTTTTGGTTTCCAATTGTGTTTGATATGATGCTTGTATGTGTTTGTAAGGATGACCCAAAGTGTGGGTGGCATTTTGGTCTTGAAAATGACCTATAATTGCCCACACGGTTGAGAACACGGGCGTGTGGCTCGACCGTGTCCCTGTGGTTATATTTCTAAACAAGTCAGACTCGACCACGGGCTAGACACACGGGCGTGTGACAGGCCGTGTGGTGCAAGTCAGTAGCGACCACGGGCGTGTCCACGGTCGTGTGGACAAGTCAGTATGTATGCCCTATTTTGACACGGCTTAGACACACGTATAACACCCTTAACCCATATCCGTCGCTGAATTAGGATTACAGTATATTACTAGACTTAGCACAAACCATAGCAAAATAATTATTATATAAATAATCATAACCAAATACTTGTTAATAATGATATACTTTCGAAGAATGATTAAGCAATTATGCTCTTAGCTTAACCCTATTCAATCAAATACACGCATATATGAATACATTTATATCACCAAGTAAAAGTCACTATTCATTTGGTCATTTTAGTTACAAAAGCCGGATATGCACATTTGCTCTTAATCATTCTACCAAACATGCACCAAACATTTTAAAACATTATCATAGTAACTATCTCACATACGTATAGTTGAACAACTCATTTATCTAACCAAATTGATACATTTCTTAACCAAAATGCATAAGCTCAATCTATCCAATTTAAAAATAGCATATCATAATGTCGAATATGCCTAAAGTATTACCTATACATTAATCTAAATCTAAGGAACATTGCATCAAAACCATACTCAACCTCTCACGGCATTTACACATTTACTCATTCCATTATACCTATTAAAAATACATTTCATATTTGTCAATTCAATACACATACTAAAACCGAATCTCATAGTCAAATTCAACTTCTAATTGAACATGATTTAAACTTAAATAAAGAGCTATTTATAAGTTATGCATATCTTTATAAAAAACTAGGTATATACTCCAAATTATTAATCATACAAATCATGATACTACTTACCCAATTTCACAAAGTACCATGGTCAATATTATTCAACTTTTAACTAAATAAATAGCTAATCAAACCAAATACATCACTCACATATATAAATACCATGAAATGAACTTCCAAAATAAGCTTATAACAAGGCCGAACATACACAAACATTAACACCATGATCAAGCATAACCAAATCAAACCCAAGCATAGAAATATAGCCATTTTCGCATGGCATTTACATACATCTTATTCATAATGAACTCAAAAGAGTAATATAGCCTATACATGCCATAGTTTCAAAAGTTCAACTTGTAAAAAGGGTACCAAAGATAAGTTGATAGTGTGATAGACTTTGACGATGATCCCCGAGCTCGTAGCTAGATTTCAAAATCTATAAAACCATACAAATAAACACACACAGAGTAAGCTATCATAGCTTAGTAAGTTATAAGCAATTATATAACAATGCATTAATTCATTCAATTCGAAAATTGTTTTCACATTTCATGACCCTTAAGCCGAATATATATCACATTCAATAATGGTTTTCATACGCATCTTTAATCCAATTTATATCTCACAACAAATACATATATATATTTTACCTACTAAAATTTCTTATTTACATTTCAAACCGTATAAAACATAATTTGATGCGTATAATACATAGTTTCCATTTCATCAACCAAAACTTACCTTACTATCCATATATGATATAATATCACATACCTACTCATTTTATTTCGCTTAATCTTTCCAAAAATCGATATTCCTGATGAGTCAATAAACCCGTATATTCAATGCCAAACTCTATAATGTATCACACACTTAGTGCCGTCACATTAACAATTAGCACACTTAGTGCCAAATTCTCGTAACGTATCGCACACTTAGTGCCGTTACTATTAATAACTCACACACTTAGTGCTAATTAACCGATTTTGCACACATAGTGCTCGGTATTTACATTCGCACACATAGTGCACTACTCAAACTTTTTATTCTTTTAAATATGCATATGTATATATATAAACTTAAACCCCAATTACACACACATATATATTTTCAAATCATCTTATTAATCTCCAAAACCACATCACATTCGGCTATATATATATTCCTCCCACAACCAACATTACATTCGGCTATCTCACATTGTTCATATATACTTCTAATAAAACACAATTACAAATTTATAATAAAATAAATAAATTCAATTTAACTCAATTGCTTAAAAACTTACCTCGAGTATCGACGAACTTTGTTTTGCCGACTATTCGATTAACTTCGCCTTTCCCCGATCCACTCCCGATCCATTTTGTTCTTGGTCTAAATAAATTACAAATTTAGCTCATTTAACATATTTTCATTCATTAGTTCAAAAACACATAATCAGCAAATTTACAATTTTACCCTTGATATTTTACACTTTTTGCAATTTAGTCCCTATAGCATAAAACACAAAATATACAAAATTTAGGCACACTTCTTTAGGGCCGAATGTTCATAATCCTTATACAAGCTCATAAATTTCATTTATTTGCAATTTAGTCCTTCAAAAAATTTATTTTTGCCATTTAATCCAAGTTTCTCAATTTCATCAAAAATTCAAAGACAAAACTTGTTAATTTAACACATATAATTAATATTTCATCATCAAACAGCAAAAACAACAAACTTCCTTCAATGGCAACTCACGAAATACACATCAATTTCCAAAATTCAAGCATGGGCTTATTAAAACACTAAGCAACAATCTCAAAAACGTAAAAATTATCAAAAACTAAAACCAAATCATAACTTAATTTTTGCTTCAAGCTAGCCGAAACCTAAGAGCTTTTCTTTCTTTCTTTTTCTTGTGTTTTTCGGCATCAAGATGACTGATAATGGTTTTCTATTTTGATGTTTTATTTATTATTAACTTATTATATAAAATATAAACTTTAACTTATAAAATATGTATATAAAAAACATATTAATGTAAAATCAATGCCTAATGCCGTCCACTATCATGCTAAATGGCTAGTTTACAACATAAGGCCACATATATAAGAAGACACATAAATTAAGCCACTTAATTAAATAAAAGGCTACTTTTACCACTTATATGATTTAGTCCTTTTCCTTAAATTCAACACACAAACAAACAAATTAACTCACAAAACTTTAACACATGCTCAATTATAGATCATAGACACCAAATATAATATTAAAATATTCTACTGACTCGAATTTGTGGTCCCAAAAACCACTGTTCCGATTAGGGTCAAAATCGGGCTGTTACAACACGGCATGTCTGAGGCCGTGGGAGGCACACGGTCTGCCCACAATGGCGTGTGATGTATCACCCCTTGCCCGTATTCAAAGCCGGAACTGGGTTTAAGGCATTTCCTAACTTATCTCGCTTAAACGTCTCAAATTAGGCTATAAAATTTCATTTAAACCCATAACTTGCTCATTCTCAGCCCACGAGGCCCTATGCATACCTCCGAGAGGTTTCGGAATCAATCCGGGAGCTACGAGCTTGGAAAATTTTTCTTTAAAACAGGGGCCACGCGCTCGTGTTGGTCTAGGGACACGCCCGTGTGCCCTTAAGACATGCCCGTGTCTTCCACCCGTGGTCGATTCTGACCAATTTCACACGGCTAGACACACGCCCATGTCCCTGGCCTGTGTCCCTCATACGGCCTTGATACGCCAGTGTCTTAGCCCGTCTGCCAAACTATGGTCCCACGGCCAAGGCACACGCCCGTGTCCTTAGCCCATGTGTCGAATTAAATTCCACAATTAAAGTGCAGACTTCACATGGCCTGGGTACACGCCCATGTCCTAGGTCATGTCTCCCACACGGCTGAGACACGACCGTGTCTTTGCCCATGTGTTTACTGCAAGGCATACTGACTTGCAATTCTAGCATGCAAGGGGACACATGGTCGATCCACACACCCATAGGGCTGACCGTGTGTGACGCACGACCTAGACACACGCCCGTGTGTCTACCCGTGTGGAAAATTAGATGGCTATCTACCAAGCCCTTTGCCACCCTACATTGCACACAAACATACTCCAATTCAGAACAACACAACTCAAGGCACATCCAAGAACTCAATTCAAAACATTCCAATTTAAAAGATGACCAATTGGTATCTCTAGGAACTCAAAGAATCGAGACATACACTAGGGCATACACTTCATGAAAATCATCTTCATTGATCAAAAGAATTTGCCAAGTATTGGAATAACTTAAGACCATTTACAAAATGACTTTAGTAACATACATAGCCAACACTTTGGCTAACATTTTCAACTTAACAAAATACCCGAGTCCTATACATGCCATACTCGAAATAAGTCTAAATTGTTATACCAAAGTGATGTCGATAGTGTGATTCTCGAGCTCTGATGTTCTACGAGTTATCTTGACAACACTATAAGAAAAAAGGGCAATGAAAGGGGTAAGCATAAAGCTTAGTAAGTTTGCATGGAAATAAATAGCAACAATAAGCTCATAATGTAATCCATCCATGGCATTAACTAACCATACACAAGTCATAGGCTCCTTGCCATACTTACTTACAATTGCCCTTATTTAGCACATACCGTGCCACACATCGTAATCGTTTCTTCATGACTCATTCACGAGTACCTGTATTCACTCATTCACATGACTTTAGTACAATTCTCATTTCTACTTCTAGACTCATCTACTTATCCCACTAATCACTAGGGATAGTCAAAGACGCATATTCATCGCCATTCATGTAGGTACGAAGCCAATGCCACATCCCTGAGGTGGTCTTACATGGAGTCACTTTTAAATGCCAATGCCATATCCTGGATATGGTCTTATATGGACTTTCACATCAAGTATCGATGCCATATCCCGGATATGGTCTTATACGATTCTCATATTCATTACCGAAGCCATATCCTAGATATGGTCCTATATGGTTCTCATATTCATTACCGAAGCCATATCCATGATATGGTCTTATACGGGATCTCAACTCGGTGCCGAGGCCATGTCCCGGACATGGTCTTATACGGGACCTTATCTATTTCATATCTCGATAATAGCATTTTCATATACAATATAGTCCACTAGGACCTCAACATCTCATTCAACATTTACTACTCAATTTAGTAGAGCATCATGCATCAATATGATACAAAGCATTCTCAATTATACTAACATAAATGTTTCATTAATCACATACAAACTTACCTCGTTTTCAAAATGAGCTAACTCCTCGGTCTAGTCCGAGACTTTGTTCTTTCCCCGATCCAGGCGGATTCTCGGTTCTTCTTGCTCTATAATAGCAAATTAGCTCATTTTAATCACCACATTAATAAAAGCATTTCAATAATCATGCTCAGGCAAAATTACTATTTTGCCCCTAGGCTCGGACATAAGTTCTAATCATATTTCTACCTTCAACAAGCCTAGGTGAACATTTAATACTCTTAAAGCTATCATCAAAACTCAACATTCCACATACTTACTACAAATTTTATAACCTTTTCATCAGGGCTCTTATTGGTGTTTTCATGACAACACCTTTCACAAAAGTTGTTCATCTAACTGCCAAGACTCATTTTCTTCCATAAAAATGCAGCAAATAGAAATGATAGCTCTCATGGTAAAACTCTAAACTTTTCACTATATTGCACAATAGTCCCCTCATTTGAAAGCTTAAGTTCTAGGGGTCTAAAATGTACAACTATTTTCAAGAAAAGATCACTAGAACACTTACTTGTAAAGAGATGAGTGTGCTGAAATTTTTGAAGCTTTCAACCCTTTATTTGCTGCTAATTTTTTGGTGGAAGAGTGAAGGAGAAAAGATGATATCTTTTCTTTCCTTGTTCAAATATTAAACTATCAATTTAGTCCACCTACTATTACCAACTTTGACCAACATTGACAAATTTGTCTCCTATGCTAGTCTATGGCCGACCATGCCTTTTCAAAGGGCTAAATTGTCTTTTAAAGACCTCAATTTAACAATCTATGGCTATTTGGTACCTTTAGCTTATAGAATGGAACTTTCGCACTTTATGCGATTTAGTCCTTTTTCGCGATTAAACATGAAATTGCTAAAATTAAAGTACCAAAATTCTCATGTACATATACCATCATGCTCTGACTCATAAAATGCCATGAAAATAAATTCTCTAATCTCGAATTAGTGATCTCGAGATCACTATTCCGACTAGCCCCTAAATTGGGCTGTTACATGTGACCTCTGTATGTTTGAAAAATTTTTAAATTTCTGAAAATTTTTGTATGTGTTTGGTTTAGTCCCGGCCCCTTTCTAAAGCATGTTTAAGGTCTCGTTGACCTATTCCAAGGACACTTAGATTTGATTTGTTGAATAATATTATGAAATGTCTGTAAAAGGCTCCGGTTTGTCTGGTAATACCTTTAACCCTAGACCGGCGATGGTTACGGGTTAGGGTGTTACATTTGATTGGTTTTAGAGCTACGATTTAGTCGATTCTTGGACTAACGTCGCATGTGAGAGTCTAGCTATACATGCCAAATATATGAAATGTGATAGTGTGATGAATCTTGACGTGTAAAATGTGTTTTATGTATAGTAATGGATCCCGAAAGAGCCGTAGCTGACGATGTTGAAAGTAATGCGCCTGCTCCACTCAAGGGACAATGCCATCTGATTCTAGACCGGCTACTAGCGGTCATTAGGGAGAGGCTAAACAAGCTTTCTTCCAAATGATGAATGAGTGTTTCACTCAGTACGTAAGAACTAATCTAGCTATTTCACAATCTCCGCCCTGCCTAATCCCCCTCAGGCTTTAGTTGTGCCTCCGGTTATGAATTTAAATTTGTTGAACAAACCTCTGGTAGCTAAAATTCGTAAGTATGGGGCATAAGAGTTCAGGGCCTGTAACACCCCTAACCCGTAACCGTCGTTGGACTAGGGTTAAGAGGCATTACTAAACAATTCTGGTCATTTCATTTATTTTACAACATATAGTCAATCATCATTGAAACATAACAAAATATAAACATATAGTTCCTTAATGAGGTCTACAAGACCTTAAACACATGTTAGAAAAGGGCCGGGACTGAACTGAACACATACAAAAATTTTTAAAATTTAAATATTTTTCTAAGTTACAGAGGTCACACGCTCGTGTGAGTGGGCCGTGTGCCTCACATGGCCTCGGACACGCTCGTGCGTCCAAGCCATGGTAAAACAGGGCATACATTCTAACTTGTCCACACGGCTTGAGATACGCCCGTGTGCCTCACTCGTGGTCGCCACTGACTTGCACCACACGGCCAGTCACACGCCCGTGTGTCTAGCCCGTGGTCGAGTCTGTTTTACACCAAAATACAAACCTGCATGACACGGTTGAGCCACACGCCCGTGTGCTCAACTGTGTGGGCTATTATAGGCCCTTTTTAAAGCCAAACTTGCCACCCACACTTTGAATCACCTACAAGCCTCAAATCTTATGCTTTTATACCAGAAATGACAACCAAAACATACCAATATATGCACCATTTAATCATCATCAACATCATATACTTCCACCCTCATTTCCTACTCAAATAAATCTATCCAAAACACCTAATTTCATATCTCAAGTCTTATAGGTTAAGCACTATATAAACCTTACCACAATTCACATTCAAACCACAATTTTCATCAACCATTTAAGCAAGAAGCGTACAATACTTATCACTCACAAATTTCCACACATACTGTAACGCCCCAAAATCCTGAAACTCTAAATTTCTATGCACTGAAGTTGGTATGTATAAGTAGCACTTAGACCATTAATTTTAAGGTATTATCAGGATTATTTGAAGTCCTAGGGGTACGAAAGACCATAGGGAAAAAATTAATTTTTGCCTTAGTGGACCCTAGTCTCCGATATTAGGCCTCATAAACGGATTAAGGGAAAATAGGAGACAAATGGGCTTGTGGTCCAGTGGCAAGGTGGCGTCACTTGGGGAGCTACAAGGTCGTGTTACTAGCAGGTGAGGAGGTCCAAGGTTCGAGGCTTAAGAGTGGTGTATTAAGGGGTTTTATTTTTGTACATGCAAGAAAGGTGGTGGCGCTAGAGTGGACTCTGGAAGGGAGAGTTCTGGAGAGAAATTTAAGGTAAAGATAAGAAGAGAAAGATAGGGGATTGAGGTGTGGATGTATTGGTGCCAAATTGGACTGTGGGGGAAGATAGGATTCGACTTTGGCTATAAAAAGGGGATGCCGAATTCATTGAAAGGTTCCTTGGGTTCTATAATTTCTTCTTTTTCTTCCCCTCATTCTTTTCTCCCATTGCCGAATTCTCCCATTGCCTAATTCCCTTGAGAGGTTCTTTGAGTTCTTCTTGTCTCCCTCTCAATCGGTTTCTTCCATTGCCAAATTACCACCACCCTTTTTGTCGAAATCCTTGTTTGTGCCAATTCTTTGTTGTCTTTCCTTCATCACAAATCTGTTGATCAAGTGATTAAAAGACGAATCTTGTTCAAGTAGCTATCTAGGTAGCAGGATCAAAGGTAGGATTCAGTAAGTATCTAGTCAATCTAGCTAGTGTGTTTTGTTAAAAGCCGAAGGGCTATCTAACTTCTCCTTGTCGTTAACCAGGTAATAACAAGGATAGGGTTCAAAGATCGCGAGCGTCGTAAGGATCACAAGAAAGTGGTAAGTGTACTCGTCTCGATTATGGTTTAAGTAAGTGGCAGAATGTAAGTATGATCCATAGGGGTGACTTGTGTGGATTATGAGTCACTCGAATTTTGATGGTGTATGCATGGGTGCAGATCTAGGGAATACTGGTGAATAGAAGCTAAGGAAGGGCTACTAGATCCAGTGGCACACGGTAAGGTTACGTTAAGGCTTCTGCTTTTGGTAAATATTTTGGTTAGGTATGTGTGATTGATTGGAGGATGGTTGGTTGTAGGTTCAAGGCTAAGGATAGTGTACCACGTCGCAATAACCAGGTGTGTACATACACTTCACACACGACATATTGGCAAAAGCCGAAATCTCAAAAAGTCGAAATGCCAGAAAAAGCCGAAAAGCTGAAAGGGTGGCGCCGAAAACCATACGAGCATGCGAATGTTCGTGTGAGGAGATTGTTACGAGTACCAGGGCCAAGAGAGCAATCTTTTGGGCTCGGGCCACTATATGGCCAACCGAGCCAAAAGGGGCTAAATGGGCCTGTTAAGCTTGTGGGCCCAAATCGGTAGGAATTGAGATGTGAAAATTGAATGATGGATTGATATGGTTAGGTGGTTTGAATAAGATTGGGCCTAATAGGATATATAAACATGATGGGGTTTAAAGGGTTACATGGACATGGATAGGCTTAGTGGGCTTTATGGGGTTTTAGAAATTCATGCTAGGGTTTTAATGGAATCTAGGCCTAGTTCTGATAAATTCTTAAATCGCATAAAACTTAATTTGCTAATCAAATATGTCTGTCAACAAGCCGCTATGTTAGAGTGTGGCAACGGGCATATGCATATCTAGGATTGGATCTAGGGAGAGCTTGGTACTTAAGCGGTCCTAGTGACCCACCTCCTTTTCTCTGGGATCCTACCTGGTGCATAGTGTCTATTCACTTTAGCCGCGAGGACTTGTTAATGGGCCAAAGTTCATAACTAAAACTCGAGAGGGAACAAATACCCCTAATTTGCAAAATTACCAAAATACCACTGATTTGCAAAATACCCCTAATTTGCAGAATTACCAAAATACCCTTAATTTGCAAAATACCCCTAATTTGCAAAATTATTGATATGCCGCTGTAGGGTAGATTTACGAAAATACCCCTAGATAGTGAAATGACTAAAATGCCCCTAGGTGCTAAAAGTGTGAAAATGTGTATGTTGCATTCATGAGATGTATGTTGCACTTGGGTGGGTTTGATGATACGGAGGATGATGTGTGAGGATCGCATAGTCACTTGAAGACCGTGGATCCACCGCTGGCTTTAAGCCCATTATATGTTTAGCAGCCTTGCTACAATGTTTAAGTAGTGCCACTGTTGGTGTTACCTTTAGAGTGTAGGGATGGGTGGGTTGATATTTATATCGCCACAGGAGTGTAGGGTTGGAAGGGAAATGTAGTGCAGGGTTGGAGTTGGGATGGGAGCATTGCATTCATGTTATACTAAATGTGTTATGAGGTCACTGTAGGCTAAGGCCCAAGACCACCGATTTTGATAGGGCTTAGGCCCAATGTGATAATTGCATGTTGATTGGATTACCAAGGGTCGTACACACTGAGTTTCAAAACTCACACCCTTTTTATTTAATGTTTCAGGTGACCCTCAGTAGACAGCTCGACGTGGGAGAGGACTCGGAGATGGCCACACTACGAGATACTTAGAAATTTTTGTTTATTTATTTTCGGGTGACTTATTGTTAATTATTTCGTTTTGTAATAAGGCCTTGTATCTCCATTTTGACTTTACATTTAAGTTTCCTTATGTTTTCAACTGTTTAATTGTTAAACTGTTTTAGCCGACGGAAAATATTTTAACAAAAAATTTTTGGTCATTTGTTTCCATGTAGTGATTGATCCTCGTGGTAACAAGTTCAACCACTATTTAGCTTTATTCCTCAACGAAAAGGGAAACAACTGAATACGAATGGCATCATCAGAAACACCATCTATTTTGGAAGTGTCGCAAAATTCTAGGAAATTCGCCAAGTGATTATTTGGATCTTTATCCTGCAAACCATCAAACTGAACAAATTGCTGTATCATCTGAATTGTGTTAGGTCTCAGTTCAAAATTATTTGCAGCAATAGCAGGTCTAACAATACTTGACTCAGCTCCTATTAAATTAGGTTTAGCATAATCATACATAGCTCGAGGAGGAGGATTTTCAGCCACCTCTGGAGGTAGCAGATTATTCTCAGCCATCTCTTCGGTAGTATTAATTTCGTTCTCTTGCTCTTCTTGTATGTACTGTAGGCTTCTCCTTATTTCTCTTTGGTTTCGGCGAACTGTGCTTTCAATTTCACTATCGTAAAGTAGAGGTTCTGACGTGTTTCTTCTAGTCATAAACTAGAATACCTGCCAGAAGCAAAGAAGAAAATTTAGAAAAGTAAAAATAAAAATTAATTGCAAAAAATAAAAATATGGCTAAAGTAATAAAAATTGAGCGTTCTTAATATTTTAGTTCCCCGTCAATGGCGCCAAAAACTTGATCATGTCAAGAAGTCTTAAAATTTATATAACGAAAGATCGAGCCTAGAAACTAACTGTGACAACGACTTGAGGCAAGTGCACCTATCGAACAGTAGTATAGTTTAGTGGCAAGACTGGAATGTCGAACCCAAGGGAACCAAAAGTACTAATACTGACCTTCTTTTTATTATTTAGCCTAAGAATTAAGGAAATTGTTGTTTAATCTAAAATTAACTAACTACTAAGCTGAAAATGCTAAAACACAGAGAAGGAATTGGGAAAATACTTTTGGGAAAAACAAATTGATAAAGACAATACCCGAGGAAGAATCCACCTAGACTTCACTTGTTATTTAACTCTGAACCAGGCGATTTATTCACTTGACTTGATCCGTAGGATTCCCTAATTTATATTAATACCTCTCTCGAGGCTACTAATGTCTAACCCTAGGTTGATTAATTGAAATCTCTTTCTAATTAAAACCCTAGAATTGCATTAACTCGATCTGTGGACTCTCATATTAGGTTTGACCCTAATCCGGCAAATTTTCATCATCCTATCTCTAGGGTCGCGATCAACTCCGCTTAACTATGCTAGATTTACTCTTAAACAGGGAATATTCCTCCACTACCTAAGGGTATCAATACTTGAATCAATATCCTAAAATATTAAAACAAGAATTAAGAACACATAGTTAAGAACAAATCAAGTATTTATCATATAGTTCAGAAAACAATAACAAGATCCGTCTTAGGTTTCATCCCCTCAGGTATTTGGGGTGTAACACCCCAAACCCGGCCTAGACGATACGACCGGATCTGGCATGTCACATGAAAGGAATGTAAAAAAAAAAAACTGCGCGTTCGTTAAAAAGTTCGTATTCTTTTTGAAACTCTGCGTTTTGTGGTTTGTTTATAAAAGCCGATTCATTTCAATGCCCATTTTACAAAGTTATTATTAATTTGAATAAAATTGTATTTGTTGTGACAAACGAGCTTAAGTAATTTTGAATAAAAACAGTTTATTATCATTTTAGGAAAATCCCATATTGAACATTTAATAATGAACAGTAACCAAATTGAAAGCTAAAACCAAATAAAATACCAAAGGCCTTATTACTAACCCAAATAAAAACTGAAATTTAAAATAAATACCCAGACCAAAAGTCCATGTAAATCTGAAATGCATGGCTACCTCGAGTCCATCCGGCTCCTCATCCGCGATCTACGAGTCACCTGAAAAGATAAGGGAGAAGGTGAGTCACCAAGACTCAGTGCATAATCCCCCTCCCGGTTAATGCAACATGCTTACATAAATCATAACCAAGCAAATATATCATGCACCCAAACCTAGCCATCCATAACTCTGTTTCTACCCCGTGTGGTACCAAACCACTGGTGGTGCCAAACCACTGGTGACCCAAAGTCACTGATATCCAATAATAATGTGGTGCCAAACCACTGGTGACTCAAAGTCACGAATAATCCATCTGTGGGGCCAACCCACGTTGTGATACCAAATCACTGGCGACAATCCCTTTATGTCAAATGTGGGGCCAACCCACTGTGGTGCTAAGCCACTGGGACGAGTCGCTATGAGGTGCCAAACCTCTGGTGACCCAAAGTCACGAATATCAATAATCCAAGTGTGGGGCCAACCCACATTGTGATACCAAATCACTGGCGAGAATCCCGATATATCAACTATGGGGCCAACCCACTGTGGTGTTAAACCACTGGGACGAGTCGCTATGAGGTGCCAAACCTCTGGTGACCCAAAGTCACGAAATTAACTGTGGTACTAAACCACTGGTGGTGCCAAACCACTGGTGACCCAAAGTCACGAATATCAATCTTCCCCCTCCTCTCATCATACCCATGCAATATGACATAATAATTCGTATGCAGTATGACATGTATGCAAATCATATATCACAGATACCGTATGAAACAAATTACCATCATAATCAAAATAAAAAAATACGACATAATCAAACCAATCAACCTTTCTAGGGGTATTTTGGTAATTTACCCACTAAGGGTATTTCAGTAATTTCTTACCTGGAATGGCCTTTCTGAAGGCCCAATGTCGCCCAGAGTGACTCGACTACCAATTCTGTCTTTACCGGACTATTGGGCCTAAAACCCAATTCCGGCCCATTCGGGCCCACACGCTCGTGTGGCCCACCTAGCACAAATCTAGCCACGTATATAAATTCCTCCTAGTCTAGTTCAACATATACTAAACAATCATACAATTTACTCATTTGGGCCCACAGGCCCATCGGGCCCACTTTGGCCGATCGTGGCCCAAGCAGCCCAACCCACAAGAATACTACTGATGGCATCAACTATCGCGTCGAAGCCCCACACGTGCGCTCGCACGCTCGTGTGGCTACAATTGCCGTGACCGGCACTTCGGCATTTACCGCTCTACAACTAGAGTAGAGAGAGTTACACACCTGATAGGACTCTGGTGTTAAACCGCGCTCCGACCACTCATGTGCCCAAACGCCCACCAAGGTATGTTAACTCTCCTCCTGGAATGCTCTTTATATAGCTAGCTCTTCACCCTTCTTCGTTGTATCTTTTCGATGTAGGATCCCTTCGTCAGTAGAGTTTAAATTCAACTGAAACTCTTGCCGTCCAATCCGCAAAATAAATACTCCCTTCCTTCTCATGAGATTCGAACCCAGGCTCCCTTGCAACATAATCCACGTCGCTAACCACTTGGCCACAAGCTCCTCTTGTGTCTTAAACCATGCGCAACTAAATATAAATCTATAGTCAAATTATAAGATCCATTTAAAAAGAAAACCAAAATGCAAGAGCCAAGACTTGAACCTTGGACCTCCTTCCTTCCCTTGTGGCGTCACCCCCTTGTCTCTTATGTGGCGTCACTTTGCCACTACACCACACACTCCACTTGTGTCATTTTCTCCATATTTTATTCTTAAGGCCTACCTGCCAACATTCAGGGTTTTTTTCCCCTAAAACCAAAATTTCCCCAGAGCCAATATTTGATCCCGGGACTTTATAGAAGCCCTCTAATCTTCCAAAATCACTTACCTAATAACTCTAACTTGCATTAATACCGTCCTCTAAAATTTTAAACGCTACTACTCCTAAGGCCCATTGGGCTCAATCCTACTAGGCCCAATTTCAGGATGTTATAAATCTACCCTCCTTAAAGAAATTTCGTCCTCTCTTGTTCTCTATCGATTTGGGTGGATGAGAAAGGGCCAAGATATATTGATGGTGTGGCTAATCATGTTGGAAACCATTCTATCTAGGTACTTTGGAATTTGAAGTATTCAATCAAGCCTCCTTTTGTTAGCAATCGAACTTGGTAAGTGGTGGTAAGGATCTATTTTAATAAGTTATGTGTTTAGTATTCGATTAAGCCTAAGGTTGTTAAGTGAAGGATGCTAAGGCCGATTGTAGGGGAGGCAGAGCTAACGCAGGAGACCTTCTTGGGTGGTGTTTAGTCAGTGTTTGCAGAAGCCTAAAGTAGCCTCCGGGATTCAGGTGGTTTTGGTAAGCAATATTTAGTAAAGGTTCAATATTTGGATTTTTAACTTGGGGTTTAACCGATTTATCTGATTAAGCGTTTTGATGGAGACCAATACCAGTCAAGGTGGGCAAGCGAAAGTCCCTATCCCGAAGTTCAAGAGAAGAGCTATCTTGGCAGTTCGAGATTGGCCACCGGGGTATGGGCCAGCGTCAGAGCAGCAGATTAGGCAGATAGCTGTGGTCTCGTTTAGCGATAGCGTTGGAATCGAGAGTTTAGAACTCCAAGTAATTAGGTGCGTAATCATCGCACTATTTCTTCGGTTATTTGCTTGCTAACGTTTATACATATGTATGATGTGTGGTAGCCAATCGTAATGGCTTAAGTGGTGAATACCATATTTTGGGTAATCGGATATCAGGTGAGTAAGTTTGTGATATTAAGTTTTTATGATATATATATATATATATGATGTGGTAATGATATGAGATGTATATTCATTTTGTATGACGATTTGACATGAGGCATTCACATATATGCATGGGAATTGGAGTTGATCGAGGAAAGAAGGGTGTACACATTGATGTACGTGGTCTAATGTTAGCCTCGGGCTACATTAGCGCTTGATGAGTTGCTGTGTGCATCATCAAGAGAGATGTTGGCTTGGTGCCCATCTCGGCGGTTGATAGCTGAGTGCAACACCGTAGACAGATTACTGTTGGGATCACTTATGTGATCGGTGGCTCAGCCACGGCCTTGTGCAGCAGGTCTGCCGAGGTATGAGATGTGGATCACTCGGTTGTGATTGGTGGATTAGCCACGGCCTTGAGCAGGGAGTCTGCTAAGGTTGGTGTAATGGATGGACCTAGGTTGGGCTGTGATGCATGATTGCATGAATGGTTCGTGGATTGTATGGATATGGGCCAAGCCCATACGTGTGGAAATATGTGTTATGATTATGCACTGAGTCTGTGGACTCACCCCATTATTTTCTTAACCATTTCAGGTGATGCGTAAGGTTGGACCGGGTTAGGAGAGGATGCAAGGTGGCCCATGCAGAAGAAGATGTTTAATCATTTTAAGCCTATTTATATTAAGTATTAAGTATTTGGTTTTAAGTATTGGTTGTAATAAGGGCATTATTATTATTGGGTATTATTTTATTTCTATTTAATTATGACTTGATTAATTAATTTACTAGAGGAAGATGATTTTATTTTAGCAACTGTTTTATTCAAAACATATGTATGTAACGTTTTAAGTTGGACATTTTATAATAACAAAGTTTACTTATAAACTTAAATGAACATGGTTTTCAAAAGTAATCAAATTCTCATGTTTTATTTTAAGGTCAAAAATAGATTTTCAACCATCTTTCCGCAGTGACATAACCAGATCCGGTCAGGGCTTGTGGGCCGGGTTTGGGGATGTTACAAATTGATATCAGAGCCCGATTCAAAACTCAGCTTTGAGGGTTATGGGTCCAAAAATGTTTTCGAAAACGGGCTTTTCAAAATATGGGCTTTTATAAAAACATTTCAGGTTATTCTGGCATGGCACCTGCACCTCCGACCCGAAGTCCACCAGGTAAGTACTTCGGACTTTTGTAGTGATTTGTATATATGAATTGTTATGGGTTTATTTGGGCTCGTAGATTAGAATATTAGGGTTGTTGGACCCTAGGATTAGTTTACTCAAACATATGCATAAGACTTTAATTGATTATTAAACAAACCTGTGAAGCAAGTCGCCGAGTTAAGGTGTGGTAACCTTGGTGCGCATGTCGAGGATTGGATCCAGAAGAGCTTGGTACTTAAGCAGTCCTCGTGACTCACCTCCTCTTCGCAGGAATCCTACCTGGTGCGTAGCTACGGTTCACCTTAACCAAGAGGACTTGTTCATAGGCTAAACCAATTATTAAAACCCGAGTGGGATTTAGCCTTACTGTTTTAAAACCCTTAGTCTTAAAATTTTCAAGTTTACCCCTTTGGTTTGTAAACTCTAAATTTGGTTTTGAGACGTTTTCTCGATTTACAAAATTATCAAAATACCCCTAGTGGCAAAATTACAAAAATGCCTCTGTATTGTAAAATTACCGTACTACCCTCAACTTTTGTTAAAATCATTTTACTTTACAAAAATACCAAAATCTCGAGTTTTCAAAATATCAAGATATTCTGGTTTTGGGGAAATTTACGAAAATACCCCTGGTTGATAAAATTACCAAAATGCCCCTGGTTTCTAAATTTTCATATTACCCTCGATTTTTACTAAAGTGTTCCTACATTACAAAGATATCAAAAAATTTTCTGTTTTACAAGTATCAAGCTATCCTGATTTGAAGAATTTACGAAAATGCCCGTGACTTCCAAAATTACGGAAATAACCCTGACTTCTGAAATTTTTGCAACATCTCTGATTTGAAAAACAAATTTTCAAGATGACCCCAGGATTTTGTAAATTCTGAAATAGCTTTGATTTGAAAACTATTTTAAAGTTAACCCTGATTTATTACCGAAATACCCCTATAGGAGAATGACAGAATTACCCCTGGGTTCGGAATAGTCAGGAATGCCCAGTATGGTGTGTTGAATGTGTAATTCTCTGAATTAGAATAGAGAACTTTAGATGAAACTTGTGTGTGATCGAAAGAACCGCTTTTGAAAACTTCATTTCATAAAATTTGCTCGTGGATAAATAGTGGAACCCAAATTCTAATGCATAAAACTTCCTAACCAGATTAAATCGCGACGCTAGATATGAGTTCTAGGGGGCGTGGTCGCAATACTCGTGGGCGTGGTAGAGGCAGGATGTCAGTATCGGAACCGATTGGGTCTGGTCATGGGTCAGAGAGCGATGTGCCGCCACCGCCAGCTATTGAGGTTGAGCAGTAGGATCAGACTGGAGGAGATGACGCAGTATCGCATGCTGTGCTGCGGGTGCTTGAGCGAGTGGCAGGAGCCAATGTGGGCTATGGGACCCGGAAGTCGGTAGCCGAGAGACTTAGGTCGAATGGAGCCGAGCTTTTCAGGGGAGTGTCTGGGGTAGCTCCGAACGTGGCAAAATATTGGCTAGAGGCAGTTGAAAGGATTATGGATGACTTGGATTTAACTGCAGAGGAGAAGCTTAAGGGTGCTGTTTCGTTGCTACGGGATGAAGCCTACCAATGGTGGCTCACTGTTAAGGAAGGTACCCCTGCAGATCGAGTAGACTGGGGCTACTTTAAGATCAAGTTCGAAGGGAAGTATATCGGAGCGAGCTATGTGGACGCTCAGAGGAAGGCGTTCCTCAATTTGGTGCAAGGAGGCAAGTCTATAGCGGAGTTCGAGGCTGAGTTTCTGCGTTTGAGTCGGTATGCTCGGGGCATCGTGGCAACTGATTATGAGAGATGCGTCAGATTTGAAGATGGACTGCGGGATGAGCTGCGGGTTTTGATTGCTCTGCAACGAGAAAGAGACTTCGCCATTTTAGTGGAGAAAGCTCGGATAGCTGAGGAGGTCAAGAGGACTGAGAGGCAGAATAGAGATAGAGAAAGGAACCGGGATAAGAGGAGTTCGGGACCGCCAGAATCGTACGAGAGATTTCAGAAAAGACCGAGGGTCGAGACTTCTGGTCGTATTTCTAAGCCAGCTACTGGGAATTCGGATCGTCCGTGTGCTCGGTGTGGAAGGTATCATGTTGGCGAGTGCTGGAATCGGGATCGAGAATGCTTCAGATGTAAGTCCAAGACTCATCTCATTAAAGATTGTCCTCAGGATTCGACTAGGGCTCGGACATTAGGCCAGGGTTACGTGCAGCCGGGTAGAGGTGGTCAGCAGGCGACAAGGGGTCGTGGTCCGAACCATGGAGGGAATGGTTCCGGCCGAGGTCGTGGAGCTTTAGGCCGCGGTAATGGTGGCACTGAGGCAAGGCAGCCAGGTCTGGTTTATGCAGTCCGTCGGAGGGAGGATAATGATGTGCCAGATGTGTCAGTTGGTAAGTTTCTGTTGCCTGGAATATTCTTTATGGTTTTGTTCGCTATAGTGGCGGTATGTTTTGTTGCTAGTGAAGTATCCAGAACCTTGAGTGTGGACTGAGGAATTGTGCCTAGAAATATGATAGCTCTGTAAGACCAGAGTGCACAGCTGTAGCGTAGTGTGGTGTTAGTCTAGCCAAGTAATTTCGAGGACGAAATTATTTTTAAGGAGGGTAGAATTGTAACACCCTGGTTCTAGGGGTTATGCATTTAGTGCATAACTCAGGTGTTGGCATACTTCAGTGTGTGGTTGGGTGAGTTTTAGAGGTCTTGAGAACTCTAAGAGGTAGTGGAATGCCTTAGGAAAATTTTTGATTTTTAGTGTTAAGAAGGGGAGCTTGGCTAGAGGTGTCTTAAGAATAATGTTTGGGGGTTTTAGACACAATGGAAAGGCTTGGTAGAGTGGCAAGGGAGACGCCACTGAGGCTTTAGAAGGTGACGTCACAAGGGGGAGCAAGGGGAGCCTATGTTCGAGTCGTGGAATCTCCTTTTTGCTCTTTGTTTTGGACAGCAAGAGGAGGAGAGAAATGCTCAATTTTCATTTTTGGATAATAAGGATATTATTAAGATTTTAAGTGGATTTTTATGTGAATAATCTTTAAAGGGTGGCAAAGAGGAAAAGAAGGAATTTGACTTGTTCAAATTCTTTTGAATATTTTCAATGGTTGGTCATGAGGGAATTAAGGTGTTGGCCGAATTTGAACTCCTTAGAGAGGAGTGGACGGCATGGGAGCTATGTAGGAGGGGAGGCCGAATTTCCTAGTCTTTTACTTGTTTTTGGCTAGCATTCTTCTCACCTCTCATCTTTTCTTTTTCATTCTTTTCCATTCTCTCTCAAAACCGAAACCTTCATTGCCATCTTCTTCTTTTTCCTCTTTTTGGATCCTTGACCGAATCATTCACCCTCTCATCCCTCTCTTCTCTACTCCATTGTTGCTAAACCGAAGTATTCTTCCCTCACACTTTTCTTTTCTCTCCTCAAACCCTCTTTGGCCGAAACTCCTATCTTCTTTTCATTGTGTTTCTTTCTTTGTTGGCCGAATCTACCCCTACCTTTGTGCCGAAATACTCTTCTCCTATCTTGAAGCACTTTGGCTGAATATCAAGAGTAGCATAGGTCTCTTCGGGTCTTCTCTGTCAATCGATTTGGGAAAGGTAAGGGTGTTAGTCGAATGCTTATTTTTGTTCCTCTCTTGTTCTCTGTCGATTTGGGTGGATGAGAAAGGGCCAAGATATATTGATTGTGTGGCTAATCATGTTGGAACCCATTCTATCTAGGTACTTTGGAATTTGAAGTATTCAATCAAGCCTCCTTTTGTTAGCAATCGAACTTGGTAAGTGGTGGTAAGGATCTATTTTAATAAGTTATGTGTTTAGTATTCGATTAAGCCCAAGGTTGTTAAGTGAAGGATGCTAAGGCCGATTGTAGGGGAGGCAGAGCTAATGCAGGAGACCTTCTTGGATGGTGTTTAGTCAGCGTTTGCAGAAGCCTAAAGTAGCCTCCGGGATTCAGGTGGTTTTGGTAAGCAATATTTAGTAAAGGTTCAATATTTGGATTTTTAACTTGGGGTTTAACCGATTTATCTGATTAAGCGTTTTGATGGAGACCAATACCAGTCAAAGTGGGTAAGGGAAAGTCCCTATCCCGAAGTTCAAGAGAAGAGCTATTTCGGCAGTTCGAGATTGGCCACCGGGGTGTGGGCCAGCGTCAGAGCAGCAGGTTAGGCAGATAGCTGTGGTCTTATTTAGCGATAGCGTTGGAATCGAGAGTTTAGAACTCCAAGTAATTAGGTGCGTAATCATCGCACTATTTCTTCGGTTATTTGCTTGCTAACGTTTATACATATGTATGATGTGTGGTAGCCGATCATAATGGCTTAAGTGGTGAATACCATATTTTGGGTAATCGGATATCAGGTGAGTAAGTTTGTGATATTAAGTTTTTATGATATATATATATATATATATGATGTGGTAATGATATGAGATGTATACTCATTTTGTATGACGATTTGACATGAGGCATTCACATACATGCATGGGAATTGGAGTTGATCGAGGAAAGAAGGGTGTACACATTGATGTCCGTGGTCTAATGTTAGCCTCGGGCTACATTAGCGCTTGATGAGTTGCTGTGTGCATCATCAAGGGAGATGTTGGCTTGGTGCCCATCTCGGCGGTTGATAGCTGAGTGCATCACCGTAGACAGATTACTGTTGGGATCACTTATGTGATCGGTGGCTCAGCCACGGCCTTGTGCAGCAGGTCTGCTGAGGTATGAGATGTGGATCACTCGGTTGTGAACGGTGGAGTAGCCACGGCCTTGAGCAGGGAGTCTGCTAAGGTTGGTGTAATGGATGGACCTAGGTTGGGCTGTGATGCATGATTGCATGAATGGTTCGTGGATTGTATGGATATGGGCCAAGCCCATACGTGTGGAAATATGTGTTATGATTATGCACTGAGTCTGTGGACTCACCCCATTATTTTCTTAACCATTTCAGGTGATGCGTAAGGTTGGACCGGGTTAGGAGAGGATGCAAGGTGGCCCATGCAGAAGAAGATGTTTAATCATTTTAAGCCTATTTATATTAAGTATTAAGTATTTGGTTTTAAGTATTGGTTGTAATAAGGGCATTATTATTATTATTGGGTATTATTTTATTTCTATTTAATTATGACTTGATTAATTAATTTACTAGGGGAAGATGATTTTATTTTAGCAACTGTTTTATTCAAAACATATGTATGTAACGTTTTAAGTTGGACATTTTATAATAACAAAGTTTACTTATAAACTTAAATGAATATGGTTTTCAAAAGTAATCAAATTCTCATGTTTTATTTTAAGGTCAAAAATAGATTTCCAACCGTCTTTCCGCAGTGACATAACCAGATCCGGTCAGGGCTTGTGGGCCGGGTTTGGGGATGTTACATGGGGGTTTAGTTCATAATTATAAAAGAATACATCTTAGAAGAAAATATAAAATAAGACATAAGAAAAACCCTAAAAACCCTTAAAGGAAATTGAAGGGAAGGTCTTCCGTCTTGAGTATGATTCTGGCTTCTTGAGATGAATCAACTTTCTTCGAGTAAATCCCACAAGTCGGCTTTTTTGGCTTGGCTCCTCGGCCTACCTGAACCCCCCTGAAGGTTGGCCTCTATGGTGTTTATATAGGCTTTTGGAATGTCTTTCTTTACCTCTAAGTACCCTATTCCGAATAGAATTAAAACAGATCACATCAGGGACACGCCCGTGTGAATCGGATCCAGGCCGTGGTCGGGTCTGCTAAAGAGGCACGGCCGTGTGGCATGGACCCAGGCCGTGTGCATTTCGTACTTTGGCCCATTTTCTCTGTTTTTGGCCCGTTTCTCATTCTTTTCATCCTCCGGTGTTTCCCTAAGTATAAAACATGAAATTAAACGATTAGGAGCACCAAATTCCATAATTCGGGGAATAAATCATCCAAAGGTATGCCAAATGTGGGATTAAAATATGAACATATTACGGTTTATCAATAAGCTTAAGAGCTTAGTAAGTTCGTAACATAATACATTAAATTTATTAGCTCAAATACAATGCACAAAATGAATCCATCACATAGATCAACTCTCAAATGTTCACACCATTTATCCATAGCTAGTAATCTCACTCAACCATTCATGAATTCATATACAATCTCATCAACCACAAAGGTTCAATACATACCTTAGCCAACACATAGTTACTTTCTATCTATGCTAATTTATGCTCGATATTGAGTTTCGATTAACCTTCGTTATTCATTAGGTTTAATTACACACCTAGTGCCAAATTTGTAGCCGAAGCTTAATTGTCATCGCACACTTAGTGCCTATATTTTAAACTGAACTTATCTCAGTATCGCACACACAGTGCCAATCAATGAAGCCGAAGCTCCCATAACTTCGCACACACAGTGCTATTTATCTTTGTTTTGATTTCAATCACGCACACATAGTACCTAATTCTCAATTTCATGTATAACTTTGCTATTTCGATAACTATGCATTCATTCACTACTCATCACATAGATATAAATTCAACAACTTGTATTATATCCGAACTTATCTCAGACATCGCAATACCGAAACTAACCGATCAATCGAGTACTTTATCTTTGCCTCAATCTCGATCCGAACCTCTCCTTTCTTGGTCTAAACACATTAAAATTTAACTCATTCAATCACCAATTCATTCCATTTATTCCAAACACATATATTTAGGGCATTTTACAAAATAGCCCTCATATTTTTAGATTTCAACACTTTAGTCCTTAATTATCAGAATCAAAAAATACACAAAATCTCACTTCAAACATGTCTAGCCGAATTCTCTGTAACGCCCCAAAAATGTAGGGTTCAGAATTTTGCTAAATTTGCTTAAATTCCATGATGTGCTTGAACGGGTAGTTATTTGAGTGTGTTTGGTGGTTTTTTATTAAGCCTGGCTTCGAGTCTAAACCTTGGAAAAATTTTAATTTTTGCTCATAAGTGAAAATGGCAGTTAATAGTAGGACTTATGTATAATTGTGTGTGTTCAATGAAACAAAGAGAGCTTGTGACTTCATGGTGGTGGCGTCACTAAGATGGCAAGAGAAGTGGGGTTCGAATCCCATGACAAGCAATTAGGGGGTTTTTATTTTATGAGTGGATGGTGCAAGAGGTAGAGTTTGGATCAAACTCTATAGAGGAGGTTGAAGACTTAGTCAAGAATTTCGAATGGGAGGTTGGGAGTAATTCAAGGAGGATTCGGTGGAGAGAATCAAGGAAGTGGATGTGTATGGGAGTGTTGGCCGAATGTGGGGAAGGTTGAGTAGGGGATTTTCGACTGGGGAGTCTTCAGTTGTGCAAATTCGGCAATTAGAGTGGGTGAAGAAGCTGAATTTCTCTTTGGCATTTTAAGTTTCTTTTGTTGCATTTCGGGTTTCATTCTTTTTTGGCATCTCGTGCAACCTTTTACCATTCGGGTTTTATCGTTCTTTCTTCCTTTCATCTAATATTTCTCTGTTGCTGCCTACCTTCTGCCGAGTTATTCTTTCTCCTTTTAGTTTCCTCTTTGGCCGAACACAGCTCTGCTTTGCCGCTCGTAATTCTTTTCTTTTCTTAGCAAGATAGCCGTGCACCTCCTTTCTTTCTTTCTTTCTTCCTTGAGTCGGCCGAATCTATTAGGGTCTAAGTATCCTCTTCTCTTTGTGTCTAATCGTTTCTCAACCTCTTAGATTGGTTGGTAAGTGGTGACTATAGCAGAATGGAGGTTGGCTTTTTCTCCTTATTTGATTTCTGCTAACACTCTCTTTCCCGTTGAATGTTGTTAGGGACTCGTTTTCATTATCCAAGGAGTAGGCCGAATACTCTTCCATTGCAAGAGATCTAACGTTTCATGGTAAGTGAAGTGTTGTGACTAATCAAGGGGACGGTTGTTATCATAGGTGAATTGGAAGCGCGTCAAACTACAACCCATAACAGGTGTGTAATCGTACACCCAACTTTGGTTCTATCAATATGACGAATGAAGGTGTGTATTCACACCCCTGATGAATTGTGAACTGGCTAAAGCCGAAAAATCGATTAGCCAAGACTTCAGCATCTGAGGGCTCTCGTGTAACAGCCCGATGTTAACCCTAATCGAAACAGTGGTTTCGGGGCCACAAATCCGAGTCAGTAGAATATTTTAATATTATATTTGATGTCTATGATCTATAATTGAGCATGTGTTAAAGTTTCATGAGTTAATTTGTTTGTTTGTGTGTTGAATTTAAGGAAAAGGATAAATCGTATAAGTGGTAAAAGTAGCCTTTTATTTAATTGAGTGGCTTAATTTATGTGTCTTCTTATATATGTGGCCTTATGTTGTAAATTAGCCATTTAGCATGATAGTGGACGGCATTAGGCGTTGATTTTATATTAATATGTTTTTTATATACATATTTTATAAGTTAAAGTTTATATTTTATATTATAAGTTAATAATAAATAAAACATCAAAATAGAAAACCATTATCACTCATCTTGGTGCCGAAAAACACAAGAAAAAGAAAGAAAGAAAAGCTCTTAGGTTTCGGCTAGCTTAAAGCAAAAATTAAGGTATGATTTGGTTTTAGTTTTTGAGATCGTTGCTTAGTGTTTTAGTAAGCCCATGCTTGAATTTTGGAAATTGATGTGTATTTTGTGAGTTTCCATTGAAGGAAGTTTGTTGTTTTTGTTGTTTGATGATGAAATATTAATTATATGTGTTAAATTAACAAGTTTTGTCTTTGAATTTTTGATGAAATTGAGAAATTTGGATTAAATGGCAAAAATAAATTTTTGAAGGACTAAATTGCAAATAAATGAAATGTATGAGCTTGTATAAGGATTATAACATTCGGCCCTAAAGAAGTTTGCCCAAATTTTGCATATTGTGTGTTTTATGCTATAGGGACTAAATTGCAAAAAGTGTAAAATTTTAGGGGTAAAATTATAAATTTACTGATTTTGTGTTTTTGAACTAAATTGAATGAAAATATGTTAAATGAGCTAAATTTGTAATTTATTTAGACCAAGAACAAAAAGGATCGGGAGTGGATCAAGGAAAGGCGAAGTTAATCGAATAGTCGGGAAAACAAAGTCCGTCGATACTCGAGGTAAATTTTTAAGCAACTAAGTTAAATTGAATTTATTTATTTTATTATAAATTTGTAATTGTGTTTTATTAGAAGTATATATGAACAATGTGAGATAGCCGAATGTAATGTTGGTCGTGGGAGGAATATAAATAGCCAAATGTGATGTGGTTTTGGAGATTAATAAGATGATTTGAAAATATATATATATGTGTAATTGGGGTTTAAGTTTATATATATACATATGCATATTTAAGAGTAAAATGTAACATCCTGATTTAATGGGCCTGTGCATTTTGTGTGTAGATGGTTTAAAATATTAAATTGAGGGTTAGGGATCCAGATTGGGCTCAGAAATGGGCTGGCCTTGCCTAAATTTCTGTGTAGACACTCTAGCGCTCTAAAGGTAGTTATCTGTGTTTTAAATGACAAAATGGGCTTGTGGCCTAAAGGTAAGTAGCACTATAATGGAGCAGAGGGTGGCGTCAGTGGCAAGGAAGGGAGGAGGCCGGTTTTGGCCGTTTGAAGCCCAAGTAATTGGGCCAAATTCGACACTTAAAAGAGAGCAAGGGGGGACGACAACAAGGCTAAATTTTAGGGGTTTTTAATGTTTTAAAATATGTGGATATTATGCTGATAAAGGAGGGAGGAGTTGGAGCTAATTAAGTCTCTTTTGGAGGAGTTGTAGATTAGGATAAGGGGAAAAGATGAGAGCTAATCCAAGAAGTTAGTGTTGGCCGAAAATCAAACTCAGGAGAGGGGGAGGAATCGGTTTAGTATAGGCAAGGGGATGTGTCGAAATTTTAAAGGCCATCTTAAGCATTTGTTCTTTTTCTTCCTCTTCTCATCTTCACTCTTTCAAAAGCTGAAATCACCACTTCCCTCTCCACTTTCTTTCTTTATTCTTCTAGCCGAAACCCTCTAAAGTCTCATTAACTGCCGAACCCTGCTAATTTCTTTCTTTTCTCTTCCAAGTGCTTTAGCTGAAATCTCCCTCTTGTTCATTCTTTTTTTGGGATTTTCTTAAAAGCTGAAATTCCTAGATCTCTTCTCTTGTGTTTGCCGAATCTTCCTGCAAGGGGTAGCCGAAACCTTCTGTAGATGTAAGTGACGACTGTGCTATTTCTCCAAACTTTTCCGGCTTTCAGAGACCATAGCCGAATGGCTATAGGGAAATTGATCTTGTGTTTTTCTTTGTTTTGCAGCATTCCGGGATTTGAAGGAGATCCAATCGCTTAGGTTTCTAAATCAGTAGCACTCGAATCGTATTACTTTTGGGATTTCAAGGTAAGGAGATCTGTTAATTTAAATGTATAATTTAGGTAAAACACTAACCCTTGGCCGAATATAGGAGAGGCCTTATCTTCGCGTTCTTCCGGCTTTTGAGCAAAGTTGTAGACAAAGGGCAATAGATCTGATTAGTGAGGGTATCGACATAGAGAGTAGTACTACGTGTTATCAGGTGTGTAATTCCTCACACCATTTAGATTGTCTGTTAGTATGTGTAGATAAATCTGTTTACATTCTGTTAAATGCCGTAATCCCGGCATAACGGTTGAAAACCCGTAGAGGGTAAAAGCGAATCACCAGGTTAGTGATTTCTGTCATTCATAAGTGAATGTTTCTGTTGACATGATATTTTTTCTTGTGTATGCCGATTTCTATGTATGCACGGGGTTGGGAGATTAATAAAAGGGGAAGTGTTCTGTTGTAGTGGCTCTGCCATGATCTGTTGTAGTGGCTCTGCCACGATCTGTTCTGGTGACTATGTCACAACTCTGACGATGAGCAGCTAACTGTAGCATGACTGCCATCGATGGTGTGTAGCGGTGTGGGTTGATTGTAGAAATCCTCAATGGTGTGACTGGCAGGTAAGGGTGGTGTGTAGCGGATGGAAACCTAGGATTGGGTTGGGCCTTGCATAATTTCTGTTACATGATATTCTGTTATTCTGATTTGTGGGGCTAAGGCCCAATCTGATGGTGCACGAGGGTTGCACACTGAGTCTCGTGACTCACCCCGTTGTTTAACATTTTTCAGGAGACACGTAAAGCTTTGGACCGGGCTGGAGAGGAACACAAGGTGGCCATGCATGCGATTATTTTGGATACTGCAAAAGACATTAGTTTGTTTATTGATATTTAAAATTTTGGATTAGTTGGGTTTTTACTCCATTGTAATAAGGCCATGGGCCATTAGCTTTATAGTTTCGGTTTTTGGGCTTTACTTTCAGACACTTGAATTATTCGATAAAAATTTAAACTAAGGCATGTTCTAATTTTCGGTTTTTAATTCATAAAGGCATCTTATACAATTTATATCTTATATCTATTATCAAATTATTAAGTTTTCCGGTATAAATGTTTAAACTCGACAAATGTTTTCCAAAGATGTGACATGCTTTACTAAATCTTCTTAGTGACATGCCAGATCCGGTCGTGGTATTCGGGCCGGGTTTGGGGTGTTACAAATTGGTATTAGAGCCCGGTTCAAAACTCAGATTTGGTGTTTTGGGCTCAAAACGTTTTCTAAAGTTGGGTTTTTGAAACATGCATGTTTTTAAATAACACATGATGGTTTTTCTCGGCATGGCACCTGCGTCTCCAGCCCAAGTCCGCCATGTAAGTATACTGAACTCACTGTGTGTTATATATGTATGTGGGCTTGATGGGCTTTATGGGACGTAGATTATCTTAGTTAGAACTTGATGGACTCTAGGCTTAGCTTAAACAACTTCTTAAATCTCATAAGACTTAATCTATCCAGACAAACCCGTGAACAAATCACTGGGTTAGGGTGTGGCAACAGGCATGCACATGTCTAGGATTGGATCCGGAAGAGCCTGATACTTAAGCAGTCCTTGTGACTCACCTCCTCTTCGCTGGAATCCTACCAGGTGTGTAGTGACTGTTCACCTTAGCCATGAGGATCTGTTAACAGGCCAAAATCTATAATTAAAACCTAAAAGGGACCAGCCATCCTATTCGTTTTTAAATTACTAAATCACCCTTGATTTGTGAAATGACCAAAATATCCCTGATTTGCACAATTACTAAATTACCCCTGATTTATAAAATGACTGAAATAACCCCAGATTGCAAAATTACCAAGATACCCTTATTTCACAAAATTACTAAGGAACCCTATTTTGCAAAATTACCGAAACACCCCCAAGTTTTGTAAAATTTCCAAAATGCACTTGGTTTGTGAAAATTCCCAAAACAACCGAAATGTTATAAAATACTCATGTTTTGTAAACTTACCCGAAAGCCCCTAGATTTACAAGAGTAACCCGGTTTGTGAAATGAAATTTTCCAAAGTACCCCGTTGTTTCAAAAAAAAAAAAACAACAACAAACACAACATACAACAACAATCAAAAACCCCAAAACCGGAACGCCACTATTATTCTTTTGAAAATCAAATTCTCCAAAATACCCCCGTTTTAAATTAATATATATATACATACCTCTATCTCAAAAATTACCAAGAAAATTTATTTTGTCAAATTACAAACATACCCTGTAGGATGAAATTGCGGAAAAACCCCTGGGTGGTGGAATGACGAAAACACCCTTAAGTGATAAATGTGTGTGCATGGATGCTACTTGTATGATGAATGTTGAATGTATGATGTAGTTCCCAGAACTAGGAGGAGTAGTTTTGAGACTGAAACACGTAGATATAATTTAGAATTCGAAAGAATCACTATCGAAATGACTATTCATAAAACTGTTCGTGGGTAATCAGTGGAAGAAAACTAATAACTCATAAAATTTTTAATCAGATAAACGCCAATCGGAAGAATGAGTACAAGAGGTCGAGGACGTCCGCCGTGTGGTCGTGGTAGGGGTAGGATGACCGTTTCAGAGCCAGTAGGGTCTGGCCACGGGTCAGGAAACGAGATACCAGATACGCCAGCTGTGGAGGGAGAACTCCGGGACCAGGCGACTGGAGATGATACGATATCTCAGGCGATGCTACGAGTCCTTAAGAGAGTTGCTGGGGCAGGCACGGGTTCAGGAGTTCAGAAATCTATGTCGGAACGACTCCGAGCCAACGGAGCGGAGATGTTTAGGGGTGCTTCTGGCGTAACCCCTAATACAGCTGAGTATTGGTTAGAGGCAAGTGAGCGTATAATGGATGACCTTGACTTCACCGTAGAGGAGAAGTTGAAGGGGGTCGTGTCTCTTCTTTTAGACGAGGCTTATCAGTGGTGGCTCACGGTAAAAGAGGGTACTACCGCATACCGGATTGGCTGGTATCTCTTTAAGGAGTCATTCCAGGAGAAGTACGTTGGGGCCGGCTATATGGATTCGCAAAGAAAGGCATTCCTAAACTTGGTACAGGGAAGTAAGTCTGTATCTGAATACGAGGCGGAGTTTCTGCGGTTGAGCCGTTACGCTCGAGGGATTGTGGCGACTGACTATGAGCGTTGCGTACGGTTCCAGGATGGACTAAGGGATGAGCTGAGGGTATTAGTAGCACCGTAGCGGGAAAGGGACTTTACAGTTTTGGTTGAGAAAGCTAAGATATTTGAGGAGGTTAAGCAGACTGAGAAACAGAATAAGGATAAGGATAGGAATAGGAATAAGAGGAAGTTTGGGCCATCGGGATCATCTGGAAATTTTCAGAAAAGGCCTAGGTCTGATGGGCCAGCTTGTGCTCTGACGGGTTAGAATCGATCATGTCCTTCGTGTGGGAAGATACATTATGGGGAGTGCAGAAGGAGAACCGGTGGATGCTTTAGGTGTGGATCCACGGAGCATATGATTAAGGACTGTCCCCAGGTGAATCAGGCATAGCCTGCGGGACGAGGTTCTGATCAGGTTAGGAGAGGTGGTCAGCCAGTACCGAGGGGTCGTGGCGCAGCCAGGGAAGGAAATGGGTCTGGTCGTGGTCGTGGAGCACCTGGTAGGGGTGCAGGTAATGTAGATGCAAGGCAGTCGGGTTTAGTTTATGCAGCTCGTCGACGGGAGGATGGTGACGCACCGGACGTCATAACCGGTACGTTTCTTATTATCGATAACCCTTTTCTTGCCTTGATTGATATTGGGTCAACCCACTCCTATGTTGCATGTTCGGTATCTGAGACCCTAAGTATAGACTCTGAAACAACTACTAGGAAGATGACTGTGGTTAGTCCTTTAGGACAATCTAGGGTAGTGGGCAAACTATTTAAGGATGTACCTTTAGAGACTCAAGGAGTAGTGTTCCCGGTAGACTTAATGGAATTACTGTTTGGAGAGTTTGATCTTATCCTAGGAATGGATTGGTTGACTAAACATCATGCTAAGTTGGATTGTGGGACTAAGCGCATGGTGTTGAGTACCCCGGAAGGCGGGGAGGTGGTTGTGTTAGGAGAAGGAAGGAATTATTTGTCCAACGTAGTATCTGCATTGAAGGCTATTAAGATGATTCGGAAAGGATGCAATGCATTTCTAGCTTTTATCAGTGCTTTGGATGCTAAGGAGGTGACTGTCGATGAGGTAAGAACAGTGAAGGAATTCGTAGATGTCTTTCCGGAGGAGTTGCCAGGGTTACCACCAGATCGCGAAGTAGAGTTTGGAATAGAGCTACTTCCAGGTACGGCTCCGGTATCCATTGCTCCTTATTGAATGGCACCGAAGGAGCTAGTGGAGCACAAAGCTCAGATTCAGGAACTGTTGGATCGAGGTTTTATTCGACCGAGTGTGTCTCCGTGGGGAGTGCCGGTCCTATTCATGAAGAAGAAGGACGGATCCATGCGTATGTGTGTGGACTACCGTCAATTGAATAAGTTAACAATTAAGAACAAGTACCCGCTGCCGAGAATCGACGATCTGTTCGATCAGCTCAAAGGAGCTTCTGTCTTTTCTAAGATTGACTTAAGGTCGGGATATCATCAGTTAAGGGTAAAGGATGGAGACATTCATAAGACGGCGTTTCAAACTCGGTACGGTCATTACGAATTTTTGGCGATGCCGTTCGGGTTGATGAATGCGCCAGCGACATTTATGGATATGATAAACCGGGTATTGAGAAGGAGCCAGTGCAAATCTTGGATCGAGACGTAAAGGTGTTGAGAAGGAAGTCCGTCCCTCTGGTCAAAGTTTTGTGGCGGAACCACGGTGCGGAAGAAGCGACATGGGAGCCAGAGGATGTTATGCGATAGCAGTATCCCCATCTCTTCTGATCAGGTAAATTTCGAGGCCAAAATTTATTTTAAGGGGGTAGAACTGTAACATCCTGATTTAATGGGCCTGTGCATTTTGTGTGTAGATGGTTTAAAATATTAAATTGAGGGTTAGCGGTCCAGATTGGGCTCAAAAATGGGCTGAGGCCTTGACTAAATTTCTGTGTAGACACTCTAGTGCTCTAAAGGTAGTTATCTGTGTTTTAAATGACAAAATGGGCTTGTGGCCCAAAGGTAAGTAGCGCTATAATGGAGCAGAGGGTGGTGTCAGTGGCAAGGAAGGGAGGAGGCCAGTTTTGGCCGTTTGAAGCCCAAGTAATTGGGCCAAATTCGGCACTTAAAAGGGAGCAAGGGGGGAACGGCAACAAGGCTAAACTTTAGGGGTTTTTAATGTTTTAAAATATGTGGATATTATGCTGATAAAGGAGGGAGGAGTTAGAGCTAATTAAGTCTCTTTTGGAGGAGTTGTAGATTAGGATAAGGGGAAAAGATGAGAGCTAATCCAGGAAGTTAGTGTTGGCCGAAAATCAAACTCAAGAGAGAGGGAGTAATCAGTTTAGTATAGGCAAGGGGATGTGCCGAAATTTTAAAGGCCATCTTAAGCATTTGTTCTTTTTCTTCCTCTTCTCATCTTCACTCTTTCAAAAGCCGAAATCACCACTTCCCTCTCCACTTTCTTTTCTTTATTCTTCTAGCCGAAACCCTCTGAAGTCTCATTAACTGAAACACCCCAAACCCGGCCCACGAGCCATGACCGGATCTGGTATGTTCCTTGAGTAAAACGGTTCAAAACTTGTTTGTTTCTTTGGAAAGCTTTGGGTGATTTTGGAGAGAGATTGGTTGGTCTTGTGTTCGAGTTGTAAACGAGTTTATTTTCGAAGTCTAGATTTTAGTAAAACTTTATTAAAATACTTGAAAACAATAAGGTTAAAAGTATTGTCGAGTTATTAAGGTTTACCCTTTTATTTTGAAGTCCATTTGTGATTAAGTGTCACATTTAGATTTTATTTTGAAAACATTACTTAAACTTTGATTTGATAAAAATTGTATCATACTAAAACAATTAATACGCATGCATAAATAGTTTAGTAGTAAACACCTTATCACATCAACATAAAAACCGAAATAAATCCAAAGTACTTAAATAAATAGTCTTTAAATGAATAACTTTAAGCTGAGCATGGCCACCACTAAGCTCCTGCCGACCCGGTCCATCACTGAGTGTCTCCTGAAAAATATCCCACAACGGGGTAAGTCAAACAGACTCAGTGTGTAACAACCAACACTAAGTCCTAACGATTCAGGCATATCAGATCATACATACACATATAGCAATTAAATATAATGATGCAATCCCGAACCCAAACCTAGAAACCATCTGCTACACATCACCCGTACCAACCATCACACCGTGGGGACTACTAAGTCGACCCTCCATCCGCTACACACCATTGAAGGTAGTCGCTGCAGTCGACTGGTACATCGTCCTTATAAATTCGTGGCATAGCCACCAGATAATAATAATTTTGTGACATAGGTCACCACATTCAGATTACGTGACATAAGTCACCACATTCAGATATTGTGGTATGAACCACCAGATCACTTCCCCTTAATATAACACCCATATGCCCCATATATCATACATATCATGCAATCTCATGCCCTAGGCCTTATTTCACATTCATAACATTTTCACATTTGTGTCATAACAGGTATTCTTACTATTGACATAACTTTAGAGAATAACGTACCTGAGTACTCTGTACCATTTGTATGGTACCTTTGGCCACTTCCATATTATTATTAACATACACATAATATTAGAACCATAAATCTATCAGGAAATAGAGCGGGGTTACACACCTGATTTACTTAGCGAGTTTACTGAATCCCGAAAATCTACCAAAACCGATTGCACTCCTTCCTAATACCCATAGGTGAAATCGGGTAGGCACTAATACTAAAATATGGCCTTGGCCGAATGTTAAGACTTCTTTACCTTGTGGATCTAAATCCCGAAATTAGTCACTTGGCTATGGAGATGTCGAATACCTACAAGTCTTATGTTAGATTTAATTCTAACATTTATTGAACTTAAAACAAATGGCCTTCGGCCTAGTATCATACTTCCCTTACCTTAGACTTTGAAATCCCGAATAATCTCCCTAGAATTCGGCTACAATGGAAATCCCGAAACTCACCTTCCAAGTTTCGGCCAACAAGAATAGGAAGGATTAGATTTTGATTTCAACAGTCAGAAGGAGAATAAAGAAAGTAAATCGACATAGGTGAGGTTCCTTACCAAATAAGAAAGACCAAAACACAATTGGTCAACCACCTTCACAAAATTGACAAGAACACTTGCAGAAGAAATCGATTCAAAGAGTGATAAAGGAGTGAACTTTCGGCTTTAGGATTTACTGAGCAATCGGCTAGAGTTTACTTTGAGATTCGGCTTTTAGAGAATCAAAAAGGAGAAGAGAATGATTTGCAGAGAGATTCGGCTATGTAGTGAGTAGCAAAAAAAAAAGGAAGAAGAGAGAAAGAACACAAGTTGCTCCCTCTTTGGGAATTTTCGGCACAAATGAAACAAAGATGAGAAGAGGAGAAATTTCAGCACATAACCCCTTCCTAAATTCGGCTAGCCTTTAAACACTAGCTACTCCTTGCTTTTCTCCTATTTCATCTCTTCTTTGCATAATCAAAATAATTTAAAATAAAATCATCATTTATCTTCTACTTAGCCGAAATTTTAAAAGGATTAGACCACATCTTAAACTCATCCCTTAGTGCCCCATTGCCGTCCACCTCTCTTGCTCCTTGCAGCAAAATAAAACTCTTTTATTTGCTCCCCTTGTGACTCGAACCCAAGCCCTTACACCCTACATATGGCGTCACTTACCTAGGCTTTAAGTGGCGCTTTCATGCCACTTTACCAAGGCCATTTTTGTGTCATAATTCCCCTACTAATTTTCTTAAGGCCTCCTCTGCCTAGCTTCCTCTTTTAAACTTAAAATTGAGTAATTTCGAAGGTATTCACCTACACTCTAAGGTTCACAAAATTCATACAACACAATCAGAACACACATAGGCATGCTACTTCATACAATTTAGCATTAATGCATAAGCCATAAATCCCGGATATTACATTAACTGCCGAACCCCTGCTAATTGCTTTCTTTTCACTTCCAAGTGCTTTAGCCGAAATCTCCCTCTTGTTCATTCTTTTTCGGGATTTTCTTAAAAGTCGAAGTTCCTAGATCTCTTCTCTTGTGTTTGCCAAATCTTCCTGCAAGGGGTAGCCGAAACCTTCTGTAGAGGTAAGTGACGACTGTGCTATTTCTCCAAACTTTTCTGGCTTTTAGAGACCATAGCCGAATGGCTATAGGGAAACTGATCTTGTGTTTTTCTTTGTTTTGCGGCATTCCGGGATTTGAAGGAGATCCAATCGCTTAGGTTTCTAAATCAGTAGCACTCGGATCGTATTACTTTCTGGATTTCAAGGTTAGGAGATCTGTTAATTTAAACGTATAATTCAGGTAAAACACTAACCCTTGGCTGAATATAGGAGAGGCCTTATCTTCGCGTTTTTCCGGCTTTTGAGCAAAGTTGTAGACAAAGGGCAGTAGATCTAATTAGTGAAGGTATCGACATAGAGAGTAGTACTACATGTTATCATGTGTGTAATTCCTCACACTATTTAGATTGTCTGTTAGTATGTGTAGATAAGTCTGTTTACATTCTGTTAAATGCCGTAATCCCGGCATAACGGTTGAAAACCCGAAGAGGGTAAAAGTGAATCACTAGGTTAGTGATTTCTGTCATTCATAAGTGAATGTTTCTATTGAGATGATATGTTTTCTTGTGTATGCCGATTTCTATGTATGCACGGGGTTGGGAGATTAATAAAAGGGGAAGTGTTCTGTTGTAATGGCTCTGCCACGATCTGTTCTGGTGACTATGTCACAACTCTGACGATGAGCAGCTAACTGCAGCATGACTGCCATCGATGGTGTGTAGCGGTGTGGGTTGATTGTAGAAATCCCCAATGGTGTTTAACATTTTTCAGGAGACACGTAAAGCTTTGGACCGGGCTGGGGAGGAAATTACCAAAATACCCTCGAAGGGTGAAATTATCAAAATACCCTCGAAGGGTAAAATTATCGAAATACCCCCTATGGGTGAAATTACTGATTTACCCCTAATCGACAAAATGACTGTTATACCCTTAGTGGTAGCTTAAGTGATGTGTGTGTGATATTTATATGACTGATTATGATTGTGACATATTGCATACATGAATTATTTATGACACCACAATCTGCATTGGGGTTGGGATTTGTATTTGGAGGAAGTACTGTACTAATGGCTCTGCCACGTTTTACTGATTTAGTGGCTTCGCCACGTATTCTGATTTTAGTGGCTTGCCCCACGTTTACTGTCATTAGCAGCTTTGCTGCGTTACTACTAGCAGTTATGCTGTGATATTGGTGTGTTGGCTGGGTGGGTCGACTTGGTCCCTACATGGTGTGTTGGTTGGTACGAGTGGTGTGTTGGCTGGACTGGGTTGGGTTGCATTACTGCTCTGTTCTGTGATCATTTGGGCTTAGGCCCACACTACTACTGTATAGGGCTAAAGCCCAGACTGAACTGATACTGAATAGGGCTCATGCCCAGACTATTATTGCATGATTGGGGATTACACACTGAGTTCTCGTAACTCACCTTTTTCTTTAACTGCGGAGGTAATCCCCAGCCTTAGATGATTTGGTGCTGCGAGGGACTCGAAGGTGGCGACAGGCTTGATGTGATTTAATCTTAAACTTAGTTATTTTATTTTTAATATATTGGGCTAATAATTTTGTAATAAGGCCATTTGGGGGTTTAACTTTTATTAGGTGTTTATCGTTATTTCAACCTGCTAGTCTAGGAAACACTGGTTTTTAAAGCAATAATCGTTTTTGAAAATTACATTTTCGAATCTAAAAGTTTACAACAAAAAATGCTTCCGCGATTTTTTTTAAATTGATAAAGCTTATAACAATTGATACGACCTATAATCGGACAACATGGTTTTACAACACTGACATTTTCAAAACAATTGTTAAACAGGATTTAAAATTTAGTACTGAAATTTTATCGACAAACTCGATTTTCAAATGATACTTCGATGTGACACTTTAGATCCAGTCGTGACGTCTAGGCCGAGTTTGAGGTGTTAAATTTAGTGGTATCAGAGCCCAGTTGCAAAAATCGACTATGGAATTGGTTTTTGCAAATTTTCTAAATCTGTCTAAATTTTGGTTTAAAAAGAAATGTTGTTACTTAAGGTGTGGCACACCGAGTCTTCGGCACCAAATCTGTAAGTTCTCTGACACTGTTTCCTGTTATATACTGAAATGATTGTACTGAGAAACTACTAAGGATAGTAGTAGAGTATTGAAACTCTTTAGCTAGAGTAAATTGAGACTGTAGGAGACTGAAAACTATAGTGAGGTTTCGATCTGCAAAAACAACTCTAATTTCTTTTCATCATAAAATATCCGTTATTAATTATTTGAATTATAAATTGACGCATAAAACTCTTAAATCAGATAAATATGCTACATCAAAATGAGCACAAGAGGTCGCGAAAGGGGTACACGTGGCCGCGGTAGAGGCCGAGAAGGTGCTAGGGCTAGGTCTTCAGCATCGAGCCATATGCCTGCTAGGGAGGCACTAGCCTCACCAGTAACTGAAATGGGGTCTCATGACTGAGCCATTAGGGATGATGCTCTATCCTAAGTAATGTTACGGGTTCTTGAAAGGGTTACAGAGCAAGTATTGGGTTAGTGGGCCGAGGGTCAATTTTTGAGTGACTCCGGTCTAATGGAATGAAAATCTTCAGGGGCATTTCTGGTGTAGTCCCGAACCTAGTGAAATATTGGCTAGAGGCTACCAAACGAATAATGGACGATCTTGATTTTACTGTGGAATAGAAACTGAAAGGAGCAGTGTCCTTACTGAGAGATGAGGCATATCAGTGGTGGCTCACTGTAAGAGAGGGTACACAGGCCGACCGTTTGACTTGGGATTTCTTCAAGACGGCCTTCCAAGGAAAATATGTTGGGGCAAGTTATGTGGATGCCCTAAGGAAGGAGTTTCTAAGTCTGATTCAAGGGAATAGGTCTATAGTAGAGTATGAGGCAGAGTTCCTGCGGTTGAGCCAGTATGCTCGGGGCATAGTCGTGACTAAGTATGAACACTGTGTGCGTTTCAAGGATGGTCTCCGAGATGAGTTGCGGGTGTTGATAGCTCTGCAGAGGGAGCGAGACTTTGCTTCCGTTGCGGAGAAAGTAAAAATTACCGAGGATGTGAAGCACTCAGAGAGCCAGAATAGTGAGAAGGATAGAAGCCGAAATAAGAGGGATTTTGGGCCCTCAAGTTCTTTTGGTGGGCCTAAGAAGAAGTTTAGATTTGATGGACCAGTCCGAGCTGGGGTCCCTGTTGTTGCTACTAGATTGCAGCCTTGCGTTGATTGCGGGAGGGCTCACTACGGGGAGTGCTGGAAAAGAACTGTGGCATGTTTTAGATGTCGGTCCATGGATCACCAGGTCAAGAACTGTACGCAGAGGCCTATTCAGATGTAAGCCACAAGTTAAGGCTATGTTCAACCAGGGAGAGGTGGTCAGTAGCCACCGAGAGGCCGTGGTCAGGCCAGAGGGGAAATGGATTGGGTAGAGATCGTGGAGCACCAGGCAGAGGTGCTGGTAACACTGAGGTGAGATGCATCATTGGTCTATGCTACTCGGCGCCGAGAGGATGGCGACGCTCCTGACGTCATAACTGGTATGTTCCTCATTTATAATGTACCATATACTGCTTTAATTGATATTGGGTCTACGCACTCGTATGTTGCATATACTGTGTCTGGGACGTTGGGTATGCAGTTTGAAATTACTGATAGTGAAATGTGAGTGATAAGTCCACTGGGATAGTGATTAGAGTGAATAAGCTGTTTAGAGACATGCCCCTAAAAGTCTAAGGGGTTGTCTTTCCGACGGATTTGATGGAACTGTCGTTTGGAGAATTTGATCTTATTTTGGGCATGGATTGGCTAGTGAAGCACCGTGCGAATTTGGATGTATGGTATTGAAATCTTCTGAGGATGAGGAGGTGGCTGCGATAGAGGAGCGAATGGATTATCTATCTAATGTAATGTCAGCTTTAAGGCTGAGAAACTGGTTCGCAAAGGTTGCGAGGCGTTCTTAGCTTATGTCAGCATATCTGATTCTAAAGGTCCATCTATTGGGGATGTCAGAACTGTGAAGGAGTTTTCGGATGTATTTCACAAAAATCTTCCTGGCTTGCCTCCAAACCATGAGGTCGAATTTGGTATCGAGCTCTTACCTGGAACAGCTCTGGTGTCTATCGCCCCTTATAGGATGGCATCGAAGGAGCTGGTAGAGTTAAAGGGTCAAATTCAAGAGCTACTGGACTGAGGATTCATTCGGCCTAGTGTGTCTTCATGGGGAGCACCGATGTTGTTCATGAAGAATAAGGATGGGTCCATGCGCATGTGCATCGATTATCGTCAACTGAACAAACAGACGATTAAAAACAATTACCCTTTACCAAGGATAGATGATCTGTTCGACCAGCTGCGTGGAGCTTTCGTTTTTTCCAAGATAGATCTTCGATCTGGGTACCATCAGCTAAGGGTTAAGGAGGTGGATGTGTATGAGATTGCGTTCAGGACTCGGTATGGGCATTACGAGTTTCTGGTCATGCCGTTTGGGTTGACGAATACACCAGCTACTTTCATGGATTTGATGAACCGGGTATTCCAGCCTTATTTGGACCGATTCATAGTGGTGTTTATCGATGACATCCTAGTGTATTCAACCGAGGAGGATCTTGATTCGCATCTACGAATTGTATTGCAAATACTGATGGAAAAACAACTTTATGCAAAGTTCAGCAAGTGTGAGTTCTGGCTGCGAGAAGTGACATTTCTAGGTCACGTGGTGTTCGCCGAGGGGATTAGGGCTATTCCTCAAAAAATTGAGGCTGTATTGGATTGGAAACCACCGAAGACTGTATCTCAGATTCAAAGTTTTCTGGGTCTGGCTGGATATTACAGACATTTTGTGGAGGGGTTTTCATTGATTCTTCACCTCTAACATAGTTGCTGCGAAAAGGGGTACCGTTTAATTGGACTGAAAAGCAGCAAGAGAGTTTTGAGAAACTGAAGAAAGTCCTGACTAAAGCCCAGTGTTAATTCAACCAGAGTCTGGGAAGGATTTTTTTATCTACTGTGATGCATCGCACACTAGATTGGTATGTGTGTTGATCTAAGAGGGTAAGGTGGTTGCTTACGCGTCTCGCTAGCTTAAGCCTCACAAGGCGAATTACCCCACGCACGACTTGGAGTTAGCTGCGGTATTATTCACACTGAAGATTTGGAGACATTATTTATACGGGGAGAAGTCTACTATTTACACAGACCATAAAAGCCTCAAGTATCTCCTTACCCAAAAGGAGTTGAATCTTAGGCAACGAAGATGGATAGAGTTGCTTAAGGATTATGATTGCTTGATTGAGTACCATTCGGGTAAAGCTAACGTAGTAGTGGATGTACTGAGCCATAAGGTTGTATCTGATCTGAGAGCAATGTTTGCTCGTCTCTGCCTATTTGAGGATGGTAGTCTGTTGGCTGAACTCCAAGTGAGACCGACCTGGATTGATCAAATTAGGGAAAAGCAATTGCTGGATGAATCGTTGGTTCCTCGTTTTGGACTGGGGAGACTGCGGATTTTTGGGCTAAATAGTGAGGGAGTACTATGCTTCCGTCGGAGAGTCTGTGTACCGAGGGATTCTGAGTTAAGGTAGTCTATACTGCGAGAGACGCATAGTAGTCCATAAGCTATGCACCCTGGCGGAAACAAGTTATAGTGAGATCTGCGTGAACTGTAATGGTGGCCAGGGCTCAAGCACGAGGTTATAGATTTCGTGACTAAGTGTCTGACATGCCAGCAAGTTAAGCCTGAGCATCAACTGCCCTCTAGATTACTGCATCCCGTTCAGATTCCACTCTGGAAGTGGGAAAGGGTAACGGTGGGATTTATTAGTGGGCTACCCTTGACGCCTACTAAGAAGGATTTGGTATGGGTTATTGTGGATCGACTTACTAAATCCACTCACTTCATACCAGTGTGCACAAATTATTCATTGTAGAAGTTGGCTAAGTTATACATAGCTGAGATTGTGAGACTACATGGGGTACTAGTGTCTATCATTTCGGAAAGAGATCCTAGATTCACATCCCGATTCTAAAGAGTGTTGCACGAAGCTTTGAGTACAAGGTTGGATTTCAGCACGGCATTCCATCCTCAGACTGATAGTCAGTCAGAGAGGGTGATCCAGATATTGGAAGGCATGCTAAGAAGCTGTGTAATTGATTTCAGAGGCAGTTGGGAATACTACTTGCCCTTAGTAGAGTTTGCATATAGCTACAGCTACCAATCTAGTATTCAGATGGCACTCTACGATGCGTTATATGGTCGTAGGTCTCGTACCCCTACTTATTGGACACACCTGGGTGAGCGGCGAGTGTTGGGGCCAAAGCTCATTTCTGAAACCGAAGAAAAAGTAAAGTTGATTCGAGATCAGTGATCGTGTCTGTCGAGTCTTAAAAATTCATATAAAGAATTATCGAACCTGGAAACTAACTATGACATCAATTTGAGGCAAGCACACCTATCGAACAATAGTATAGTTAAGGCAAGACCGGAGAGTCGAATCCCAAAGGAACCAAAAGTACTACTACTAACTCTCTTTTTATTATTTAGCCTAAGAATAAAGGGATTTATTTATCTAATCTAAATTAATTAACTACTAAACTAAAGATGCAAAGACAAAGAGAAAGAGTTTGCGAAAATAACTTGAGGAAAAACCAGTTGATTAAGAGAACATCCAAGGAAGAATCCACTTAGACTTCACTTGTTATCTAACTCTGAACCAGACGATTTATTCACTTGACTTGATCCGTAAGATTCCCTAAGTTATATTAATCCCTCTCTCGAGGCGACTAAAGTCTAACGCTAAGTTGATTAATTGAAATGTCTTTCTAATTAAAACTCCTAGAATTGCATTAACTCGATCTATGGACTCCCATATTAGGTTTCACCCTAATCCGGCAAAATCTCGTCACCTATCTCTAGGCGCGCGATCAACTCCACTTAATTATGCTAGATCTACCCTTAGGCAGGGACTTTTTCTCCTCCACCTAAGCACATCATACTTGAATAAATATCCCAGAAATATCAACACAAGAATTAAGAACACATAATTAAGAACAAGTCAAATACTTATCATATAGTTCAGCAAATGATAACAAGATTCATCTTAGGTTTCATCCCCTCAGGTATCTGAGAGTTTAGTTCATAACAATAAAAGAAAACATCTCAAAAGAAAAGATAAAACAAAACATATGAAATCCTTAAAACCTCTTGAAGGAATTGAATGAGAGATCATCCGTCTTGAGTATAACTTGGCTTCTTGAGATGGATCAACTGGCTATCTTCGAGTAAATCTCCACAAATCGACCCTCTCTGGTCTAGCTGGACTCCCCCTGACTAAAGCCTTGGGTTCCCCCTTTTCTGGTCATACTTAGGGTGTTTATAAAGGATTCGGAATGTGTTTCATTGCCCCTAAGTATCCAAATCCGAGTGAAACTCTTCTTTCCTACGGCAGGGACACGCTCATGGCACATGCCCGTGTAAGTCGTGGCCAGGCCGTGTTCGAACCTATTAAATGAGGCACGACCGTGTGGTCCTGGGCCTAGGCCGTGTGGATTTCATGATATGGCCCATTTACTCTGTTTTGGGCCCGTTTTCCATTCTTTTCGTCATTGGGTGCTCTCCTGAGTATAAAACATGAAAACAAAGGATTAAGAGCACGGAATTACACAATTTAGGGCTTAAATCATCCAAAAGCATGCTAAATGTGGGCTTAATATATGTTACTTTTACGATTTATCAAATACCCCCACACTTAAGCTTTGGCTTGTCTTCAAGCAAAATTCTCAACTCACAATTAAACGAACTTCCCTGATTCACAATATTCATCAATAGTGTTTCATCATAATTCATAGATAATTCACACATGGATAACTCAACTCAAAGAGTCCTAAAGATTCAAACAATCAAAGTCATAGTTTTATAGTATGAAAACATAGGTGTTTCCCCTTACCTGAATAATTACCTCTGATTCAAAATCGACAAGAATTGACATCCTCACTAAAGATTCACTCAAACCACTCGAATTGTTTAAGGTTTACAATTAAGCACTCAAAATTCAAACATGAAGAGTTAATCCTATAAGCTTGCATGAAAATCAAATCTCCACCACTGTAAAATGAGATGATACACAAATCAAAAGGTCTTTAATAGGGTTGTAACGGGGCTTAGGTTAAAGGTGTGGATAAAAGCTGAATTCGCAGGTTAGAATCGAGATTGACCTGACAAATTACCTAACTAGAAATAGTTAACTAATAATGAATAATTATATTGACTGGAAACTAATAAAACGAGCTTCTTTTTCAAGATTTGGAATTTACATGTATAAGCTCATAGAACTAATAATGAACATATTTCGAAATTTTCTTCTTGTTTTTTTTAAGAACAAGTCAAATGTGTGATAAATGATAAATTTAACTACTTGAAATAAAGATCATAGTTAGGCAACTGATCAAATCAAATCTCGACATAAGGGTAGTCAAAAGGAATGGTGATAACAAATACAAAGGGTTTTGGGTTAATATTAGTGGGTGAGTAAAAAAAAGGGTTGTTAGGATCAACGGGGTTTACTATGGGTTAGTTATGAATGTCGGCTTTTTAATGGAGTAAGTGGGCTAAAACCTAGGTGCCTTTATCATCTCGGTATATCAAATCATAGGTGTGATCTCGACATGTATAGTCAATGTAAGTTCTAGAATAACAGATCAATGTTGACACACTCATAATCAATAAAGTAAGCATGAAAAAGAATATATGCTCTTATAAGGTTCAAAAGCTCACAAAAAATTATGGGTTCTTGATGTCAACCTCGTAAATTTCAAATTTCAAGGCAACGTTCAGATTCAGATAGACAACCTACCAAACTTTTAAATTTTATAAAAATAAACTTATCATGCTTGATTCTCTAGTATCCTTCAAATTTAATATTAATGGACAGTTATCAATGACTTAATCTAAAACATATCAACAATTATCATAAATCAAAGGGGATTTCATTCTAATCATAATATGAAAAACTTACTTCAAGACAAGATATCATTCAGGGATTTAAGAATAATGAAGAAAGTTAGGCACTTTCTTAAAATAACTATTTACCCCCAACACTTAAGATGTACATTGCCCTCAATGTACAAAGATATATATGCATTTTAAGAGAGAGAGAGAGGTGAGACTTCCTGAATTTGGATGGTTTCCTGGAGTTGGGATCGATAGGGGTGGTGGCTGCTACCGAGCTCTGCGCTAGATGAAGAAATTGGGGAGCTCGTAGAGAATTAGCCAGGAATTATTAAGACACATTTAAAATAAACTAAATATATAATTAAATACAAGAAAGATAAAGATGATGGAAATAGAAATGTAAATTAAATTAAAATGAAAGATGAATGGACCAAATAGTCCTTATTGTTGGATGGTTCGCGAGGTGGGTGTGACCTCTAAGGCTGCGGAGGTGTTGGCGTTGGCGGAAGTGGCTTGATTCCCAAGCAGCCTTTAGATCCTCTAAGGCTGCATTAAGGTGGTGGTCGTGGTTCCAGTGTGATTCACTAGTAGCTTTTTGAACCTAACACTAAGAAACTAAAATAAAATAAACTAAAAGATAGTCAAAGAGAAGGAAAATAGTGAAGATAAAAGTAAAACAAAAGATAAATGGTCTCAAAGACCCTTGGCTTGTCGAGTGGATGAAGTGGCCGACATGAACTTCTGTAGATCGGTCTCCATGAGGGAGACTGTGCTGGGATCCTTCCGCTTCTTCGACATAGATGTGGGGTAGCTCAATGGTTGTTGGCAAGGGTTTGGAAGTTTTAGGAAGGTTGTTGCCTTTGATTTCTTTGACTGCCCCAGAAGAAATTGAGGTGGTTCTTCCAACCTGCTTTATAAGTATTACTATAAGGGTTATTGTTAGATCAGAAATTGTTACCCATATAGTTCATTTGCTCGCTCCCCATGCCCTGTCCGTAGGGTGGGTACTCAGGATTCGCCACGCCCTCACTTGTCTCGCACTGCATTACTGGATGGGCCTGCGAAGAACCATAGAAACTATCCAATTTTTTATGTAGCAACTCTACCTGATTTGATAGCGCGATTACTGCGTCGAGGTTGAAAACTCCGGCTGCTTTGGCTGGCCTTGTCCCTGTAACTTGCCGCTGATAGTTATTCAGTGACATCTCCTCTATAAACTCGTAGGCTGCTTCAGGAGTTTTGTTGTTCAGGATTCTGCCGGCTGCTGAATCGATTAGTTGCCTTGTTGAGGGGTTCACACCGTTGTAAAAAGTTTGGACCTGTAGCCACACTGGTAATCCATGGTGTGGGCACCTTCTCAACAAATCCTTGTATCTCCCATGCATCGTAAAGTGTCTCTAAATCCATCGGCACAAAAGAAGAGATATCATTCCTTAACTTCGCTGTTTTGGCCAGCGGAAAATATTTCAATAAAAATTTTTCGGTCATTTGGTCCCATGTAGTGATTGGTCCTTGTGGAAGAGAATGTAACCACAGTTTGGCTTTGTTCCTTAGGGAAAAGGGAAATAACCGGAGACGGATGGCATCATCAGAAACGCTATTTATCTTAAAGGTATCACAGAATTCTAGAAAATGCACTAAGTGAATGTTAGGATCCTCATCCCGCAAGCCATCAAATTGAACAAACTGTTGTATCATCTGTATAGTGTTAGGTTTCATTTCAAAATTATTTGCAGCAATAGCAGGCCTACCAATACTAGGCTTAGTTCCAGTTAAACTAGGTTTAGCATTACATAGCACGTAGAGCATGATGTTCGGCCATCTCTGGAGGTGGCGGATTATTCTCTGTCATCTCTTCTGTAATATTTATTTTGGCTTCTTGCTCTTCTTCTATGTAGTTTAAGCTTCGCCTTATTTCTCTGCGATTTCTGCGAACGGTACCTTAAATATCACTATCGTAAAGTAGGGGTCCTGTCGGTTTCGTTCTAGTCATAAACCAGAGGCACCTGAAAGGAACCAAAGAAAGAAATTAGCAAAAATAAAAAGAGACTAAAAAAATAAAAGTAAATTGTAAAAAATAAAAAATGGCTAAATTAATAAAAATTGAGCGTTTCTAATATTTCAGTTCCCTGGCAACGGCGCCAAAAACTTAATCGTGTCTGTTGAGTCAAAAAAATTTATATATAGAATGATCGAACCTAGAAACTAACTATGAAAATGATTTCAGGCAAGCGCAACTGTAGTATAGTTAAGGCAAGACCGGAATGTTGAATCCCAAATGAACCAAAAGTACTAGTACTAACTCTCTTTTTATTATTTAGCCTAAGAATAAAGGGATTTATTTATCTACTCTAAATTAATTAACTATTAAACTAAAGATGCAAAGACAAAGAGAAAGAGTTTGGGAAAATAACTTGAGGAAAAACCAATTGATTAAGACGACACCCAAGGAAGAATCCACCTAAACTTCACTGTCTATCTAACTCTGAACCAGACGATTTATTCACTTGACTTGATCCGTAAGATTCCCTAAGTTATATTAATCCCTCTCTCGAGGCGACTAATGTCTAACCCTAGGTTGATTAATTGAAATCTCTTTCTAATTAAAACCCCTAGAATTGCATAGACTCGATATATAGACTCTCATATTAGGTTTCACCCTAATTCGGCAAAATCTCGTCACCCTATCTCTAGGCGCACGATCAACTCCGCTTAATTATGCTAGATCTACTCTTAGGCGGGGACTTTTGCTCCTCCACCTAAGCACATCATACTTGAATTAATATCCCAGAAATATCAGCACAAGAATTAAGAACACATAATTAAGAACAAGTCAAATATTTATCATATAGTTCAGCAAACGATAACAAGATTCATCTTAGGTTTCATCCCCTCAAGTATCTGAGAGTTTAGTTCATAACAATAAAAGAAAACATCTTAAAAGAAAAGTTAAAACAAAACATAAGAAATCCCTAAAACCTCCTGAAGGAATTGAATGAGAGATCCTCCATCTTGAGTATAACTCTAGCTTCTTGAGATGGATCAACAAGCTATCTTCGAGTAAATCTCCACAAATCGACCCTCTCTGGCCTAGCTGGACTCCCCCTGACTAAAGCATTGGGTTCCCCCCTTTTCTGGTCATACTTAGGGTGTTTATAAAGGCTTCAGAATGTGTTTCTTTGCCCCTAAGTATCCAAATCCAAGTGAAACTCTTCTTTTCTACGGCAGGGACACGCCCATGGCACATGCCCATGTAAGTCGTGGCCAGGCCGTGTTCGAACCTGTTGAATGAGGCACGGCCGTGTGGTATTAGGCCTAGGCCGTGTGGATTTCGTGATATGGCCCATTTACTCTGTTTTGGGCCCGTTTACCATTCTTTTCGTCATTGGGTGCTCTCCTGAGAATAAAACATGAAAACAAAGGATTAAGAGCACGGAATTACACAATTCAGGGCTTAAACCATCCAAAAGCATGCTAAATGTGGGCTTAATATATGTTACTTTTACGATTTATCAAATACCCCCACACTTAAGCTTTTGCTTGTCTTCAAGCAAAATTCTCAACTCACAATTAAAACGAACTTCCCTGATTCACAATATTCATCAATAGTGTTTCATCATAATTCATAGATAATTCATACATGGATAACTCAACTCAAAGAGTCCTAAAAATTCAAACAATCAAAGTCAGAGTTTTTATAGTATGAAAACATAGGTGTTTCCCCTTACCTGAATAATTATCTCTGATTCAAAATCGACAAGAATTGACATCCTCACTAAAGATTCACTCAAACCACTCGAAGTGTTTAAGGTTTAGAATTAAGCACTCAAAATTCAAAAATGAAGAGTTAATCCTATAAGCTTGCATGAAAATCAAATCTCCACCACCGTAAAATGAGATGATACACAAATCAAAAGGTCTTTAATAGGGTTGTAACGGGGCTTAGGTTAAAGGTGTGGATAAAGGCTGAATTAGTGGGTTAGAATCGAGATTGACCTGACAAATTACCTAACTAGAAACAATAAACTAATAATGAATAATTATATTGACTGGAAACTAATAAAACGAGCTTCTTTTTCAAGATTTGGAATTTACATGTATAAGCTCACAGAAATAATAATGAATATATTTCGAAATTTTCTTCTTTTTTTTTAAGAACAAGTCAAATGTGTGACATAAGGGTAGTCAAAAGGAATGGTGATAACAAATACAAAGGGTTTTGGATTAATATTAGTGGGTGAGTAAAAAAAAGGGTTGTTAGGATCAACGGGGTTTACTAGGGGTTAGTTATGAAGGTCGGCTGTTTAATGAAGTAAGTGGGTTAAAACCTAGGTGCATTTATCATCTCGGTATATCAAATCATAGGTGTGGACTCGACATGTATAATCAATGCAAGTTCTAGAATAACAGATCAATGTTGACACACTCATAATCAATAAAGTAAGCATGAAAAAGAATATATGCTCTTATAAGGTTCAAAAGCTCACAAAAAATTATGGGTTCTTGATGTCAACCTCGTAAATTTCAAATTTCAAGGTAATATTCAGATTCAGGTAGACAACCTACCAAACTTTTTAATTTTTGAAAAATAGACTTATCATGCTTGATTCTCTAGTATCCTTCAAATTTAATATTAATGCACAATTATCAATTACTTAATCTAAAACATATCAACAATCATCATAAATCAAAGGGGATTTCATTCTAATCATAATATGAAAAACTTACTTCAAGACAAGATATCATTCAGGGATTAAGAATAATGAAGAAAGTTAGGCACTTTCTTGAAATAACTATTTACCCCCCACACTTATGATTTACATTGCCCTTAATGTACAAAGATATATATGCATTTTAAGAGAGAGAGGGAGGTGAGACTTCCTGAATTTGGATGGTTTCTTGGAGTTGGGTGTCGATAGGGGTGGTGGCTGCTACCGAGCTCTGCGCTAGATGAAGAAATTGGGGAGCTCGTAGAGAATTAGCCAGGAATTATTAAGACACATTTAAAATAAACTAAATATATAATTAAATACAAGAAAGATAAAGAGGAGGGAAATAGAAATGTAAATTAAATTAAAATGAAAGATGAATGGACCAAATAGTCCTTATTGTTGGATGGTTCGCGAGGTGGGTGTGACCTCTAAGGCTGCGAAGGTGTTGGCGGTGGCGAAAGTGGCGTGATTCCCAAGCAGCCTTTAGATCCTCTAAGGCTGCATTAAGGTGGTGGTCGTGGTTCCAGTGTGATTCCCTAGTACCTTTTTGAACCTAACACTAAGAAACTAAAATAAAATAAACTAAAATATAGTCAAAGAGAAGGAAAATAGAAGAGAAGATAAAAGTAAAACAAAAGATAAATGGTCTCAAAGACCCTTGGCTTGTCGAGTGGATGAAGTGGCCGGCATGAACTTATGTAGATCGGTTTCCATGAGGGAGACTGTGTTGGGATCCTTCCGCTTTTTCGACATAGATGTGGTGTAGGTCAATGGTTGTCGGCAAGGGTTAGAGAAGGAAAGTTGGAAGAAGTTTGAGAAAAGGAAAATAAAATGGGCTGAATGGGTGAGAAGAGGGAGGGGTGGGTGGTTTAAATAGAATTTTGAAGTCAGGTACATTCAGACGCCAGTGTATCGTGGGCATGTTGATTCACATGGCCATGTCGCACGACCGTGGTGGGCTTCGTTCATTTCTCCCACACCCATGCTCAGGTCGCCACACCCGTGTGTGATCTAACAGTGTCGACCACAGCCGCATTGCACAGTCGTGGGGTTTTATTGGTGCCCGTGGTTTGGTGGTTTGAGTCTGTGACTCTGAAAATTGATTCTCTCTGACTCTTACCATCTCCGCCATGTCAGTACGGTGATTCGGTGCATCCACATAGCCACGACCGTGTGCAAAGCCGTGTGGCTTGAAATTTTGTATTTTTTTATTAGTTTAGAGTTAGGTGTTGTAAAGAGAGAATAAAATAATATAATTAAGATGAAAATTGCAGAAGTTAATGGGGTTAGTACTCGGGTCGCCTTTCGAGAAGCGCTCGTTTATAGTCTTAAGCTAGACTCTCCTCTCCTTTGTATATTCATGGTGGTTTGAGGAGTTGAAAGTCCTTCCTCGTGCTGGCAGTTTCATTATCATGATAAAGTGCAAGACGAGTAGCATTTATTTTGAAAGTGCCAAACATAGGGTTACTTACCTCGATTGTTTCATATGGAAAAACATTGATTACCTTGAAAGGGATTTCCTTACTGGTCTTAGGGTCAGGAGGGGACACTCGTGGATCTGCTTTATCTAGCAATACTCGATCTCCAATTTTAAACATGTTTGTCTCGTAGGGTGGCCTTGGTTTTGCTTCGTGTATCCCTAGTGCTTCTTTAAGATGCTTATTCCCCTCTTCTAGTTCATCGATCTGAACCCTTTGTTCCTCATGAGTTATTTCCTTGTTGGCACGGGGTCTAGGATCGGATTCAGTTGTGTTCTTTTTGTGGTGTTTCCTGAAAAGAAAGGTTAATCGAATGGTTATTAATAGAATTTACTTTCTCACCTTGATTGTTCGATGTCCTAGCTGAATCGAGGGCTTGAAGAGTAACTGTCTCCTCATCTACATAGAGTATGAGTTCACCTGCGTCGACATCAATTTTAGTTCTGGCAGTTACTAAAAATGGTCGTCCTAAAATTAGGGGGATCGTGTTGTCCTCTTCTATGTCTAAAACGACAAAGTCTACTGGGAATACGAATTTGTCAGTCTTTACAAGTACATCTTCAATTATACCCCTAGGAACTCTAAAGTTTTATCAGCTAGTTGAATGCTCTTCCTAGTTTGTTTGGGTTTCCCTACAGCTAGTTAGTTGTTTAAACAATTTATAAGGCATGACATTTATGCTTGCCCCTAGATCAGCTAACACATTATTAATAGTTAAACTACCAATTAAGCATGGAATTGTAAAACTCCATGGATCTTTTAATATCTGTGGTAGTTTATTTTGCAACATTGCTGAGCACACTGCGTTCAGTTCCACATGTGATTCCTCATCTATCTTTCGCTTATTTGTCAATAGCTTCTTTAAAAATTTCCTGGAGTCTGGCATCTGTGAAAGAGCTTCAAGAAACGGTAAGTTAATATGTAATTTCTTTAAAAGTTTAAGAAACTTACCGAACTGTTCCTATGTGTCGTCTTTCGTTATTGCTTGGGGATATGGTATGCGAGGTTTGTATCTTTGATTACTCATTTTGGCTTTTTATTGATCTCAACCATATCTTCTTCTACCACATTCTTTTGCTTCAAATTAGGCTCATCTAACCCTTCACTATCTTGAGCTGCTATGGCTTGAACTTGCTCCCTTAGGTTAGTCTCGGTGTTGCTTGGTAGTCTTCCCTGTGGTCTCTCAGAAATCTGCTTAGCAAGTTGCCCGAATTGATCCTTAAACTCCTATGACAATACCTCAAGTTTTGTTTCTACCTTCTGGAAACATGTTTCTGAGGCTACTATGAAGTTTGTTAGCACCTCTTCAAGGTTCTGCTTATTTTCCTGTGGGTAGGGCTGTTGTTGGAAGTTTTAGGAAGGTTGTTGCCTTTGATTTCTTTGACCGCCCCATGAGAAATTGGGGTGGTTCTTCCAACCTGCTTTATAAGTATTACTATAAGGGTTATTATTAGATAAGAAATTGTTACCCATATAGTTCACTTGCTCCCTCTCCATGCCCTGTGGGTAGGGCTGTTGTTGGAAGTTTTAGGAAGGTTGTTGCCTTTGATTTCTTTGACCGCCCCATGAGAAATTGGGGTGGTTCTTCCAACCTGCTTTATAAGTATTACTATAAGGGTTATTGTTAGATCAGAAATTGTTACCCATATAGTTCACTTGCTCGCTCTCCATGCCCTGTCCGTAGGGTGGGTACTCAGGATTCGCCACGCCCTCACTTGTCTTGCATTGCATTACTGGATGTGCCTGCGAAAAACCATAGAAACTATCAAATTTTTTATGTAGCAACTCTACCTGATTAGATAGCGCGGTTACTGCGTCGAGGTTGGAAAATCCGGCTGCTTTGGCTGGCCTTGTCCTTGTAACTTGCCACTGATAGTTATTCAGTGACATCTCCTCTATAAACTCGTAGGCTGCTTCAGGAGTTTTGTTGTTCAGGATTCTGCCGGCGGTTGAATCGATTAATTGCCTTGTTGAGGGGTTCACACCGTTGTAAAAAGTTTGGACCTGTAGCCACACTGGTAATCCATTGTGTGGGCACCTTCTCAACAAATCCTTGTATCTCTCCCATGCGCCGTAAAGTGTCTCTAAATCCATCGGCACAAAAGAAGAGATATCATTCCTTAACTTGGCCGTTTTGGCCGGCGGAAATTATTTCAATAAAAATTTTTCAGTCATTTGGTCCCATGTAGTGACTGATCCTCGTTGAAGAGAATGTAACCACTGTTTGGCTTTATTCCTCAGGGAAAAGGGAAATAACCGGAGACGGATGGCATCATCAGAAATGCCATTTATCTTGAAGGTATCACAAAATTCTAGAAAATTCACTAAGTGGATGTTAGGATCCTCATTCTGCAAACCATCAAATTGAACAAACTGTTGTATCATCTGTATAGTGTTAGGTTTCATTTCAAAATTATTTGCAGCAATAGCAGGCCTAACAATACTAGACTTAGTTCCAGTTAAACTAGGTTTAGCATAATCATACATAGTACGTGGAGCATGATGTTCGGCCATCTCTGGAGGTGGCGGATTATTCTCTGTTATCTCTTCGGTAATATTTATTTTGGCTTCTTGCTCTTCTTCTATGTAGTTTAAGCTTCGCCTTATTTCTCTGCGATTTCTACGAATGGTACCTTCAATATCACTGTCGTAAAGTAAGGGTCCTGTCAGGTTCGTTCTAGTCATAAACTAGAGGCACCAGAAAGGAACAAAAGAAAGAAATTAGCAAAAATAAAAATAGACTACAAAAAAGTAAATTGCAAAAAATAAAAAATGGCTAAATTAATAAAAATTGAGCGTTTTTAATATTTTAGTTCCCCTGCAACGGCTCCAAAAACTTAATCGTGTCTGTCGAGTCAAAAAAATTTATATATAGAATGATCGAACCTGGAAACTAACTATGAAAACGATTTGAGGCAAGCGCACCTATCGAACAGCAGTATAGTTAAGGCAAGACCGGAATGTCGAATCCCAAATGAACCAAAAGTACTAGTACTAACTCTCTTTTTATTATTTAGCCTAAGAATAAAAGGATTTATTTATCTACTCTAAATTAATTAACTACTAAACTAAAGATGCAAAGACAAAGAGAAAGAGTTTGGGAAAATAACTTGAGGAAAAACCAATTTATTAAGACGACACCCAAGGAAGAATCAACCTAGACTTCACTTGTTATCTAACTCTGAACCAGACGATTTATTCACTTGACTTGATCCGTAAGATTCCCTAAGTTATATTAATCTCTCTGTCGAGGCGACTAACGTCTAACCCTAAGTTGATTAATTGAAATCTCTTTCTAATTAAAACCCCTAGAATTGCATGAACTCGATCTATAGACTCCCATATTAGGTTTCACCCTAATTCGGCAAAATCTCGTCACCCTATCTCTAGACGCGCGATCAACTCCGCTTAATTATGCTAGATCTACTCTTAGGTAGGGACTTTTGCTCCTCCACCTAAGCACATCATACTTGAATTAATATCCCGGAAATATCAACACAAGAATTAAGAACACATAATTAAGAACAAGTCAAATATTTATCATATAGTTCAGCAAACGATAACAAGATTCATCTTAGGTTTCATCCCCTCAGGTATCTGTGGGTTTAGTTCATAACAATAAAAGAAAACATCTCAAAAGAAAAGATAAAACAAAACATAAGAAATCCCTAAAACCCCATGAAGGAATTGAAGGAGAGATCCTCCGTCTTGAGTATAACTCTGGATTCTTGAGATGGATCAACTGGCTATCTTCAAGTAAATCTCCACAAATCGACCCTCTTTGGCCTAGCTGGACGCCCCCTGACTAAAGCCTTGGGTTGCCCCCTTTTCTGGTCATACTTAAGGTGTTTATAAAGGCTTCAGAATGTGTTTCTTTGCCCCTATGCATCCAAATCCAAGTGAAACTCTTATTTCCTACGGTAGGGACACGCCCATGGCACACGCCCGTGTAAGTCGTGGCCAGGTCGTGTTTGAACTTGTTGAATGAGGCACAACCATGTGGTCTTGGGCCTAGGACGTGTGGATTTCGTGATATGGCCCATTTAGTTCGTTTTGGGCCCATTTTTTGATCTTTTCATCATTTGGTGCACTCCTCAGTATAAAACATGAAAACAAAGGATTAAGAGCACTGAATTACACAATTCAGGGCTTAAATCATCCAAAAGCATGCTAAATGTGGGCTTAAAATATGTTACGTTTACAGTTTATCAATCGGGTAAAAGAAGCATCTGATAGTTAGAAGTCGTATGTTGATTTAAAGCATAAAGAGATAGAGTACACTGTGGGGGATTATGTCTTCTTGAAGGTCTCACCATGGAAGAAGATTCTGAAATTTGGACGGAGAGGCAAACTGAGCCCTAGATTCATTGAACCTTACCGAATATTAAAGTGAGTGGGACCGTTCGTGTATCAACTTGAGTTACCTCCTGAGTTGAACCGGATACATGATGTGCTCTACGTCTCCATGCTGAGGCGATACCATTCTGATCCCTCACATATGTGTCGGTGGAAGAGATCGAGGTTAGGCTTGATCTAACTGTTGAGGAAGAACTGGTGCAGATACTGGATCATGATGTTAAAGTGTTAAGAAGAAAATCTATTCCGTTAGTCAAGGTGCTTTGGCGTAACCACAGTTCAGAAAAAGCCATGTGGGAACCAGATGAAGCAATGCGACAACAATACCCTTACTTATTCTGACCAGGTAAATTTTGAGGCCAAAATTTCTTTAAGAGGGTAGAGTTGTAATGCCCCAAAAATGTAGGGTTTAGAATTTTACTGAATTTGCTTAAATTCCATGATGTGCTTGAACGGGTAGTTATTTGAGTGTGTTTGGGGGTTTTTTTTTATTAAGCTTGGGTTCGAATCTGAACATTGGAAAAATTTTAATTTTTGCTCATAAGTGAAAATGGCAGTTAGTAGTAGGACTTATGTATAATTGTGTGTGATCTATGACACAAAGAGAGCATGTGGCTTGATGGTGGTGGCGTCACTAAGATGGCAAGCGGAGTGGGGTTCGAATCCCATGACAAGCAATTAGGGGGTTTTTATTTTATGAGTGGATGGTGCAAGAGGTAGAGTTTGGATCAAACTCTGTAGGGGAGGTTGAAGACCTGGTCAAGAATTTTGAATGGGAGGTTGGGGGTAATTCAAGGAGGATTCGGTGGAGAGAATAAAAAAAGTGGATGTGTGTGGAAGTGTTGGCCGAATGTGGGGAAGGTTGAGTAGGGGATTTTCGGCTGGGGAGTCTTCAGCTGTGCAAATTCGGCAATTAGAGTGGGTGAAGAAGCCGAATTGGTTTCATTCTTTTTTGGCATCTCATGCAACCTTTTACCATTCGGGTTTTATCATTCTTTCTTCTTTTCATCTAATATTTCTCTTTTGTTGCCTACCTTCTGCTGAGTTATTCTTTCTCTTTTTGGTTTCCTCTTTGGCCGAACACATCTCTGCTTTGCCTCTCGTAATTCTTTTTTTTTTCTTTGCAAGATAGCCATGCACCTCCTTTCTTTCTTTCTTTCTTCATTGAGTCAGTCGAATCTATTAGGGTCTAAGTATCCTCTTCTCTTTGTGTCTAACTGTTTCTGAGCCTCTTAGATTGGTTGGTAAGTGGTGACTATAGCCGAATGTAGGTTGCTTTTTCTCCTTATTCGATGTTTTCTAGCACTCTCTTTCCCGTCAAATGTTATTAGGGACTCGTTTTCATTAGCCAATGAGTAGGCCGAATACTCTTCCACTACAAGAGATCCAACATTTCGTGGTAAGTGAAGTTAGTTTGATTAGCGTTTCAAAATTTTGGATTAACAAGTGTTGTGACTAATCAAGGGGACGGTTGTTATCATAGGTGTCTTGGAAGCGCGTCAAAATACAACCCATAACAGGTGTGTAATCGTACACCCAACTTTCGAGTGCTCGTAAAGATAAACCAAGCCACAATCGTCGGCGATAGACCGTTGAGGCTACCACGAACATTCTCGTGGGCTTAGGTAGTAATGGGCCTCGTTGGGCCGAGATGGGCCATTGGGACCATGGGCCTCACGTGGGTAGAATTCACGATAGGGTCAAATAATGGATTGGGCTGCGAAGTTTGCATACCCGCGACTGAAATTGGGCTGAATGGGCCACACGAGCGTATGGGCCCACTTGGGCGAAAAATTGGGCTTTAGGCCCAATTGCACCGTTTCGATCAAAAAGGGTGTCTGTGTCGCTCGAGGCAACTGTAGGCCCAATTATTGAAATACCCTCGATGGGTGAATTTATCAAAATACCCTTGATGGGTGAAATTACCGAAACACCCTCAAGGGTAAAATTACCGAAATACCCTCTAAGGGTAAAATTACTGAAATACCCTTGAAGGGTGAAATTAACGAAATGCCCCCGAGGGGTGAAATTATTGTTTTACCCCTAATCGACAAAATGACTGTTATACCCTTAGTGGTAGTTTAAGTGATGTGTGTGTGATATTTATTTGACTGATTATTATTGTGACATACTGCATACACGAATTATTTATAACACGACATTCTACATTGGGGTTGGGATTTGTATTTGGAGGAAGTACTGTACCAGTGGCTTTGCCACGTTTTACTGATTTAGTGGCTTCGCCACGTATTCTAATTTTAGTGGCTTGCCCCACATTTACTGTCATTAGCAGCTTTGCTACGTTACTACTAGTAGCTATGCTGCGATATTGGTGTGTTGGCTGGGTGGGTCGACTTGGTCTCCACATGGTGTGTTGGTTGGTACGGGTGGTGTGCTGGCTGGATTGGGTTGGGTTGCATTACTGCTCTGTTCTGTGATCATTAGGGCTTAGGCCCACACTGCTACTGTTTAGCCCAGACTGAACTGATACTGAATAGGGCTCAGGCCCAGGCTATTATTGCATGATTGGGGATTACACAATGAGTTCTCGTAACTCACCCTTTTCTTTAACTGCGCAGGTAATCCCCAGCCTTAGATGATTTGGAGCTGCGAAGGAATCAGAGGTGGCCACACGCTCGATATGATTTAAACTTAAACTTATTTATTTTATTTTATTTTTAATATATTGGGCTAATAATTTTGTAATAAGGCCAGTTAGGGTTTTAACTTTTATTTGGTGTTTGTCGTTATTTCAACCTGCTAGTCTAGGAAACACAGGTTTTTAAAGCAATAATCGTTTTTGAAAATTACGTTTTCGAATCCAAAAGTTTACAAAAAAAATGCTTCCGCGGTTTTATTTTAAATTGATAAGCTTATAACAATTGATACGACTTATAATCGAACAACAAGGTTTTACAACACTGACGTTTTCTAAACAATTGTTAAACGAGATTTAAAATTTAGCACCAAACTTTTATCAACAAACTCGATTTTCAAACGACACTTCAATGTGACACTTTAGATCCGGTCGTAATGTGTAGGCCGAGTTTGGGGTGTTACATTCTCCCTATGTCCATACAAGTCCACACATTTCATTTATTTCACATTTTAGTCCTTTAATTTCTTATTTTCACAATTAAGCCCAAATTACTCAATTTCACTAAAAATTCAAAGACAAAATATGTTAATCTTTCACATATCTTTCATCTTTCATCATCAACTATCACAAAGCTCAAACATCCATCAATGGCATATCTCAAAATCACCATCAAATTCTAAAATTAAAGCATGGGTTTGAAAGAATACGAAGCAACGATTACAAAAACGTAGAAATTATCAAAAACCGAGCTCAGAACATACCTTGATTGAGCTTAGATAATGGCTGAAACCTTGCTTGCTCAACATTGTTTTTTTTTTCTCCTTTAACATTCGACAATAGCCATTAAAAATGATGAACAAAATATTGTTTTGTTTTAATTTAATGACATTATTTACAAATTACCAAATTACCTTTAATGAAAACATTTTAAATTCATGTAATATATAGCCATTTATGTACATTACCATCCACTTACTTATGAAATGGTTTAGTAACAACATGAGGACTCCTCATTTATATAGCCATGACAAATAAACACTTTAACAAGCAGCACACAGCTTTTACATTTTATGTGATTAAGTCCTTTTCGCAAATTAAACACACAATCGATAAAATTTTCACACCAAATTTTCTCACATGCTTAATCACATATTATAAACATCAAAAGTAATATTAAAATATTTTTCTGACCTCAAATTTTTGGTCTCGAAACCACTATTTCGACTAGGGTCTAAATCGGGCTGTTACAACTCTCCCCCCTTAGGGATTTTCGTCCTCGAAAATCTTACCAGTGAATAGGTTTGGATGTTGCTCTCTCATAACACTTTCAGGCTCCCATGTAGCCTCTTCAACTCAGTGTTTGTGCCACAATACTTTCACCAAAGGTATTCTTTTGTTTCTCAACTCTTTAGTCTCTCGTGCCAAAATTCAAATCGGTTCTTCACTATATGACAAATCTGACTGAATTTCAACCTCAGTAGGAGCAATCACATGAGAAGGATCAGATCTGTATCGTCAAAGCATCGATACGTGAAATACATAATGAATCTTTTCTAATTCAGGTGGTAACATCAATTTAAAAGAAACCGACCCAACTCGTTCAATGATCTCATACGGTCCTATGAACCTCGGACTCAACTTGCCTTTTTGGACAAATCAAAGTATTTTCTTCCACGGGGACACTTTCAAAAATACTTTGTCACCGACCTCAAATTCAATATCTTTTCGTTTCAAATCTGCATTAGACTTTTGACGATCCAAAGCCGCTTTCAAACTATCATGAATCACTTTCACTTTCTGCTCAGTCTCTTTCATTAAATCAACCCCGTGAATCTTATTCTTACTCAGGTCAGTCCAATACAATGGAGTTTGGCATTTTCGACCGTAAAAAGCCTTATACGGTGCCATTTTAATGCTAGATTGAAAATTGTTGTTGTATGCAAACTCAACGGTAAATGTTTTTCCCATGTATTCTCAAATTCAAGAATACAACATCTCAACATATCTTTGAGAACCTGAATGATTCGCTCAGACTGACCACCCGTTTGCGGATGAAATGTAGTACTAAAATGCAACTTTGTGCCTAAAGCCTCTTAAAATTTCTTCGAAAATCGCGAGGTAAATCTCGAGTCTCTGTCAGATACAATAGATAGTGGCACCCCGTGTAATGTAACATCCCGAAAATTAGGAGTTGGTGATTTGTGGGTTTTTATGGGCTCTAGGAAGGCCTGGCTTTGAGTCCAAGCCCTGGTAAAATTTTGATTTTTGGGCCTTCTGTGGGGAGGGCTGTTGGAAGCAGGATTTAAGTAAATTAAAGTGTGTTTTGCTAACACAAGTTGGCCATGTGCTAGGTTGGTTGTGGCGTCAATGGGAGTGTAAGGGGGAAAGGGTTCGAATCCCACAAGCTGCATATGGAAGCTTTTATTTTATGCTTTGGGAGAGGAGGAGGCAGATTTGGGATCAAACTCTACTATGGGAGTTGGAGACTAGGTCAAATGGTTTCAAAGGGATGAAGGCGAGGAAATTGAGGAAGAAAAAGGGGGAGAAAATCGTGGGATAGGGGAGAGTGGTAGAGTTGGCCGAACTTGGGAGTGTGTGGGGATGAGAATTTCGGCTGAAGGGGGCTTGGGTAGCATATTCGGCCTTGAGTGAGGGATAGCGCCGATTATCTCAAGTGTTCTTTGAGAGGATTTTGCTTTTTGTGTTTTTCGGCTATAGTATTTTGGGTCATTTTACTTTAATTTTCTTTTGTCGAAACCTCAACTTCTCTTATTCTCTTCCTCTCATATTTTTAAACAGTCTTCTTTACTTATTGTTGCCTAAACATTTGTTGGCCAAATTCTTCTTCTGACCTTTTTCTTCCAGTAGCCGAATCTTTCCTACACCAACATTTCATCTTGTGATCTCTAATTGGTAAGTCTCTACTCTCATATTCTTTCTTGCCTCTTTGCATCATTCTTCTTTCTTGACCGAATGCAACACTCTCACGTTCATTATTATTTCTCCCCTCTCTACTTAGCATAAGCCGAAGCGCTTATCTTTTGGTGTGGGTATGCCACGCTATACTGATTCAGTGGCTCTGCCACGATATACTAATTTTAGTGCCTCAGCCACGTATACTGTTACTGGCAGCTTTGCTGCGTTTATACTGGCAGCTCGGCTGCGTTCTTGTGTGTAAGGATAAGTGGGTTGACTTGGTCCTCACAGGAGTGTAGGGCTAGTACGGGTGGTGTGTTGGTTGGTTGGGTTGGGCTGCATTCTCTGTTTGCATTACCATGATTGTGGGCCTTAGGCCGAACTGATACTGCATGGGCTTGGGCCCAGATTGTGACTGTAACTGGGATTACACCCTGAGTTCTTGTAACTCACCCATTTTCCTTAACTGTGCAGGTAACCCCCAGCCTTAGAGGATTTGCTACTGCGAGTGACTCAGAGGTGGCCACACGTACCATCTGTTTCGAGGGTGAATTTAGTTTTTTATTTTGGGATTACTTGCTTTAATTATTGGGTTTTATGTTTGTAGTAATAATGCCATTGGAACCATTTTAACTTTTATTTGGGCTTTCTTTAAGCACTGCAAAATGTAATCAACTCGGGGTTTTCAAAACAGTAAACAACTGATTTTCAAATATCACGCTTTCGTAATTATTAAAACCCAACTTCTGTAACTGACATAGTTTTTAATGGATAAGATAATACATGCATTTTTTACAAGGTATTACAACGGGTAAAACTTCTTTTGGGAATAAGCAACGAGAAACGAAATTTTGAACGTTTAAGTTGGAAAATTTGACAATGTGTTTTCCAAACAACCATGAGGTTTTAAACATCACTTGGTGTGGCACGCCAGATCCAGTCGTAACGTTTAGGCTGGGTTTAGGGTGTTACATTTAGTGGTATCAGAGCTAGGTTTGCAAAAACTCGACTGTGGAATGGGTTTCGAAAATGTTTTCAAATTTATTTAAAGTCTGATTTAGAAAAGTAGTATCACTGAACGTCTGGCATACCGAGACTCCGGCGTACGAATCCGTAAGTTTCTTTACGTTATACTTGATTATATGATGAAATGACTATAGTGAGAAAACTACTAGAGATAGTGGTAGTACACTGAAACTTTTAGCTATAGAAACTGAGACTATAGAGACTGAAACGGTAGTAAACTCGATCTGCGAAAACAGCTCTTATAACTGTTTTTCATAAAACACTTGTTAATAATCATGAGAACTATAAATTGATTCATAAAACTATTAACCAGATTAATACGTTACATCGAGATGAGTACAAGAGGTCGCGGAAGGGAGGCCGAGGTGCTAGGGCTGGATCCTCAACATCAGGGCATATGCCTGAAAGGGAAGCGTCGGCATCGCCAGCGACTGAGACAGGGTCTCATGATTGAGCTGGTGGGGACGATGCTTTGTCTCAAGTAATGCTACGGGTTCTAGAACGGGTTGCTTGAGCAAGTACTGGGTCGGTAGCCCAAGGATCAATTTTTGAGCGACTTTGGTCAAACGGGGCCGAAATCTTTAGGGGCATCTCTGGTGTAGCCCCGAATGTAGCGGAATACTGGTTGGAGGCGGTTGAGCGAATCATGGATTACCTGGACTGCACTATGGAGCAAAAGCTGAAAGGGGCAATGTCCCTACTGTGAGATGAGGCATACTAGTGGTGGCTCACTGTAAGGGAAGGCACACAGGCGGATCGATTAACATGGGATTTCTTTAAAACGGCCTTTCATAGGATATATGTCGGGGCTAGTTATGTGGACGCCTGGAGAAAGAAATTCTTGAATCTGGTTCAAGGGAATAAATTTATGGCGGAGTATGAGGCGGAGTTTCTGCGCTTGAGCCGGTATGCGTGGGGGATAGTTGCGATCGATTACAAGCGTTGTGTGCGGTTTGAATGTGGTCTACGGGATGAGTTGCAGGTACTAATAGCCCCGCAGAGGGAAAGAAATTTCGCTGCTTTGGTGGAGAAGGCCAAGATTGCTGAGAATGTGAAACGCTCTGATCGTCAAAACCGTGACAAGGAAAGGGTAGGAAAAAGAGAGATTTTAGGCCTTCCAGTTCTTCAGATAGATTTCATAAGAGGCCTAGATTTGATGGGCCAGTTCGAACTGGAGTTCCGTTTGTTGCTGGTGGACCGCAGCCTTGCACAGTGTGCAGGTTATCTCATCAGGGTGAATGTTGGAAGAGAATTAGGGCGTGCTTCAGATGTGGGTCAAGAGACCATAGAATTAAAGACTGTACGCTGAAACCGAGTTCGATGCCAGTTGCTGGTCAGGGATATGTTCAGTCAGGAAAAGGTGGTCAACAGCCACCGAGAGGCCGGGTCCAGCCCGAGGAGGAAATAGGTTTAGACGAGGTCGTGGAGCACCAGGCAGAGGTGCTGGTAATACAGATGCAAGACAGCCAGGGTTGGTTTATGCTGCTCGGCGTCAAGAGGATGGCGATGCACCTGACGTCATAACTGGTACGTTCCTTATTCATGACATACCATGTTTTGCTTTAATTAATATTGGGTCGGCGTACTCGTATGTTGCATGTAATGTGTCTGGAACTTTGGATATACAATTTGAACTTGCTGGAAAAGAAATGTCGGTGATTAGTCATTTAGGACAGTATGTCGTAGTTTAAGCTGTTTAGAGATTTGCCTCTGGAGGTTCAAATGGTTGTCTTCCTAGCTGATTTGATGGAACTGCCGTTTGGTAAGTTTGATCTCATTCTGGTAGTGAAGCCCCGTGGTAGAATTAAAGGCTCAGATCCAAGAGCTTCTGGATCGAGGGTTTATCCGATCGAGTGTGTCTCCGTGGGGAGCACCGGTTTTGTTCATAAAGAAGAAGGACGGGTCGATGCGTATGTGTATTGACCACCGTCAACTGAACAAGTTAATGATTAAGAATACCCGCTACCAAGGATAAATGATCTGTTTGATCAGTTGCGAGGAGCTTCGCTTTTCTCTAAGATAGATCTAAGATCAGGGTATCATCAGCCAAGGGTCAAGGAGGCAGATATATACAAGACTGCATTCCGAACTCGTTATGGGCATTACGAGTTTCTGGTCATGCCGTTTGGATTGACAAATGCACCAACTGCTTTTATGGATATGATGTACCGGGTCTTCCAACCCTACCTAGATCGATTCGTGGTGATATTCATAGATGATATTTTGGTGTATTCAAGAACTGAAGAGGAGCATGATTCACATCTACGGGTCGTTCTGCAGATATTGAGAGAAAAACAACTCTATACCAAATTCAGCAAGTGCGAGTTTTGGCTGCGGGAGGTGACATTTTTGGGGCATGTCGTGTCTGCTGAGGGGATTAGGGTTGATCACCGAAAATTTGAGGTCGTAATGGATTGTAAGCCACCAAAGTCAGCAACAAAGATCCAAAGTTTTTTGGGTTTGGCCGGGTACTACAGGCGGTTCGTTGAGGGGTTTTCATTGATTGCTGCACCCCTAACTAAGTTACTGCATAAAGGGGTACTGTTCGGTTGGACTGATAAACAGCAGGAAAGTTTTGAGAAGTTAAAGAATATTCTAACAGAAGCCCCGGTATTAATATAGCCAGAGGCTGGAAAAGAATTCGTTGTCTACTGTGATGCGTCGCACACGGGTTTGGGTTGTGTGTTGATGCAAGAAAGGAAGGTAGTGGCTTATGCGTCTCGTCAGCTTAGGTCACATAAGGTGAACTGCCCTACTCATGACTTGGAATTAGCTGCGGTAGTGTTCGCACTAAAAATATGGAGACATTATCTGTATGGGGAAAAGTCGATCATCTACACCGACCATAAGTGTCTTAAGTATCTCCTTACCCAAAAGGAGCTAAACCTTTGGCAACGAAGATGGATAGAGTTGCTAAAGGATTATGATTGCTCGATTGAGTATCATCCAGGAAAAGTTAACGTGGTGGCAGATGCATTGAGTTGCAAGGTGGTATCTGATCTGAGAGCAATGTTCACTCGTCTCAGTCTATTTGAGGATGGTAGTTTGTTGGCAGAACTACAAGTAAAACCAACTTGGACTAGTCAGATTAAAGAGAAGCAAATGTTGGATGAGTCGTTGAGTTCTCGTTTTCAACTGGTAGAGAAGGGAGAGACTGTGGATTTTGAGTTGAATAGTGAAGGGGTATTATGTTTCCATGGAAGAGTTTGTGTACCGAGGGACTCTGAGTTAAGGCAGATGATTCTACGGGAAGCGCATAGTAGCCCATATGCTATGCATCCCGGTGGAAACAAATTATACCGAGATCTACGCGAACTGCATCGGTGGCAAGGACTTAAGCATGAGGTGATTGATTTCGTAAATAAGTGTTTGACATGCCAGTAAGTGAAGGTTGAGCATCAATTACCTTCGGGATTGCTGCAACCTGTAAAGATTCCACTATGGAAGTGGGAGAGGATAACAATGGATTTTGTTAATAGGCTACTGTAACACCCCAAACCCGGCCTAAAAGTTATGCCCGAATCTGGAATGTCACATTAAAGGCACACTTCAAAACGATTTTACTAATTAACCATTTAAGGCCCTAAAGCCCAAAACCTTTGTATCTTGTTTAGTTACATTGAAAAGCCCATATTTTAGAAATTCATAGGTTAAGTTATTTCGAAAACCATGTTAACTTTAGAAATTTTATGAAATTTATTAAGCGGATAGTTGAACCAATAATAATAAAACCCAAAATCTAAAGTCAATTAGAAGATACATGGCCTTATTACAATTCAATGAAAAACAAAGTATTTAAAATAAATTTAATTAAACAAATTAAAAACATCTGATCAGCTTGTAGTGTGGCCATCTCCGAGTCCTCTCCCACGGCTAGCCGTCTATTCAAGATCACCTGAAACATTAAATAAAAGGGTGTGAGTTTCGAAACTCAGTGCGTACAACCCTTGGCAATCAAATCACATACAAATATTCACATTGGGCCTAAGCCCTATCAAAATCGGTGGTCTTGGGCCTTAGCCCACCATGACCTCATATCATATCATATCGCATCATATACAAATAAGATAATGCAAAACCTACCCCAAAAATCCATCCGCTACACACACCATTTCCCTTCCAACCTTATGACTCCTGTGGGGAATTCTAGCTTGACCTATCCCTCTGCTACACACCAAGGGTAGCCCGTTTGCGGTACTACCGAACGTTGCAGCAAAGCTACTAATCATATATTGGGCTTAGAGCCTCCGGTGGATCCATAGCATACGACCATGTGATCCTCAAATCTTCCTCCGTACCATAATTCTCACCCATATGCATCCTAAGCAGAATATTATATGAATGCATCAAACACACAAGTAACAGCCATAAACTTATATTCATCACATAGGGGTGTTTCCGTCATTTCACTACCCAAGGGTATTTTTGTAATTCTACCCTATAGGGGTATTTTGGTAACTTGAAAAAATAGGGGTATCTTGGTAATTTTGCAAAATAGGAGTATTTTGGTACTTTTACAAAACAAGGGTACTTTGGTAATTTACAAATCAGGGGTATTTTAGTAATTTTACAAATATAAGGGTATTTTAGTAATTTTACAAATATAAAGGTATTTTAGTAATTTTACAAATATAAGGGTATTTGGTCCCTCTCGGGTTTTAGTTATGAACTTTGGCCCATCAACAAGTCCTCGCGGCTAAGGTGAACAGACACTACGCACCAGGTAGGATTCCAGAGAAGATGAGGTGGGCCATTAGGATCGCTTAAGTACCAAGCTCTCCCTAGATCCAATCCTAGACATGCGTATGCCCATTGCCACACTCCAACCCAGCGACTTGTTCACAGACATGTTTAATTAGATTAAGTCTTATGAAATTTAAGAGTTGTTCAAACTAGGCCTTAAGTCCATAAACCCTAACATACTTGTCTATGTCCCCATAATGCCCATCAAGCCCAAATCACATCCTTACGGCTTATTAGGCCCAAATCTCATCATATGGACTATTAGGCCCAAAACAAATCCAGTTCATGTATCAAGCGTGACTAACTCAATACATTTAACAAACCAAACCATTTCATCAAACTTAGCCTCAGGGCCCACCGGGCCCATTTAGCCACTTTCGGCTTTTCGGCTTTTCGGCATTGTCGATATCGTGTGTGTAGTGTTTGTACACACCTGGTAACATCGCGTGCTGCAAACCCCTTAGTCACGAACCTACAATTGACATTACTAGCGATTAACCAAAGCTTTAACACATACTTATCAAACCGAAACCTTACCGTACCCTTACCGTGTGCCTTACGTTCTAGTAGCCCTTCCTTTGCTACTATTGGTGATTATCCTCTAGATCTGCACCCAAACACCTATATCGTCAAAACCAAGTGACCCATATTGTTCATAAGTCACCCCTATGAGCCACATTAGATTCGACCATTTACTAAACCATGACTGAGTCGAGAACACTTACCACCTTGTTAGCAATCCTTACTTACCACGCTTGAGATTGTTGAGCCTTACCCTTATTAATATAGGTTAACGACAAGGATTGGATAGCCCTTCAACTTTTAACAAAACAAACTAAAAAGTTTAACTAAGCACTTACCGAAATTCTCCTTTGATCCTGCGGCTCAGATATCTACTGGAACAAGATTCGGCATCCAAAAATGACTAAGAATAGATAATAATCGGTTGAGGTGGAGGAACAAACAAAAAAATCGGCATAAACAGGGGTTTTGGCAAACAGGGATTTTGGAAAATAGGGATTTCTGCAAACAGGGATTTCAGCAAATAGCGGTGGTGGTATTCAACAATGGAAGAAAATAAGGATGAGGGAAAAAAAAGAGAAAGAAAGATGGAAACTCCAAGAACCCCTTCTAAGGATTTCGGCACCCCCCTTTTATAGCCAAAGCTGACCTACCTTCCCCCCACAGTCCTATTCGGCCCCAACACTTCACCCTCTTATATTTTCTCTCTGATAATACCTTAATCTTATCCGAAATCTCCTCTACATCCATCAGTCCTGCTTCCTACAAACTCTCCACGGCAAGAGTACAAAACCAACACAACTCTTGCAGTCCACCTATGCAAAATAAAACACTCCAAAATACACTCCTCTTGCTCGAACCTTGGACCTCTTCAGTTTTCACACACGCCACCTCATAGCTCCCAAGTGACGCCACTTTCCACTGGACCACAAGCCCATTTGTGTCCTATTTTCTTTTAATCTACTTAAGAGGCCTACTGACTGAAGTCGCAGTTCCCTTGGGGCTAAAACCAATTTTTTTCCTGTACCCTTACTTGATCCCAGGACTTCTCCAATACCCCTAGACACTTCAAATTCATTAACCCTCAAAGCCCACATACCAATTTTCATTTTCTCGCTCATTTTAAAAAAAATTCTAAGATCCAAAGCCCAAAGCCCAAAGCCCAATTCTTCTAGGCCCAAATTCGGGGCATTACAGCTACCCTTGATGCCTACTAAGAAAAGATTTAGTGTGGTTAATTGTTGATCGGCTGACTAAATCTGCTCACTTCATACTGGTCCGCACTGATTACTCGTTGCAGAAGTTGGCCAAGTTGTACGTGGCAGAAATTGTGAGGCTACATGGGGTACCACTGTCTATCATCTCGGACAGGGACCTTAGATTCACATCTCGGTTCTGGAAAGTGTTACATGAAGCTCTGGGTACAATGTTAGATTTCAGCACAACGTTTCATCCACAAACCGATGGTCAGTCGAAGAAGGTAATCCAGATTTTAGAAGACATGTTAAGAAGTTGTGTGATCGATTTCAAAGGTAGTTGGGAAGACTATTTACCATTAGCAGAATTTGCTTACAACAACAACTACCAATCCAGTATTCAAATGGCACCTTACGAGGCATTAGATGGTCATAGGTGTCGTACCCCTACGTGCTGGACAGAATTGGGTGAGCGGCGATTGTTGGGACTAGAGTTAATTTCTGAAACTGAGGAGAAAGTGAAGTTGATAGGGTGTCGGTTAAAGGAAGCATCGGATAGGTAGAAGTCCTACGCTGATTTAAAGCGTAATGAGATTGAATACTCAGTGGGAGATTTTGTCTTTTTGAAAGTCTCACCTTGGAAGAAAATTCTGAGGTTTGGACGTAAGGGCAAGTTAAGCCCCAGATTCATCGGACCTTATCGAGTGTCAAAGCGTGTTGGACCAGTTACCTATCAGCTGGAGCTGCCTCCTGAGTTAAACCAGATACATAATGTATTCCACATCTCTATGCTGAGGTGCTATCGTTCGGATCCTTCTCATATAGTGCCGGTGGAAGAAATTGAGGTAAGACCTGACCTGACTTTTGAGAAAGAACCGGTGTAGATTTTGGACCGTGATATTAAGGTGCTGAGAAGGAAATTTCTTCTGTTAGTCAAGGAGCTGTGGCGTAATCATGGTTCAGAGGAAGCCACATGGGAGCCTGAGGAGGCAGTGCGACATCAATACCCTCATCTCTTTTGATCAGGTAAATTTCGAGGCTTAAATTTCATTAAGGGGGTAGAATTGTAACATCCCGAAAATTTTTGCATAATTGCATGTTGTGCTTGCTCTGCGGGTTATTTGAGGGTGTTTAGGGGCTCTAGGGAGGCCTGGGTTCAAGTCCAAGCCCTGGTAACATTTTGATTTTTGGGCCTTCAGTGGGGAGGGTTGTTGGAAGCAGGATTTAAGTAAATTAAAGTGTGTTTTCCTAACACAAGTTGGCCATGTGGTAGGATGGTTGTGGCGTCAATGGGAGAGCAAGGGGGAAGGGGTTCAAATCCCACAAGCTGCATATGGAAGCCTTTATTTTATGCTTTGGGTGAGGAGGAGGCAGAGTTGGGATCAAACTCTACTATGGGAGTTGGAGACTGGGTCAAATGGTTTCAAATGGATGAAGGGGAGGAAATTGATGAGGACAAAGATGAGAAAATCGTGGTATAGGGGAGAGTGGTAGAGTTGGCCGAACATGGGAGTGTGTGGAGATGAGAATTTCAGTTGAAGGGGGGCTTGGGTAGCATATTTGGCCTTGAGTGAGGGACAGTGCCGATTTTCTCAAGTGTTCTTTGATAGAATTTTGCTTTTTGTGTTTTGCGGCTATAGTATTTTGGGTCATTTTGCTTCAATTTTCTTTTGCCGCAACCTCAACTTCTCTTATTCTCTTATTCTCATCTTTTTCAAACATTATTCTTTACTTGTTGTTGCCTAAACATTTGTTGGCCGAATTCTTCTTCTGACCTCTTTCTTCCAGTAGTCGAATCTTTCCTACACCAACATTTCATCTTGTAATCTCTAATTGGTAAGTCTCTACTCTCATATTCTTTCTTGCCTCTTTGCATCATTCTTCTTTCTTGACCGAATGCAACACTCTCACGTTCATTATTCTTTCTCCCCTCTCTGCTTAGCATAAGCCGAAGTGCTTAGCTTTTGGTGTGGGCTGAACCTGTTGGAGTTTAAGCATACCCTCCTCACCATTCTTTCAGCCATCGAATTCCGGAAGTTGGTTGGTAAGTATGGCTAGGGTCGAATAGGGGTGATGGAGTTCTTTTCTTATCAGTTTGTATCCACTCAAGCCGAAAGGCTGTTATGATTTCAATTATGGTCGTGAGTATTATGGCTAACATCTCCTCTCTGTTTTAATGCTGCAAGGGACTCGGCGTGCTTAAACCAAAGACCCGACTGAACACTTTTCCTTTGCAGTGGATCTCTTGGTTGTTGGTAAGTAGTGTAGATTGATTTATTGATCTCAATTCTTGGAGATGCCGTATCAAGGATTAAGACTAACGGTTTGGAGTTGCTGACTTCTTAGGTGCGTAATTTCGAGAGTTCAACCTACGCTCGTAATAAGGTGTGTAATTTTACACCCCTGCTTAAACTATTATTGCTACAACCCGCGAGTTGGCTAGAAGCCGAAATACCAAAAGCTGAAATATCATCTATGAAGATCACTGGAGCGTGTGAGCGCTCGTAGTGACAAATCGAGCGTCTAGGGAGAGCGATAAACCGTTGAGAGTGTCTCGAATGCTCTCGTGAAAATGAAGCCATAACGGGCCTTGTTGAGCCAATACGGGCTAAATGGGCCCAATGGGGTAATGGGCCCATGTAAGCGAAACGAAGAAAAACGTGAGTTGATTGATGTGACTGCAAAGTCCGTAGATCCACAACTGAAAACGAACTGAATGGGCCACGCGAGTGTGTGGGCCCGAATGGGCCGAAATCGGGTTTTACGCCCAATAGCACTGTAATGACCGGTAATGGTAACCGAGTCGCTCGAGGCGACATGAGGCCTTCGGAAAGGCCATTGTAGGGGTAAAATTACTGAAATTCCCTCGGTTGGGAAAATTATTGAAATACCCATTAAAGTTGAAATTACTGAAACGCCCTTGTTGGGTAAAATTACTGTTATACCACTGAGGGGTAAATTACCGTTCTACCCCTACCGACCCAGTTTCCATTATGCCCTTAGGGGCAGATTTACTATGTTTGTGTGTAATCTATTTAATTGCTATGATGGTACAGTATTGCATACACTGAATTATTATGTCACGACGTCTTGCATTGGGTTAGGATAAATATATATACATATATATATTGGAGGAAGTACTGTACTGGTGGCTATGCCACGTTATACTAATTCAGTGGCTCTGCCACGATATACGAATTTTAGTGGCTCAGCCACGTATACTATTACTAGCAGCTTTGCTACGTTTATACTGGCAGCTTGGTTGCGTTCTTGGTGTGGAAGGCTGGGTGGGTTGACTTGGTCCCCACAGGAGTGTAGGGCTGGTACGAGTGGTGTGTTGGTTGGATTGGGTTGGCTGCATTCTCTGTTTGGATAATCATGATTGTGGGCCTTAGGCTGAACTGATACTGCATGGGCTTGGGCCCAGACTGTGACTGTAACTGGGATTACACACTGAGTTCTTGTAACTCACCCTTTTTCCTTAACTGTGCAGGTAACCCCCAGCCTTAGAGGATTTGGTGCCGAGAGTGACTTGGAAGTGGCCACACGTACCGTCTGTTTCGAGGGTGAATTTAGTATTTTATTTCGGGATTACTTGCTTTAATTATCGGGTTTTATGATTGTTGTAATAAGGCCATTGGAACTGTTTTAACTTTAATTTGGGTTTTCTTTAAGCACTGCAAAATTTAATCAACTCGGGGTTTTCAAAACAGTAAACAATTGATTTTCAAATATCACGCTTTCGTAATTATTAAAGCCCAACTTCTGTAACTGACACGGATTTTAATGGGCAAGATAATACATGCATTTTTGACAAGGTATTATAACGGGTAAAACTTCTTTTGGGAATAAGCAACGAGAAACGAAATTTTGAACGTTTAAGTTGGAAAATTTGACAATGTGTTTGTCAAACAACCATGAAGTTTTATACATCACCTGGTGTGGCTCACCAGATCCGGTCGTAACGTTTAGGCCGGGTTTGGGGTGTTACATATAATCTCACAATCTCAGAAATATACAGTTCAACTAACTTATCAAGTGAATAATCTATTCTTACCGGAACAAAATGAGCTGATTTCGCCAATCTGTCAACTATCACCCAGGTTGCATCTTTCTTTCTCGGAGATATAGGTAGTCCCGACACAAAGTCCATCGTGATTCTCTCCAATTTCCACTCAGGAATCATAATCGGTTGTAACAAACTAGACGAAAACTGATGTTCAGCTTTAACTTGCTGACAAACCAAGCATTTTGAAACAAACTTTGAGATGTCTCGTTTCATACCATGCCACCAATAAAACTTTTTCAGATCGTTATACATTTTCGTACTTCGTGGATGAATAGTCAAACGACTATTGTGAGCTTCGTTCAAAATCAACTGAATCAACTCTGAATTCCTCAGAACACAAATCCGATCTGTGAATCTCAAACAATCATCACTATCAACTCGATATTCTGAATCATAATTCAAACCACATTGAGCTCGTTTTGCTATCATCTCATCATCACTTTTCTGGGCACCACAAATCTGACATATAAACATCGGTCTCACTTTCAACTCAGCCAAAACTGAACCATTATCACATAGATCTATCTGAGCACTCATTGCTCACAACGCACATATAGACTTTCGGCTCAAGGCATCAGCAATGACATTAGCTTTACCCGGATGATAATCAATTACTAACTCATAGTCTTTTAGTAATTATAACCATCTATGCTGTCTCAAATTCAATTCTTTCTGAGTCATAAGATATTTCAAACTCTTGTGATCGGTATATATATATGACACACTTAGAATCCTTGAACCACACGATGGTGATACACGCCCGTGTCCCTCAACCAAACATGCAAAATAGGCCATTTGTATGGCCAACATGCCACTCACATTTAGGTCAAACCTACAATCAATATACCAATTCATTTCATGTACTATTGACAACCAAAAACATGTCAAAAGATCATCATATCATCTGATTCAATCTCACTTCTAATCATGTCTACTTATAACCAAATTTCACAACTAAACACATGCATTACTAAGCATGATTCATCCATAACATCATTAAGTTACAATAGCATCAATCCATCACTAAGCTTACCATTTATTTGACATTCTTATTGCCAACAAAATATACCAAAACATACTTCACATACCAAATTCATATATGCATAATTCCAACATTTTTCTAGCCACATCTCATGGCTATTTACACATCTCAATTGTATTTCAAAACAACTAGCCTATACATGCCATATTTAAATATACACATATTCAAAGATACCAAAATAGATTGCTGATAGTGTGGTAGAGATGCTGACGATTCCTGGATCCGAGCTAGCTTTACTGACACTGTAAAATAGAGAAACAATCACATAGTAAGCTTTCAAAAGCTTAGTAAGTTCGTTACGTAATACATTATATTAAGACCAATCATCACATAGATTATTTCATAATCACATATATCATACCATCCAAAGCTAATATATTCAATTTACCATCCATAAACTCATTCATAACTTCATCAACCACATTGGTTCTGAACATACCTTAGCGAACACCTAGTTGTCGATTACATATGTTACTCAAAACTCACTATTTCATTTCGGTCACCTTTCGACCCTTCTTCGATTCAATCCCACACTTAGTGCCCAAATAGTTAGCCAAAGCTTAATTATCATCGCACACTTAGTGCATCTATATCAAACCGATCTTAAACCGGTATCGCACATACAGTGCCAACCACAAAGCCGAAGCTTATACTATTTCGCACACACAGTGCTAATTATCTCTGTTGCATTTTCGATTACGCACACTTAGTGCCATACAAATCGAATCCTCACATAGCATTCACAATTCAATAATTACATACATTCATCTTATAACATCAAACATAGTTAAATAGACATATTATGTCCGAACTTACCTCGGACGTCGAACCACCGAAACGGTCGATTAATCGAGCACTTTATCTTTGCCTCGATCTCGATCCGAACCTCTCCTCTCTTGGTCTATATACTTTCAAATTAAATCCATTCAATCACAATTTATTCAATTTAGTCCACACACACTTATTTAGGGCATTTTACTAAATAGCCCTCACATTTTCACCTTTCGACACTTTAGTCCCTATTTCAAAAAATCATCAAATTCACATAATTTCTCTTCACACAAGCCTAACCGAATTTTCCTTGTGTTCATACAAGTCCACACATTTCATTTATTTCACATTTTAGTCCCTCACGATATAGCCCAAATTACTCAATTTCACCAAAAATTCAAATACAAACTATGCCAACCCAACACCAAGCTTTCATATTTCACCAACTAACATCACAAAGCTCACCATTTCATCAATGGCACATCTCACAAACATCACCAATTCTTCAAATTACAATATGGGTTTTATAACCTACGAAGCAACGATTGCAAAAATGTAAAAATTATTAAAAACCGAAGCAAAACATACATTGAATTTTGATCGTTATGTCAGAGTCTTAAAAATTTATAAAAAGAATGATCGAGCCTAGAAACTAACTATGACAACGATTGCGGCAAGCGCACCTATTGAACAGTAGTATAGTTTAGTGGCAAGATCGGATTGTCGAACCCAAAAGAACTAAAAGTACTAATACTAACTTTCTTTTTATTATTTAGCCTAAGAATTAAAGGATTTATTAATTAATCTAAAATTAACTAACTATTAAGCTAAAGATGCAAAGACAAAGAGAATGAATTGGGGGAAATACTTGTGGGAAAAACCAATTGATTAAGACAATACCCGAGGAAGAATCTACCTAGACTTCACTTGTTATCCAACTCTGAACCAGACGATTTCACTTGACTTGATTCGTAGGATTCCCTAATTTATATTAATACCTCTTTCGAGGCTACTAACGTCTAACCCTAGGTTGATTAATTGAAATCTCTTTCTAATTAAAACCCCTAGAATTGCATTAACTCGATCTATGAACTCCCATATTAGGTTTGACCCTAATCTAGCAGATTTTCGTCATCCTATTTCTAGGGTTGTGATCAACTCCGCTTAATTATGTTAGATCTACTCTTAAAAAGGGACTTTTGCTCCACTGCCTAAGCACATCAATACTTGAATCGATATCCTGAAATATCAAAACAAGAATTAAGAACACCTAATTAAGAACAAATCAAGTATTTATCATATAGTTCAGAAAACAATAACAAGATTCGTCTTAGGTTTCATCCCCCTTAGGTATTTGAGAGGTTTAGTTCATAATTATAAAAGAATACATCTCAGAAGAAAATATGAAACAAAACATAAGAAAAACCATAAAACCCCCTGAAGGAATTGAAGAGAAAATCCTCCGTCTTTAGTATAACTCCGACTTCTTAAGATGAAACAAATGGCTTTCTTTAAGTAAATTCCACAATTCTGGGCTCTCCGGCTTGGCTCTTCGGCCTAGCTAGACACCTAACTGGACTCCCCTTTAAGGTTGGCCTCTAGGGTGTTTTATAGGCTTTTGGAATGGCTTTCTTTGCCTCTAAGTACCCTAATCCGAATGAAACTATTCTTTGTCACGACAGGGACAGCCCATGGAACACGCCCGTGTAAATCGTGGCCAGGCCGTGTTCGGGTCTGTTAAGGGGGCACGGTCGTGTGGCTTGGGCCCATGCCATGTTGATTTCGTGATATGGCCTATTTACTTCGTTTTAGGCCCGTTTCTCGTTCTTTTCATCCTCCGGTGCTTTCCTAAGTATGAAACATGAAATTAAAGGATTAGGAGCACCAAATTCCATAATTCAAGGCTTAAATCATCCAAAAGTATGCTAAATGTGGGATTAAAATATGTATATATTACGGTTTATCAAATTTAAGCCTTAAAGTAGCCGAATGTGCAAAACTCAAACCTTTCCTTTCTTTCTTTTAATTTTGGCTAGATGAATGAATAAAAGATGATCACTTTCATATTTTTGTTTCACTATTATTAACATTAATACTTTTTACCAATTTACCCTTAATAATCCAACCATTTATCAAACAAACATTAGGCCATTTATGTCCATCTACCATCTGCTAACTTTAATAATGGGCTAATTGCCTCATAAGGCCTCCATATTATAAAGCCAATAGCACTAAGGTACTTGTAAATCAGCACACAGCTTTTACACTTTTCACGATTAAGTCATTTCTCTTAATTCGGCACACAGTTGATAAAATTACCATACAAAATTTTCACATAGGTTATATCACATATAATCAAAACCAAAAATAACATTAAATATTATTCCGACCTCAAATTTGTGGTCTCGAAACCACTGTTCCGACTAGGGTCTAAACCGGGCTGTTACAACTCTCCCCCCTTAGGGATTATCGTCTCCGAAAATCTTACCAGTGAATAGATGTGGATATTACTCTCTCATAACATTCTCAAGCTCCCACGTAGCCTCTTCAATTCCGTGTTTGTGCCACAACACTTTCACTAAGGAAATTCTTTTCCTCACTATACGACAAGTCTGACTGAATCTCAACCTCAGTAGGAGCAATCACATGAGACGGGTCAGATTTGTACCGTTGAAGCATTGACACATGAAATACGTTATGAATCTTTTCTAACTCAGATGGCAACATCAATCTATAAGCAATCGGCCCTATTCGTTCAATGACCTCATACGACCCGATGAACCTCGGACTCAGCTTGCCTTTCTGGCCAAATGAAAGTATTTTCTTCCACGGAGACACTTTCAAAAACACTTTATTGCCAACTTTGAATTCAATATCTTTTCGTTCCAAGTCTACATAAGACTTCTGACGATCTGAGGCCACTTTCAAACTGTCACGCATCACTTTCACTTTCTGCTCAATCTTTTTTATAAGATCAACCCCTTGAATCTTATTCTCACTTAGCTCAGTCCAATACAATGGAGTTCGACATTTTTTACCGTAAAGAGCCTCATACAGTGCCATTTTGATACTAGATTGAAAACTGTTATTATACACGAATTCAATCAACGGTAGATGTTTTTCCCACGTATTCTCAAACTCAAGTACACAACATCTCAACATATCTTCGAGAATTTGAATGATTCGTTCGAACTTACCATCCATTTGCGGATGAAAAGCAGTACTGAAATGCAGTTTTGTGCTTAAAGCTTCTTGCAATTTCTTCCAAAATCGCGAGGTAAATCTCGGATATCTGTCAGACAGAATAGATAGTGGCACCCCGTGCAATCTCACAGTCTCAACAATGTACAATTCAGCCAATCTATCGAGTGAATAATCTGTTCTCACTGGAACGAAATAAGCTAATTTTGGCAATCTGTCAACTATCACCCAGATTGCATCTTTCTTTCCTGGAGATAAAGGTAACCCCGACACAAAGTCCATTGTAATTTTTCCCATTTCCACTCAGGAATCATGATCGGCTATAACAAACTGGACGGAACCTGATGTTCAGCTTTTACTTGCTGACATATTAAACATTTCGACACAAAGTTAGAGATGTCCCGTTTCATACCATGCACCAATAAAACTGTTTCAGATCGTTTTACATTTTTGTACTCCCCGGGTGAACAGTTAAACGACTATTGTGAACTTCATTTAAAATCATTTGAATCAACTCTAAATTTCGCGAAACACAAATCCGATCTCTAAATCTCAGACAATCATCACTATCCACTTGAAATTTTGAATCAACATTCAATTCACACTGAGTTCGTTTGACTATCATTTCAACATCACTTTTCTGAGCATCATAAATCTGACGTACAACCATCGACTTTACTTTCAATTCAGCCAAAACTACAATATCATCACACAGATCTTTCTGAGCACTCATTGCTCGCAAAGCACATATTGACTTTCGGGTTAAAGCATCATCTACAACGTTAGCTTTACCCGGATGATAATCAATCACAAGTTCATAATCTTTCAGCAATTCTAACAATTTTCTCTGTCGCAAATTTAATTCTTTCTGAGTCATCAAGTACTTCAAGCTTTTGTGATCATCATAAATATGACATTTCTCACCAAATAGTAGTGACGCCAAATCTTCAATGCAAACACAGTCGCGGCTAATTTAAGGTCGTGCGTCGGATAGTTCTTTTCATGCGGCTTTAACTGCCTCGAAGCATAAGCAATGTATTTACCTTCTTGCATCAGCCCACATCCCAAACCATTCAATGATGCATCACTATAGACTATGAATTCTTTACCCGATTCCGGTTGAACTAACACTGGCGCTTTCATCAACAATGCTTTCAACTGCTCAAAACTCTGTTGGCACTACCACTCAAATTTAACATCTTTCTGTAGCAACTTCTTCAACGGAGTCGCAATCATCGAGAAGCCTTTCACAAATCGTCTATAATATCCCGCTAGTCCCAAAAAACTACGGACTTCAGACACATTTCTCGGATGCTTCTGTTCTAAAATAGCTAAAATCTTACTCGAATCAACTCGTATTCTCGCAGCTGACACAATATACCCCAAAAAACCAACCTCATACAACCAAAATTCACATTTGCTAAACTTAGCATACAACTGTTTCTCACGTAGAGTCTGTAGCACAATTCTCAAATGTTCGGCATGTTGCATCTCATCACAGGAATAAATCAAAATATCATCAGTAAACACCACAACAAAATAATCCAAATACGGTCTGAATATCCTATTCATCAGATCCATAAAAACCGCTGTTGTAACCATTTTTTTGTAAAAACGGGGATCGACTTTGGTTTTGAAAACGAAAATAAGAATGGGGAGTCGCCACCAATCCTTTTTGTTGAGGTGTGATCGGGTCACCTCGTAAAACGATGTTTTTAATAAACAGTTTGATTTGTCAAAACAACGACTTCGGTCCACGAAATTCAAAGAAACGGGTTCGAGAGTCTGTTACGCACGAGGAAGGGTTAGCACCCTCGATACGCCCAAAATTGGTACCTAATTGATTATCTAATGTCTTAATGTCAAAAATTTGAAAAGATTTGAAATACGATAAATCAAAAATGGATGATAAGACCTTCTCATTTCGAAGAGATAAAATGTCATACTCAGTAAGTTAGGGCACGACATTTTGGCCTCCCGAAATTGAGTTTGTCTCTTGACTTTAAAATTGGGATTTAAGTTTGAGGAGGATATTCCGTTATTTGTCAGATGAGAAACCGAAACTTAATAAGTTAGGGCTCGATTTCTCGAAATTCCAAATACGGGACATTGCCTTTATTTTAAGAAATCTTTTCCCGAGGTAACAAAATGTCACATCCAATACGTTAGGACACAACATCTTGAATTCTCGAGAATTAGATTTTATTTAACATTCATGTATTTGTTTTAAAAAGAAAATAATACGTTCTTTAGAATCAATGAGAAAAAACGAAACCAAGTAAGTTAGGGCGCGATTTCCTTCGAACTTTAGAACGCAGAGTATTCGTTTATTTTAAAATAAGATAAAATATGATATGATCGTAGTTAAATGGAAAATGAATTTTAATGCCAATATGCATAATAGAATAAAAAATGATGACAATAATATAAATAACAATATAAAGGCATAAATAAAGTAAAAACTAATCAAACGATAATAGGTAAAAAATGATGAATCAATAAACAAATAAATAGAGTAAAAGAAAATGATTGCAAAAACATAAGCCTATAGCAAAAAAATAAAGAAATACTATGTACAATAGTTTAAAAATAATAGAATAACAATAATAATAACAAAAATATGAATAATAATAATAGAAATTTAATGGAAATACGTTAATAAACGAATAATAATGATAATAAATAAATAATAATAATAACCATAATAGTAGTAAAAATAAAAATAAAATAACATAAGTAATAATAAATAATAATAATAATAATTACAATAGTAATATTAATGATAACAAAGATAATAATAGAAATATTGAATAATAATGATACCAATAATATTAATAAATAAATAATAATAAAGTAATAATAATAGATATTACTACATTAATAAACAAATAATAATAATAAATAAATAAGAGTAAAAATAATAATAATAATAATAATAATAATAATAATAATAATGGTATTAGTAATAAAAATGAAATAATAATGGTAATAATAATAAATAATAATAATAACAAAGATAATAGTAATAATAATAATAATAATAATAATAATAATAATAATAATAATAATAATAATAATGAAGTTAGTTAAATTAATAATAAAATAGTGAAAATAACAAAAGAAAACTAAATTGAATTAAAAAGCAATATATCCAGGGCAAATTTGAAACAAAAGAAAGGGTGAGGACCAAATTGTAACGCGCGTGGCCTTATGGGGACTAAATGATTGAATAACCCAGCCCCTGAATGCGCAACGTTTCAAATGGCCAGGCGCGGATCAAATCAAAAATGAAATAAAATAACAGGGCCAATTTAAAAGAAGAAAAATGATAGATAGGAGCTGATCAAATGGGGCTGCAAAAGAGAAGGACCCATAGCGTAAATATCGCTTTTGAGGGAACGTGCGCAGTACCTTTGAAGCAAACGGCACCATTTTATTAAATGTATATAAGGCCCAAATTTTCTTGAAAAATCTCATTTTAACCCTAAAAGAATTTTAGAACCATCAGCCACCCAAAACCTCTCCTTCTCTCATCTCTTCCTTCTCTCCGGCGAGTGGGCTCCCCCGATGATCCGTCGCAGCACCACCAGATCTGGTGGCCGACGTCCCGTGGAGGTGCGCTTTAGACCCCTGCTCGATGCCCACTTTGAAGCCCCGACCCTCGGCGTCCAAAAATGAGAGAAGAAAAGTCCCTCCTCCATTTTGGGCTCGGTTTCGACGATGGAGCGGGGACTCTGACGTCACGACCCCGGGGTTCCGGTAACTCTTCTCCTCTCCCCTTCTTATTATTTCGCTTATAAAAAGTTTTTAAAAAATGGAAACAAAATAAAATAAATAGAAAACAGCAGTAAATTAAAATTGATCTGAAAAACAAAGTCAACCTTCAAGGTTTTTGTTCTATTTTGATTGCTGATGATTCGTAAAAATCTCTATTTGTAAGTGTTTGTACGGAAATCTTTATTTTCGTATTGATGAAAAGAAACAAATGGCCGACTCCTTTTTATTATCTATTTCAATAGCTTTTTATAGCCATTTTAAAAAACTATCTATTGCTGTCTTTTCTTGTTTTTGCAAGTTTTCGGCGCAAGTGGAGCAAGTGGGAGGCCGGTGCTGCTTGGTGGTGGACGTGACAGATGGCGTCAGATAGGTGGCAGTGGCTAGGTGCGGCACCACTTGGGTTAGGGGCTAGGGTTTTCCTTTTTTTCTTTTTGCTGAAAATAGGTTTAGGTAACAGGCCATTTTGGGCCTGTTTTAGGTGGTATGGGGCTAGGGGTGAATTGGGCTTAATGGGCTACGTTAAGTTTGTAAAATGGGCCCTGGGCAGAATTGGGCTTGTACAGCTGCCCCTCTTTGCTCATTCTCGTGTAACGGGAATGGATCAAAGACTTTTAAGACAGCCCAATTTTGCCCGGTCTCGTCGAGTCTTGACTTCTTTGGTGCTCTTTTTCTTCAGGTAGCCTCGTTCCAGTCCACCACATCTTGTTGCTTCGATCCACTTCACTGCAACCTCAATCTTCTCTGCTAAAACTTCAAAGAAATAAGGGTTGATCCTCATTGTAAACTCAGGGAGGCGGGATTTGTAATTTCAACCTACTCCACTAGAACTTCGAGGAAATGAGAATTTAGGGAGAAGAGATTCGTAGTTTCCATCTTTTCTACTGAAACTTCAAAGAAATAAGGGTTGATCCTCATTGTAAACTCAGGGAGACGGGATTTGTAATCTCAACCTACTCCACTGGAACTTCGAGGAAATCAGAATTCAGGGAGAAGAGATTCGTACTTTCCATCTTCTCTACTGAAACTTCAAAGAAATAAGAGTTTATCCTCCTTATAAACTCAGGGAGACGGGATTTGTAATCTCAACCTACTCCACTGGAACTTCGAGGAAATAAGAATTCAGGGAGAAGAGATTCGTAGTTTCCATCTTCTCTACTGAAACTTCAAGGAAATAAGAATTTATCCTCCTTGTAAACTCAAGGAGACGGGATTTGTAATCTCAACCTACTCCACTGGAACTTTGAGAAAATAAGAATTCAGGGAGAAGAGATTCGTAGTTTCCATCTTCTCTACTGAAACTTCAAAGAAATAAGAATTTATCCTCCTTGTAAACTCAGGGAAACGGGATTTGTAATCTCAACCTACTCTACTGGAGCTTTGAGGAAATAAGAATTCCGGGAGAAGAGATTTGTAGTTTCCATTTTCTCTACTGAAACTTCAAAGAAATAAGAATTTATCCTCATTGTAAACTTAGGGAGACGAGATTTGTAATCTCAACCTACTCCACTGGAACTTTGAGGAAATAGGAATTCAGGCAGAAGAGATTCGTAGTTTCCATCTTCTGTACTGAAACTTCAAAGAAATAAGAATTTATCCTCATTGTAAACTCAAAGAGATGGGATTCGTAATCTCAACCTACTCCACTGGAACTTTGATGAAATAAGAATTCAGGGAGAAGAGATTCGTTGTTTCCATCTTCTCTACTGAAACTTCAAAGAAATAAAAGTTTATCCTCCTTGTAAACTCAGGGAGACGGGATTTGTAATCTCAACCTACTCCACTGGAACTTTAAGGAAATAAGAATTCAGGAAGAAGAGACTCGTAGTTTCCATCTTCTCTACTGAAACTTCAAAAAAGTAAGAGTTTATCTTCCTTGTAAACTCAAGGAGATGGGATTTGTAATCTCAACCTACTCCACTGGAACTTCGAGGAAATAAGAATTCAGGGAGAAGAGATTCGTAGTTTCTATCTTCTCTAGTGAAACTTCAAAGAAATAAGAGTTTATCCTCCTTGTAAAATCAGGGAGACGAGATTTGTAATCTCAACCTACTCCACTGGAACTTTGAGGAAATAAGAATTATGGTTTTCGATCTGCTTCACTACTTTTTAATGAGGTAAGATCTATAATATTTAACTGATCTGCTCCACTGTAAACTCAAGGATGCCAGACTGGTATCTTTGATCCGCTTCACTACAATCTCAAGAATACAAGATCTGTTGTCCTCAATCTGCTCCACTACAAATTCAGGGATGCCAGACTGGTATCTTCGATCCGCTTCGCTGCAAACTCAGCAAGACAAGATCTATGAATTCACCGATGTTGCGACACCGTCCCCTGGGGGACTTATCCTGTAAAATTGGTTTCATGTGTTTATGCTTATGTAAAATGGTTAGGATGCAATGACCAGAATGAATCCAATGCTCCTAACTAAATGACTATGGATGACATTTGCATGAATGCAGAATGTCATGAGAATGATCCTTTGTTAAATGTTTAAGGTGTCATTGTGATTCATCAAGGCTTTATTCCTGACGTGTTCTGCTGCCTTCTTGCTCAACTGGTATCTTGACAGAAAACCCAAAGAAACAATCATATTCTACTCATATGACTTGCCCCAATGTAACTTCAAAGTCTATTCCATGGTACCTCTGGGACTTTAAGGCTTATACCATCTTTAGACCCTCTCACTATAATTCAGGGGGTATAGGGTTTGTGTCGTCTTCAATACATCCCATTACGACTCAATGATATAGAATTTGTATAATCTTCAATCCATCCCACTATGACTCAGGGGCAATCAATTTGGTCTACTACACCTTCTATTCCCTAGTTGTCATGACTAGATGTGTATGCCTGATATTTGCATGAATGCAGAGTATCATTTTTCTTTTCCCGAGAATGATCCCCTTGTACAGCTGGGTTGACATTCCTCATTATTTGTCGAGATTGTATCACCGACGAAATGTCTTATTTTTTTTGTTCAACCGATAAACGGTCCAAAGAGATAATCGTCTTTCTCCAATATTTTCAAACCTTAAGCTTGGTGAGTTCTAAACAATCATCCTGTTTCAGGTCCTTGTATTATTCAAAAGCTTCTAGAGTAATATGCGAAACTCTTTTTGTGAAAGTGTTGTTAGTCCATTAATCATTATTTTAATGTAAAATGCCTGCAAAAGGTCGTAACAATGGACAAGAAGGAATTTGATCGGGAGCATAGCCCGAGACAAACAAGTTAATCAATGCTAGCAAATGGGATCAGGAAGGAAATTTATTGGTAGTGTTTTGAAAAGAATAAGATGATCACAAATAACAAATTTAAAATGGGTAAAATGGAAACTAGGTGCCCCAGATATTGCAGCCTCAGCTTCTCTATTCAAACTTCTTAAAGACCATTTTAAGCTCAATATGTGTTTAAGGGATCTGGAGTACTTTGTCGATGCCCCAAGACGTAACATACTTCTTCATTGTTAATTCAAGCGTAGCAAGACTACTGTGTGCCCCACTTTCGATCAAAATTTGAGCTGCCCTTTTTCGATTTTCAACTCAAATCCCTTTTGGTCTCAAAGCACCCTTTGCGAGTTTTCATCTTGGCCTCTTCCTTTTTTTGGGGGGGAAAACTTTTTATTGAATCTGGATTCACTGGATTGGGGAGGTCTTTGCTATCCATCTCAGTCAATATCCATGCTTCCCCAGAATAGGCCTTCTTTGTTGTATAAGGTCCTTCCAAATTTGGCATCCATTTTCTTCTGAAGTCCCTTTTGCATGGGAAAAATCTTCTTCAAAGCCATATCATGAAATTTTCTAGGGTGATCATTTTTGTTGTAAGCTCGCATCATCTGACTGTGATAGATAGCTTTTAACATTTTCTGTAACATCCTGAATTTTTAGGCCTATGCGTTTAATGGGTGAACATGTGTAATGAGTTAATTTAAGTGTTAGGGGTCCAAATTGGGCTCAGGTTTAGGCAGAGGCCTTGGTTAAAATTATCTGTTTGGGCATTATAGGGTTTAAAAGGTAGTATCTGTGTTTAAAATATCAAAATGGGCTTGTGGCCCAGTGGTCAGTGGCGCCACTTAGGGAGCAAGGAGGTGACGCCACACAAGAGAGTAAGGGGCCCAAATTTAAGTTTCATGGAGCCCAAATCTTTTAATTTAAGTTAGCTAATTTTCGGTATTAGGGTTAGGTGGAGTGGACGGGAATAAGGCTCAAAAATAGGAGGATTTATGTGAATAGGATAATGTAGATATTATAGTTGATAATATGGAAGATAAAAGGAGAAAAGATAGGAGCTATCTACAAGGCTAGGTGTTGGCCGAGATTCCATCACCTCGAGGAGTGAAGAAATCAGTTTCTTTATGGCAAAGGGGTGCTGAATTTTCCCTTCTTATTTGCTTAATTTTTAGTTATTAGGAAGGGCACTTTCGATTTTTGATAGGTAAGTGCCGAAATTTCTATAAATAGGGGGTAGCTCATAAATTTCGGCATTTAAACCCTACTCTTTTCTTCATTCTCTATGCCGAAATTCTCAGTCTCTCCCTCTACAATTTTTGTTAACTTTATTTCAAAAAACCGAAAAATTTCTTAAGCCATCTTTCTCTTCTTACTCCTAAAAGTTGAAACCCTATAAACCCTTCTCTATATTTCTTTTTGATCCTTGCTAAGGCCGAACCTACCCCTAGTTTGCCGAAATTCTCTTTTCTTCTTCCTGCCGATTTCTTCATTAAAAGCCGAATCTACATAGACTCCTTCATATCAACTTCTCTTCTGATCTTCTCAAAAAGCCAGAATTCTAAGGGGTAGTCGAATTCTTTATGTTAAGGTGAGTGCCGATTTCCCTATCTCTTCACTTTCTCTTTTGGGTTTTGGAAGACAAAGCCAAAAAGATAATGGTTTAATGGTTCTATGTATTCTCTTGTTGGGCGACATTCGGAAATTGAAGTAGATCTCTTAGATCTAAAAGCCAGAAACACTAGTCCCTGAATCTCATATCACTTTTCGGGATTTCAAGGTAAGGAATTCAATTCTCCTTACGATGATTAACCGTTTTCTTGTCGTTAGTCGTGCCTTAACCTAATGTTTCGTTACCAGCCTCTGAACAACACATAGGGCAGATAGCAACTGTGTTGACTCCGGATAGCATTGACTTAGAGAGTCTTGTTCTAACGGTAATCAGGTGTGTAGATCTCTAACACACTAATTAAACTGTATTATATATGTTATGGGCTAAAAGCCGGAAAAAGGCTGAATAGTAATCTAAACTAAATATATGTTATGGGCTAAAAGCCGGAAAAAGGCTGTATAGACAGTCGGATTACCCAAAAAGGGTAGGGAAGGGATGCCAGGTACGTAATCATAGAAACTTCTCTATGTGTATCGATGTATGCGATAAACTGAAATCTCTTAGGTAATACATTGCTTGATTTTGCATGTATGTATGCATAGGATGGGGTTGGTATGATGAAGGGGAAGAAGGTCGCATAGTGATCGGTGGCTTTGCCACATAGGTCACATAGTGATCGGTCTTTATGACAGGCAGCTCAGCTATCGAAATGCTACGATGTATTATTAAGGTCGCATGGCGATCGGTGGCTTTGCCACATAGGTCACACAGTGATCGGTCTTTAAGACAGGCAGCACAGCTGTCGATATGGTGTGTAGCAGTTGGCGGGTTGATTGTAGAAATCCCCAATGTGTGATGGTTGGTACGGGTTGGTGTGTAGAGGATGGATTTCTAGGTTTGGGTTGGGCCATTCATCATTTATTATTTATCATGTAATTACGATTGTTGCCATTGTGTATGGGCTAAGGCCCATATTGTGTTTGTGGGCCCAAGCCTTTTATGTGTTTTCGGGATTTGCACACTGAGTATTGGTGACTCACCCTATTATTTTTTTCTACTCTTTCAGATGAGCAGTAGATCATGGACATGGGAGCCGAGACAGACTCGAGGGGCCATCAAGTTTTATTGCTATAGATTATTTTCGGTTTTCTTTAAGTTTTAATTTTGGGAATATTTATTTCCTTGCTTAGTTTTTAATATTTGCAACTTATGAAATATTTTCAAAAGGTTTAATTATTCAAAATAATAATAATACAAGGTTTTCTTTTCAAATGTCACTTATTTATTCAAATATTGTCTAATTAACTTATGATTTCCAAAAACCAACAAAGCAAAAGTTTTCAATGTACAACCTGTAGCATACCAGATCTGGTCGGAACGTATGGGCCGGGTTTGGGGTGTTACATTTTCTCTTCAAATTAAACTGATCATATCAGATCCATTCTGCCTCATCCAATTTCAACTCTTGATAAGACTCGAAGAAAAGGAATCTAGACTTCAATGGGGCAAAATCACTTCCAATGAGAAAGGTGCTGCCTCTACGAAGGTCCTAGCTGACGTTTAATAAGCGTAAAGGGTAATCATAGCATCTATATGCCAATGTTTACAAATATCGATCATTTTTCCAATGATTCTTTTTTCTTCTTTTTTTTTTTGTTTTTCCCCCCCTTTTTTTTTACATTGAGAGTGGGGTTTGATGACTGTCGACATTATAAGATTGGCACAAGAAGTAACTTTCACCCTTTTGGTAAAGTAACCAATGACCATGAATATGAATCGATGTTGGCCAAAAGCTTTTGAGGATGTTAGCTTGATGACGTCTAGGCCCCACATTTAGGGAATCTGTGAGGAAATAGAGGAGGTGCATAAGTCCTGTATTCATCCATCTGGCATTTATGGCATAACTGATGCAGTTCCCCTTTCTCAGTAAACTGGTAGCCCAAACCTCTTGATTAGCTTGGCCATTGTAGATCCATTAACATGGGTTTTTTAAAACCCCAATCTTAACAGCAATACCCATGTTTCAGTAGCTTGGCGTGCCTTGATATGAACATGCGAAAACATCTTGGATGATGTCTCACCATATTTCTGCGATGTGCTACGCTTCCATCTTCATCTCCTTCGTTAGCTCGTAGTGTCCACTGAAACTTCGTAAGGTAGAATCTACCATTCTAAACAAATTTGGAAATAAGTTGCAATCTCTGTCATCTTCAAAGCCCTTAGATCCTTCTAGACACATATCTCACTAAAAAGGGAGTCAGTAATAGCGTCGCTCATGTCATTGATATATGGGGATCATTGTGGGTATGAAGGCAAAAAATCCAAAGAATAAATGATTCTAAGGATGATTATTCATATGATATGGTCATGAAAAATGAAAAAATGTACATTATGAAATGTAAAGAATGAAAATGTTTACTTAGAAAGATGCTTTTTATTGAAATAAAAATTCTGGACACAAGCCTACTTCACAAAAGAAATCTTATTGCTTCTAGGCATTGAACCAACAAGTGTGTTTTGCACATTACTCTAGATTAGCTTTAAAAAATACATGTTTCTTCCACAGTCTCATTGTTCAAAACACCCTCAAGTACATAAAGGCAGATGCTCGGAAAACTTTTATTCCTCAGTTCTCTCTTCGGGTATACCATTGGTGTTCTGATCTCCCGATTTCTAGGCTTCTAATAACTTCTTCAAGGAAACGCAACTCTCCTGCCCCCACTTTCAATTACCACAGCTTTGTCATCAAACTTCACAATACCCATGTTGATGAAATTTTCCACCAATTTCTTAAAAGTAAGGCAATTTTCTATCAAATCGCCTATGATCCCCGCGTGGTACTCACACTGAGCGTTTGGGTCATACCATTTTGGGTATGGAGGTTACATCGATTTTGGATAGTGGGGGGACACAACGTGCACATCAAATAAACTTTGATACAAATCCTTATACGTCATCGGGATCAGCGTAAATTGGAGTTTTTCAGTGTTTTTCCTTGTGCGAGATTCTTTTCTTAATGAACCTTGATGCTCAGTAGTCACCGTTTTTGGCCGATTAACGGTAATTGACTTTGAGTGCCCTATGTTTGTATTATTCGCTTCATTTTTTTCTTCATTGTGGCCATTCTCTTGTTTCTTTCTCCTGCCTCTATCCTTCCATTTTTTATGGCATTCTCAATCATTTCTCCAGTCATTACAATGTCCGAGAAGCTCTTTGTAGCGCTCCCTAGCATATGAGTGATAAACGAGGCCTTCAGTGTATTAATAAAGAGCAAGGTCGTCTCTTTTTCTAAGAGTGGTGGTTGGACTTGTGTTGCTATCTCTTTCCATCTCTGGGCTTATTGTCTGAAACTCTCGCTTGGCTTTTTCTCCATATTTTGCAGCGTGATCCTGTTGGGAGCTATGTCAGCTACGTGGCCATAGTGTTTCATGAAGGCCTATGCCAGGTCCTTCAATGTCTTAATCTGGGCACGACTGAGCTGATTGTACCACCTGGCCGCAGACCCGACTAGACTGTCCTGAAAGCAGTGAATCAGCAGTTGGTCATTATTAACGTGTCTCGCCATTCTTCGACAGAACATCGAGATGTGCGCTCTGGGACAGCTAGTCTCGTTGTACTTCTCAAACTCCGGAGTTTTAAATTTTGGCGAAAGTACCAAGTCCACAACCAAACTTAAATCCTTAGCGTCTACCTCGTAATGGTAGTTAGCAGTCTCTATTGCTTTGAACTTCTCTTCTAACCACTTGCAACAATCCTCGATTTGCCTCGGCAGGCCTACTTTTGCCTTGTCCATTTCTACCATTTAGTCGAGATCGGGGACCACAAGGTTAGCTGGACTATCTCCTGGGTTGGAACCCGAGCCTGCTTGAAAGTTCATGGGCAGTCTAGTATCAGCTTGCCCCTGTTGAGGCCTAATCGTGACAGATGGCCTTTGGGGATATTCTTCAGGTTGTGCTCGCACATGTGGTGGGGTAAAATCCGGAGGGGTGCCTTCACTCTCTTCTCCTGTAATTGCCATGGGACATTTTCCTTTGTCCATTGCCTCGCTCAGCATCTGGGCCATTTGAGCCATCATGTTCCTTTGAGCTTCCAACATTTGGTTTCTCATTTCTTGCTGGAGCTTTGCCAATTGCTCTTGCATTTAGTCTTGCATGTCTTTCTGGAATTATTCAAATCATTGATCCATTTTCTTTGTCTTGGCACGTGTACCTTAACGGTGTTCAGCTTCCAGATTTTTCCTTCTCTTTCTCTTTCTCTCTCTGATAATTTCAACTAATTAAACTCTCTCTATGGATTTAAATGCATGTGATGTAATGTAATGCAAATGCATGAATGTAAAGAAAGAGAGGCGTTGATTCTGAATTCAATTCTATTAGAAAAACTTTCTAGAAAACAAATTTCTTTACATAAAACGGATCACATATATGGCCTTGCCCTCATATTCTAAGCAAAAACATCAGTCCCCTTCTTTGTATAGGTCAAATCTTGCAAACTTCTAATAGATGCCTCCTATTAGCTTCTTTTTGCTTGATCTGGGCCGTGACTCACTACTCACTTAACCTCGCAATGCTCGTTAGCCTCTTTAAGAAAGCCAAGACGTGGTGATTCACGAATAGTCTTTGAATCCTTGGAGAATAAAGTCCTGTATTTCTTCACGGACTATCAGTCTTCCCTTCTTTACTTGGACCATATTCGGACGATCGTATTATAATCAACTTTATCAAGAAATCCATTTCCTTATGATAAACTCTTCTATTTAGCAATCGAATATGAGTCAACACCTCATTTCTATGATGATGATGTAATGCAATCAAAACAAAAGAAAACATGTTAGCACAAGAGAAATAAACAACAGAATAGAGTGCCTATCCAGGTGACCACTAGGGTTTGGCATAGCTCTACTTAACGTGGGCTCCTAAGGTTCGCTATATGTGGTTTGGTTCTAACGTAAGGGTACCTGAACCAGCAGATTCCTCAATCCTCACCCATTATAGGCTCATATGGATCGAGTTCAGTTCAGGGGAATACATTTCCCCATGGCCATGCGGAGGTCAAAACCTCATGAAGACATAGGTACAGATGTTTCCCGGAAGCAATCCACTAGCCCATGCGGAGGTGAAAACCTCACGAAGGCATAGTTTCTCACTCCCACTTAAAGGTGCGACCATAACGGTCATGCAATGCAATCTGAGCAAGAAAATAACAATCATATGCAATGGCACAAAAAAATGCAACAAAAGGATCGTAATTTTCAAATCAAAAATTTTAAATCGAATTTTAAAATTTCCGACAAAAGACAGAAAATAATCAATTCACGGCTTGACTCTCTTTATAGTCCCCAGTGGAGTTGCCAAGCTGTTGTAACCATTTTTTTGTAAAAACGGGGATCAACTTTGGTTTTGAAAACGAAAATAAGAACGGGGAGTCGCCACCAATTCTTTTTGTTGAGGTGTGATCGGGTCACCTCGTAAAACAATTGTTTTTAATAAACAGTTTGATTTTTCAAAACAACGACTTCGGTCTACGAAATTCAAAGAAACGGGTTCGGGAGTCTGTCATGCACGAAGAAGGGTTAGCACCCTCGATACGCCCAAAATTGGTATCTAATTGATTATCTATGTGTTAATGTCGAAAATTTGAAGTTATTTTAAATACGATAAATCAAAAATGGATGAAAAATCTCATTTTAACCCTAAAAAAATTTTAGAACCATCAGCCACCCAAAACCTCTCCTTCTCCCATCTCTTCCTTCTCTTCGGCGAGTGGGCTCCCCCGATGATCCGTCGCACCACCACCAAATCTGGTGGGCGACGTTGCGTGGAGGTGAGCTTTAGCCCCCTTTGAAGCCTTGACCCTCGGCATCCAAAAATGAGAGAAGAAGAGTCCCTCCTCCGTTTCGGGCTCGGCTCCGATGACGGAGCGGGGACTCCGACGTCGCGACCCCGGGGTTCCAGTAACTCTTCTCCTCTCCAAAATAAAATAAACAGAAAACAACAGTAAATAAAAATGGAACTGAAAAACGAAGTCAACATTCAAGGTTTTTGTTCTATTTTGATTGCTGATGATTCGTAAAAATCTCTATTTGCAAGTGTTTGTACTGAAATCTTTATTTTCGTATTGATGAAAAGAAAAAAATGGTCGAGTCCTTTTTATTATCTATTTCAATGGCTTTTTATAGCCATTTTAAAAAACTATCTATTGATGTCTTTTCTTGCTTTTGTAGGTTTTCGGCGCAAGTGGAGCAAGTGGGAGGGCGGTGTTGCTTGGCGGTGGATGTGACAGACGGCGTCAGACAGGTGGCAGTGCCTAGGTGCGGCGCCACTTGGGTTAAGGGCTAGGGTTTCCCTTTTCTTTATTTTTGCTGAAAATAGGTTTAGGTAACAGGCCATTTTAGGCCTATTTTAGGTGGTATGGGGCTAAGGGTGAATTGGGCTTAATGGGCTAGGTTAAGTTTGTAAAATGGGCCTCAGGCAGAATTGGGCTTGTACAACCGCAGGAGCATTTGTTAGTCCGAAAGGCATCACTAAGAATTCGTAATGTCCGTACCTCGTTCTGGAAGCAGTTTTTGGCACATTAGATTCTTTAACACTCAACTGATAGTAGCCCGATCTCAAATCTATCTTAGAAAACACTGTAGCTCCTCTCAGCTGATCAAACAAATCATCAATACGAGGCAACAGATATTTGTTCTTTATCATCACTTTGTTCAATTGTCGGTAATCAATATACATTCTCATAGTACTGCTTTTCTTTTTAACAAATAACACAGAAGCACCCTAGGGCGAGAAACTCGGTCAGACAAATCCTCTATCAGTTAACTTTTGCAACTGTGACTTTAACTCTTTCAATTCCGTTGGTGCCATTCTATATGGAGCTATTGAAATGGGAGTAGTCCTCGGCACCAATTCAATACTAAATTCAACTTTCGATTCGGAGGTAATCCCGATAGTTCTTCAGAAAACACATATGGAAACTCACAAACCACAGGCACCATTTCAACTTCCCTTTTTGTCCCTTTTGTATCAATCACATGTGCCAAATAAGCTTCACAACCCTTTCTCACATAGTTCATAGCTTTCACCGCAGATACAACAGCTGGTAACCCTTTTATATCACTAGATTCAATTCGAACTATCTCACCATTCTGACTTCTCAATTCAATACTTTTTCATTTACAATTCACAATAGCATTATGCAAAGTGAGCCAATCCATACCCAGAATTATATCAAATTCATTGAATGGTAGCAACATCAAAATAACCGAAAAACATATATCCTGAAACATCAATGGGCAATTCTTGCACACCTTATCCACCAAGACACACTTGCCTAAGGGGTTCGATACTTTAACAACAAATTTAGTAGACTTAACAGGTAGAGTCTTATTCAATACTAGATTCACACACATAGGAATGAGTTGAACTCAGATCTATTAATGCAATCACATCAGCATCGAATAGAGTCAAAGTACGAGTAATGACGTCTGGAGATGATGCTTACTCTTGTGCACGTATAGCATAAGCTCAGGTAGGTGCTCTTGCCTCTGATCTCACAGCTGTATCAGTAGTCCATCTTTGACTTCCACTTACATTCCCAACATTTCTGGGTGGTCTACCCATAGTCGTCACATTACTTGATCTCACATTCTGAACATTTTCTTCCTCAGTCATCTTTGGGTAGTCTGGAATGAAGTGATCACATGATCCACATTTATAACAAACTCTATTGTTGTACTTGCCCCAGCATTCTCCCACATGTCGTCTTCCACATTGTCTACACTCAGGTTTGTTACTTTTGGCACTATCAACACTTGATTCTATTGGAGCTTGAGTTCTCGGACCAACACTTAGTCTTGCACGGTCTCTATTCGAATGTCCAAATCAAGTATTTGATCGGTTGCTTGTATCTCTAAATATCTTCGTCGAAGATTGAGAAAACTTACTCATCGATCTTTTTCTTTCATCGCGAGCTTCAAAATCAGCTTTCTTCTTTTCTTTACAGAGCTCCTCGGCTTTGCATGCTCTTTCGACTGACACAACAAATTTGTAACAGTCCGTATTTGACCCTAATTGGAACAGTGGTTTCGAGACCACGAATCAGAGTCTGAAAAATTTTAAAATATTATTTTTGGTGCTAATTATATGTGATTTATGATGTGTGAAATTTTCGTATAAAAATTTTATCGTTTGAGTGTTTAATTTAACAAAAAGGACTAAATCGCGTAAAGTGTAAAAGTTGCATACCATAGTGAAAAGTGCTAGAAAGATAATGGCTTTTTAATATGAGGTACTAAATGGGTAAATAGCCCATTTTTAAGTTAGTGGGTGGCATATGACAAGATTAACCTTAAGTTTTATATTATATAATTTTATATAATAAGGTTATATAAGTAAATGATTAAATGTCATATTATATGTTAATAAAACAAAAGAAAAAGCATATCATTTTTTTATTCATGAAAGCTGAATGTATAAAGAAGAAAGATAGGTTTTTAAGCTTCCAAAATTTGACACTTGTGAGCTAAAATTCAAGGTTAGTTTGCTTTCGATTTTCGATAATTTTTACGTTTTTGTGATCGTTGCTTCGAACAGTAGCTGACCCATGTTAGAATTTTTAAATTTAAGCATGTTTGATGTTCGGCTATTGACATGTTCTTGGGGTTTTTGATGTTTGATGATTTTATATTAAAGATATGTTAAAGATTAGCATGTTTTGTATTTGAGATTTTAATGAATTTGAGTATTTTGGGCTAAATTGAAAAAAATGAATTTTTGAGGGGACCAAAATGCAAAATAAATGAAAGAAATGGACTTGTATATTCCCTATGAAAATTCGGCCCTAAGGTATTATAGTGAAATTTTGTGTATTTTGTGTTTTGTGCAAATAGGACTAAATTGTAAAAATGTGAAACATTAGGGGTAAAATGGTAATTTTCCCATTTATGTGTTTTGGGACCAAATTGAGATGAAATGTGCTTGAATGAGTTAAATTTTAATGTGTTTAGATCAAGAACAAAGAAAAACGGATTTGGATCGGGGAAAGGCGAAGGTTACGGAATAGCCGGTCTATGTTGTCCGTCGACAGTCGAGGTAAGTTCTTAAGCAAATGTATGCCAAAGAATTATTTATGAACATAGTATATGATAAAATTTGGAAATTTAAAGCATGAAAATATATGTTGGCCGAATATAAGGGTATGAGATTATAGTGAATTTATTTTGTTTAATGTGATGTGAATAAGTATGTTCGATTTAATATGTGAAAGTAATATGAAATATATAAGATGGTTGCGATTTTAGCACTAAGTAATGTGTATTGAAATGTTGAAAATGTTGATATTTCGAGCTCCGAGCCTAGCAGGCCTTGTGCCGGTGATCTATGTAACATCCTGAATTTATGGGCTTGTGCATTTTGTGTAGTGTATGCTTAAAATATTAAATTGGGAGTTTGAGATACAAATGGGGCTCAAATTGGGTTGAGGCCTTATTTTAAATATTTTATTTAGACACTCTAGGGGCTTAAATTAAAGTTTACTAGTTTAAGTGACATATTGGGCTTGTGGCCCAGCAACTAGGGGCACAGTAAAGGGGAGCTATAGTGGCGTCACTTGTGCATGAGGAAGGCCCAAATTTTGGTAGCTTGAAGCCCAGGTTTTAGGGCTAAAATTCGGCACTTGAAGAGGAGCTAGGGGGGACGGCATAAGGCTATTATTTAGGGATTTATTTTATGTGGATAATAAGCAGATAAAGGCTATTATTTAGGGATTTATTTTATGTGGATAATAAGCAGATAAAGGCTATTTCTGAGGAGATAATAGATCAAGATAAGGGAAAGGGATGAGGTTAATCTCTTGATTGCAGAGTTGGCTGAAAATCAATCTCTGCTAAGGGGAGGAATCAATTTTCTATATAAAGGGGGGGATGCCGAAATTTGCTGCTAAAGCTCTCATCTTTTCTCTTTTCTCTGCCGAAATTTCTACTCCATTCTTTCTCTCTTCTCCTTTCTTTTTCTAACAGAAACCAAAACTCCTGAAGTCTCAATTGCCGAAACCCTGCTATTTTTTCCACTTTTATTTTGGCCGAATCTCACTACCCATTCCCTGCTTTTATTTTTTCCAATTCTTTAAAGCCGAAATCACTAAGATCTCACCTCCTGAAGTTGCCGAATCTTCTTTAATGGACTCTACTTGTGCCGAAATTTGAAGGAAACAATAGGTAAGTGTTGATTTCGGGATTTCAATGTTCTTTCGGCTTTTCAAAGTCCTTAGCCGAATGGCTATTAGAAACTAATCTCTTATTTCACTCTTATTTTCGGCATTCTGGGATCTGAAGAGGAGTCAATCGTATAGATCTCTAAGTCATAAGTTCAGTAATACTCGAATCAAGGTACTTCCAGGATTTCAAGGTAAGAAAGTCTATTGATTTTAGTATGTAAAAACGGAAAGAACACTAACCATGGCTGATTATAGGAGAAAGCCTATTTTTCATATCTTTTCGGCTTTTTGAGCAAGTTGTAGATCGGTTAAGCAAGAGTATCGACACTAATCAGGTGTGTAACACTTCTACACCATTAGATTGATTGCTAGTATATATATGTAATAAATCTGTTATACCATGTTAAATGCTGAAATCCCGGCATATCGTTTGGAAACCCAAAAAAGGGTAAAGGCTAAATATCAGGTTATTGATTTCTGCCACTCAATAGTGATTGATTCTGTTAAATGATATGTGATTTATGTCGATTGTTTTATATATACTTGGGGTTGGGTGATTGATGAAAGGGGAAGTGATCTGTTCTGGTGGCTTATGCCATTTCAGCCTGGTGACTCTGTCACAACTCTGTTTCTGGTAGTTATTGCCATTTCAGCCTGGTGACTCTGTCACAACTCTGACGATGAGCAGCATGATTGCCATCAATGGTGTGTAGCGGTGTGGGTTGATTGTAGAAATCCCCAATGGTGTGACTGGCAGGTAAGAGGGTGTGTAGCGGATGGAAACTTAGGTTTTGGGTTGGGCTTTGCATGTTATCTTTTATATTAAGTTTTATATTTTGATTTGTGGGGATAAGGCCCAAATTTAATGGTGCATGAGGGTTGCACACTGAGTCTCGCGACTCACCCTATTATTTTAACCATTTTAGGTGACACTTAGTACATTGGACCGGGTTGGAGGAGAGAGCAAGGTGGCCATGCGACAGAGCATTGAGAATTCGGCATAAAGACTTAGTTTAATATTTTATTTTCTTTTAATTAATGGGTTTAAATTTCCTTGTAATAAGTCCATGGGCCACTAGATTACCATTTATGTTTTGGGATTTTGTTGGGCTTTTATCTTAAATTTTATGTTTTCAATTAAGTTAAGACTTGTATGAAATTTCAGTTTTCATTTAAAATCCACCAAGATAATTTATGACTTAATATTTTATTCTTTAATGAATTCTTAAGCTTTCGGAATAAAGGTGTAAACCTAGTAATTGTTTTCCAAAATGCGACATGTTTTGTAAAATCTTTTTAGTGACATACCAGATCCGGTTGTAGTGTTTGAGCCGGGTTTGGGGTGTTACAATCTATCTCAGGCTTAATGCCTAGCAGGCCTCGTGCCGGTGAATATATCAGGCTTAATGCCTAGCAGGATAAATGCCGGTGTTTTAAATCTCAGACTTTGAGTCTAGCAGGCAAAGTGCCGGTGTATGCGATTCAGATTAGTGTATAGCTCGTTATATGCTAGTGAGTTTTCAATTTCCGATCCTTGATTACGAAATAGTAAAGTTATGAAACAAATCATGGAAGCTTAATTTTATGAAAGTGAATTTGTGGGTTCGGCTATAAGGTATGTATTGATCATACTTAAATGTTATGATTATATGCTATAATGATAAGTAAATGAAATGATGAAAGAAAGTGAGATACATATGATAGATGGAATTTGATTATAATCTATACTATGAGGGAATTGGTTATAGAAAAACATGAAAGAAGTAAGGTGTTTGTACGAGTATAACTATATGCAAGAGTGTGTAATTATTTATTCGGTATATGATGTATTGTGGTAAAGTAATGGTAGTTTATATATTAAGTGAGATGGGATATTTGGCTATGGTAAATTGAATATTAAGTCATGAATGTTTAATGTTAAGAAATGATTATTTAAATACTTGTATAATCGAATGTTATATTGTGGTTGCTTAAGACTTACTAAGCTAGCAAGCTTACTTTGTGTGTACATATTGTTTGTTTTATAGGTTTCGTTCAAGCTACGGGCTCAGAGGGTCGTCAGAAGAATTGACTACACTATCAACCCCCTTTTTGGTACTTATACATTCGGTTTTTGAATCAAAGGCATGTATAGGTTAGACTATGTTGTAAAATCCATGAACTTTGGTCTTGTATATAAACATAACCTAGCCTTGCGAAAAAGGCTTATTCCTTTTGGATAACTTTAGTTTTTATGCTCTTTGACATGATGGTTGGATTTTAAAGTCAAGTTGGATATATGTGTGAATGGTTGAATGCTCGTTGTGCACGGTTCTTGGCAAAATTTATCCTTGGCCTGTTACATGCTAATCTAGGTCGATGTATGTTATATAGAGAGTATGTTTGCGGTTAAGGTGATTTCACGTGCTTTAAGTTTAATATGTTTACAAATGGATATTAAGTTTGGTCACATGTATTATAGTAAAGTAGATAATAATATTTGTGTGATGTATTTAGAGAGAATAATGGTGTTATGCTTAAATAACTTTGGTTGTGTGGTAATTCTAGTTATAAAACGAAGCATGAATTTATTTTAGGTGGCTATAAGGTGCGGATGCAGATGATATGAAGTAAAATTTCTTTATGGTTGTTTCAAATGCATGTCTATGTGATAAGTGGAATGATATGGCTAGTTAATATGAAGAAAAAAAAATTACTATGGAGTTTAGGTGAACCGACGTTTTTATTTGGATTTGGTATGCATTATAAGATTAATTATGTGCAATGCAAATGTGGTTTTTATTTCTAAGAATTATGTGTATATTTTGTTAGTACCATGAGCATGTTTGGCTATGTTACTATGTATTAATGCCTCATATGTGAATAGATATACCATAAAGTGCTATGATTGATATGACTGAGTGTGCGTATATTCATACTATATGAAATGATAAGATGACTTGTAAATCAAATAATGAATGTAGTTATATTCAAAGATGAAATGGTTCGAATTATAAATGAATGAATAGGGTTTAATTTGGTTTTGATTTATGACTTTGATTACAAATTCGTATTACTGAAAATCAAATATGTGCTTTTGGTTTGATAAATGTATGTATTGTGATAAATGCCTGCGATGATTTAAATCTAGTTCAGTAATGCCTCATAACCCTAATCTGGCGACGGATACGGGTTAGGGGTGTTACATTTGATTAGTATCAGAGCTTACGATTTAGTCGATTCTAGGACTACCGTAGCGCGTGTGTGTCTAGCTATACATGCCTTAATATTATATACGATAGTGTGGTGACTTCTGACAGTTCAAATTGTGTTTTATATAGTAAATGGATCCTGATAGAGCCGTACTGGATGATGTAGAGAGTGTAGCGCCTGATTGCGCACGCGGATCAGCGCCGATAGACTCTCGACCTGTTTCAAGTAGCCATGAGGGGGAGGCTAAGCAAGCCTTCTACCAGATGATGAATGAATTGTTCACCTAGTTCATTCAGACTAACCCGGCTGTACAACAACCTCCACCCCCGAATAATCGAACTCCAGTACCTTCAGCACCTTCGATGATAGATCCGATGAGATCTAGTAGGCCTCCCATTGATAAAATCAGGAAATACGGGGCCGAAGAATTCAAAGCTAATGATGATGATGATGCAGAGCGATCTGAGATGTGGCTTGATAACACTATTCGAGTACTTGATGAGCTATCCTATACTCCAGATGAAGGCCTGAAGTGTGCTACATCTCTACTTTGGGACACTGCATGTCACTGGTGGAATACACTAGTATCAGTGGTTCCGAAAGAAAAAAGTGACTTGGGATTTCTTCCAGATCGAGTTCCGTAAGAAATATATCAGTCAGAGATTCATCGATCAGAAACGAAAAGAATTTCTGGAACTAAAATAGGGTCGTATGACTGTGACGGAATATGAGCGGAAGTTTGTCAGATTGAGCCGATATGCCCGAGAGTGTGTATCAACTGAAGCCATTATGTGCAAAAGATTTGAAAACGGTCTGAATGAAGACATAAAGTTGCTTGTGGGCATTCTTGAGATCAAAGAATTCGTAGTACTTGTCAAGCGAGCCTGCAAAGCTGAAGAGCTCGGAAAAGAGAAAAAAAAGGCTGAAATAGAAGCTAGAGATACTCGTAAGATATCATCGAGTAAGACTTTCCATTCAGCGCCTAAGAAGTTCAAAGATGACTTCGGCCGACATAAATCTACTTCAGACCTATTTAGACGAGATCGACCTTCAGTGAGTTCTCGAGCTACTTCAATGGCTAGTGTTGGTAATGTTCAGCAAAATCAGGCTGAGTACAAGCATTGTGGAAAATGGCATTCTGGGAGTTGTAGATTCTGTGATCGGTCCTGCTTTAAATATGGATCGTCAGACCATTTTATTCGAGAGTGCTCGATGCTAGCCGAGCAAAATATGGCTCAGAACACTAGACCGAGCAACGCGTTAGCACGAGGCAGACCACCCAGACATTCAGGGAATGTAGGTGGCAGTCAGAGAGGAATCAAGGACACTGCAGTTTGATCAAAGGCTCAAGCACCAGCTAGTACTTATGCTATACGTTCCAGAGAGGATGCTTCTCCCCCAGATGTTATCACTGGTACTTTTACTCTTTATGATACTACTGTGATTGCATTGATTGATCTTGGTTCGACTCATTCATATGTGTGTGAAACTCTAGTATCCAGTAAGACTCTGCCTGTTGATTCTACTGAGTTTGTGATCCGTGTGTCCAACCCTTTGGGTAGATGTGTTCTCATTGATAAAGTATGTAAAGGTTGCCCGTTGATTATTCGAGATTCCTGCTTTCCAACTGATTTAATGTTGTTGCCTTTCGACGAGTTCGATATAATTTTGAGGATGGACTAGTTAACTTTGCATGATGCAGTGGTGAATTGAAAAAGAAAGATTATTGATTTGAGATGTCTAAATGGTGAGATCATCCGGGTTGAATCTAATGATCTGAGTGGGTTACCAGTAATAATATCCTCGATGTTAGCTCGTAAGTATGTAAGAAAAGGATGTGGAGCCTATTTGGCTTATGTGTTGGATAATAAAGTGTCTGGAAAGCAGATTGAATCCGTACCAGTTGTGTGTGAGTATCCAGATGTGTTTCCCGAAGAATTACCGGGTTTACCGCCAGTTTGAGAGATAGAATTTGGTATTGAGTTAGTACCGGGGACGACTCTGATTTCAATAGCTCCGTAACGAATGGCACCTACTGAATTAAAAGAGTTGAGAGCACAGTTGCAAGAGTTGATAGATAAGGGCTTTGCACAACCGAGCTTTTCTCCTTGGGGTGCAAGAGTTCTATTTGTGAAAAAGAAAGTTGGGACTATGCGAATGTGTATTGATTATCGGCAGCTAAATAAGGTGACAATAAAGAATAAATACCTGTTACCTCAGATTGATGACTTATTTGATCAGTTGAAAGGGGCTTTAGTGTTTTCGAAGATAGATCTGAGATCGGGTTATTATCAGTTGCGAGTCAGAGATTTTGATGTGCCAAAGACTGCATTTCGAACGAGGTACGGACATTTTGAGTTCCTAGTCATGCCTTTTGGACTTACTAATGCACCTGCTGTTTTTATGGATTTGATGAATCGGATTTTCAGATAGTATTTAGATCGGTTTGTGGTAGTTTTTATAGACGATATCCTGATCTACTCCAGAGATGAAACCGAACATGCCGAGCATTTGAGATTGGTGCTACAAACCTTACGAGATCAACAGTTGTACGCAAAGTTTTGTAAGTGTGAATTATGGATGAAGGAAGTAAGCTTTTTGGGTCACGTCGTTTCAGCATCAGGTATTCGGGTTGATTGGAACAAAATATCGGCTATACTTGATTGGAAGCCACCAAAGAATGTTTCCGAAATTTGAAGCTTTCTGGGACTTGCTGGATACTACAGACGATTCGTCAAAGGTTTTTCTATGATAGCTACACCTTTCACAAAGCTACTACAGAAAGATGTCAAGTTCGAGTGGTCAGAAAAGTGTCAGAAAAGTTTCGATCAGTTGAAAGCCCTTTTGACCGAAGATCCAGTGTTAGCCCAGCTTGAATCGGGTAAAGAATTTATTGTTTATAGTGATGCTTCTTTGAATGGTTTGGGTTGCATTTTGATGCAGGAAGGCAAAGTCATAGCCTACGCTTCGAGACAATTGAAGCCTCATGAAAGAAATTATCTGACTCACGATCTGGAATTAGCAGCCATCGTTTTCGCATTGAGAATTTGGCGTCATTACTTATTCGGTGAGAAATGTCATGTTTATTCGGATCACAAAAGTCTGAAGTATTTGATGACTCAGAAAGACCTGAACCTGAGACAACACAGATGGTTAGAGCTATTGAAAGACTATGAATTAGTGATTGACTACCATCCGGGGAAAGCTAACGTTGTTGCAGATGCCTTAAGCCGAAAATCATTGTTTGCTCTTCGTGCGTTGAACGCACATATGTTTATGTCTGGTGATGGTTCGATCATAGCCGAGTTGAAAGCAAGACCGATGTTTATTCAGCAAATTTGTGATGCACAGAAAATTGACAAAGATATTATTACTAGACGAGTTCAGTGTGAAAATGATACAGAGTCAGAGTTTTGAATTGATGCAAATGATTGTTTGAATTTCAAAGGCCAAATATGTGTTGCGAGGAATGTGGATTTGATTCAAATGATTTTGAACGAGGCTCATAATAGTCGACTGTCGGTACATCCGGGTAGCACAAAAATGTATAATGATGTAAAACAGTTCTATTGGTGGCCAGGCATGAAACGGGATATATCTGAATTTGTTTCAAAGTATTTAATTTGTCAGCAAGTAAAAGCCGAGCATCAAGTGCCTTCTGGGTTACTTCAGCTGATCATGATACCTGAGTGGAAATGGGATAGAATCACTATGGATTTTGTATCCGGTTTGCCTACGACACCGAGCAAGAAAGATACAGTCTGGGTTATCGTGGACAGACTAACCAAATCAGCTCACTTTGTGCCGGTTCGTACAGACTATTCACTCGATAAACTTGCTGAGTTGTATGTATGTCAAATTGTGAGATTACATGGTGTGCCGAGTTCCATTGTTTTAGACAGAGACCCGAGATTCACATCGCGGTTTTGGAAGAAGTTGCAAGATGCTTTAGGTACTAAACTCCACTTTAGCACAGCCTTTCATCCGCAGACAGACGGTCAGTCTGAACGAACCATTCAGATACTTGAGGACATGTTGAGATGTTGCGTCCTTGAGTTTGAAGGTACGTGGGAAAGATACTTACCTTTGATTGAATTTGCTTATAATAACAGTTTTCAATTGAGTATCAAAATGGCACCTTACGAAGCTTTATATGGCCACAAGTGTCGTACACCATTGTACTGGACCGAGCTTAGTGAAAATAAGATATACGGGGTTGATTTGATTAAAGAGACGGAACATAAAGTAGCTATAATCAGAGATAGTTTGAAAGCTGCCTCGGATCATCAAAAGTCTTACGCTGATTTGAAACGCAAAGACATTGAGTTTCAGATCGGGGACCAGGTATTCTTGAAAGTTTCTCCGTGGAAGAAGGTACTCTGATTTGGTCGAAAAGGCAAACTAAGTCCGAGATTCATTGGATCGTACGAGATCATCGAACGTATTGGGCCTGTTGCTTATAGATTGAAGTTGCCCTCTGAATTAGAAAAGATACACAACGTATTTCATGTTTCGATGCTTCGTAAATATAGATGAGATCCGTCACATGTGATCGCTCCGTCTGAGATTGAAATTCGATCTGATATGACATATGAAGAGGAACCGATCTGTATTTTAGCTGGGGAAATTAAAGAGTTGAGAAACAAGAGAATTCCATTAGTGAAAGTACTATGGAATCAGTACAGAGTTGAAGAGGCTACATGGGAGCCTGAGGATTCAATGAGGCAACAATATCCGACTTTGTTTAACGGTAAGATTTTTGGGGACGAAAATCCTTAAAGAGGGAGAGTTGTAACAGTCCGAATTTGACCCTAATCAGAACGGTGGTTTCGGGACCACGAATCTGAGTCCAAAAAATTTTAAAATATTATTTTTGGTTCTAATTATATATGATTTATGATGTGTGAAAGTTTCGTATAAAAATTTTATCGTTTGAGTGTTTAATTTAACAAAAAGGACTAAATCGCGTAAAGTGTAAAAGTTGCATACCATAGTGAAAAGTGCTAGAATGATAATGGCTTTTTAATGTGAGGTACTAAATGGGTAAATAGCCCATTTTTAAGTTAGTGGGTGGCATATGACAAGATTAACCTTAAGTTTTATATTATATAATTTTATATAATAAGGTTATATAAGTAAATGACTAAATGTCATATTACATGTTAATAAAACAAAAGAAAAAGCATATCATTTTTTTATTCATGAAAGCCGAATTTATAAAGAAGAAAGATAGGTTTTTAAGCTTCCAAAATTCGGCACTTGTGAGCTAAAAATCAAGGTTAGTTTGGTTTCGGTTTTCGATAATTTTTACGTTTTTGTGATCGTTACTTCGAACAGTAGCTGACCCATGTTAGAATTTTTAAATTTAAGCATGCTTGATGTTTGGCTATTGACATGTTCTTGGGGTTTTTGATGTTTGATGATTTTATATTAATGATATGTTAAAGATTAGCATGTTTTGTATTTGAGATTTTAGTGAATTTGAGTATTTTGGGCTAAATTGAAAAAATGAATTTTTGAGGGGACCAAAATGCAAAATAAATGAAAGAAATGGACTTGTATATTCCCTATGAAAATTCGGCCCTAAGGTATTATAGTGAAATTTTGTGTATTTTGTGTTTTGTGCAAATAGGACTAAATTGTAAAAATGTGAAACAATAGGGGCAAAATGGTAATTTTCCCATTTATGTGTTTTGGGACTAAATTGAGATGAAATGTGCTTGAATGAGTTAAATTTTAATGTGTTTAGATCAAGAACAAAGAAAAACAGATTTGGATCGGGGAAAGGCGAAGGTTACTGAATAGCCGGTCTACGTTGTCCGTCGATAGTTGAGGTAAGTTCTTAAGCAAATGTATGCCGAAGAATTATTTATGAACATAGTATATGATAAAATTTGGAAATTTAAAGCATGAAAATATATGTTGGCCGAATATAGGGGTATGAGATTATAGTGAATTTATTTTGTTTAATGTGATGTGAATAAGTATGTTTGGTTTAATATGTGAAAGTAATATGAAATATATGAGATGGTTGCGATTTTAGCACTAAGTAATGTGTATTGAAATGTTGAAAATGTTGATATTTCAGGTTTGAGCCTAGCAGGCCTTGTGCCGGTGATCTATCTCAGGCTTAATGCCTAGCAGGCCTCGTACTGGTGAATATATCGGGCTTAATGCCTAGCAGGCTAAATGCCGGTGTTTTAAATCTCAGACTTCGAGTCTAGCAGGCAAAGTGCCGGTGTATGCGATTTAGATTAGTGCATAGCTTGTTATATGCTGGTGAGTTTTCAATTTCCGATCCTTGATTACGAAATAGTAAAGTTATGAAACAAATCATGGAAGCTTAATTTTATGAAAGTGAATTTGTGGGTTCGGCTATAAGGTATGTATTGATCATACTTAAATGTTATGATTATATGCTATAATGATAAGTAAATGAAATGATGAAAGAAAGTGAGATACATATGATAGATGGAATTTGATTATAATCTATACTATAAGGGAATTGGTTATAGAAAAACATGAAAGAAGTAAGGTGTTCGTACGAGTATAACTATATGCATGAGTGTGTAATTATTTATTCGGTATATGATGTATTGTGGTAACGTAATGGTAGTTTATATATTAAGTGAGATGGGATATTCGGTTATGGTAAATTGAATATTAAGTCATGAATGTTTAATGTTAAGAAATGATTATTTAAATGCTTGTATAATCGGATGTTATATTGTGGTTGCCTAAGACTTACTAAGCTAGCAAGCTTACTTTGTGTGTACATATTATTTGTTTTATAGGTTTCGTTCAAGCTACAGGCTCAGAGGATCGCCAGAAGAATCGACCACACTATCAACCCCCTTTTTGGTACTTATACATTCGGTTTTTGAATCAAAGGCATGTATAGGTTAGACTAAGTTGTAAAATCCATGAACTTTGGTCTTGTATATAAACATAACCTAGCCTTGCGAAAAAAGGCTTATTCCTTTTGGATAACTTTAGTTTTTATGCTCTTTGACATGATGGTTGGATTTTAAAGTCAAGTTGGATATATGTGTGAATGGTTAAATGCTCGTTGTGCACGGTTCTTGGCAAAATTTATCCTTGGCCTGTTACATGCTAATCTAGGTCGATGTATGTTATATAGAGAGTATGTTTGCGGTTAAGGTGATTTCACGAGCTTTAAGTTCAATATGTTTACAAATGGATATTAAGTTTGGTCACATGTATTATAGTAAAGTAGATAATAATATTTGTGTGATGTATTTAGAAAGAATAATGGTGTTATGCTTAAATAACTTTGGTTGTGTGGTAATTCTAGTTATAAAACGAAGCATGAATTTATTTTAGGTGGCTATAAGGTACGGATGCAGATGATATGAAGTAAAATTTCTTTATGGTTGTTTCAAATGCATGTCTATGTGATAAGTGGAATGATATGGCTAGTTAATATGAAGAAAAAAAATTACTATAGAGTTTAGGTGAATCGACGTTTTTATTTGGATTTGGTATGCATTATAAGATTAATTATGTGCAACGCAAATGTGGTTTTTATTTCTAAGAATTATGTGTATATTTTGTTAGTACCATGAGCATGTTTGGCTTTGTTACTATGTATTAATGCCTCATATGTGAATAGATATACCATAAAGTGCTATGATTTATATGACTGAGTGTGCGTATATACATACTGTATGAATTGATAAGATGACTTGTAAAGCAGATAATGAATGTAGTTATATTCAAAGATGAAATGATTCGAATTATAAATGCATGAATAGGGTTTAATTTGGTTTTGATTTATGACATTGATTACAAATTCGTATTACTGAAAATCAAATATGTACTTTTGGTTTGATAAATGTATGTATTGTGATAAATGCCTGCGATGATTTAAATCTAGTTCGGTAATGCCTCATAACCCTAATCTGGCGACGGATACGGGTTAGGGGTGTTACAAAATTTGTTTATATCAAGTATCCCAACTAACAACTTAATGTACTCATTCAATCCTTCTACAAAGCGTTTACACATAGTAGCTTCGGTCGAAACACATTCTCATGCGTACTGGCTCAATCTTACAAATTTTCGCTCGTACTTAGTAACTGAAAAATGGCCCTGTTTCAGCTCTAGAAACTCTTTACGTTTTTGATCTATAAATCTTTGACTGATATATTTCTTTCTATACTCAACTTGAAAGAAATCCCAGGTGACTCTCTCTCTCTCGGAACCACGGATGTCAACGTCTTCCACCAATTATAAGCCATATCTCTCAACAAAGAAACTGCACACTTAATACACTCATCAGAGGTCAATGACATCTCATCGAATACCCGAATTGTATCCTCGAGCCAAAACTCAGCTTGCTCAGCATCGTCATCAGCTATTGCGCTAACTTCTTCGGCCCTGTACTTACGAATCTTATCCACAGGAGGTTAATTTAGTCGAATCAGATCTACAGCTTGCGGCACAACCGGTACTTGTGGGGGTGGAGGTTGTGGAGTAGCCGGATTAGTTCGAACGAACTCCAAAAACCACTCACTCATCATTTGGAAGAAGGCTTGCTTAGCCTCTCCTCCCTCACTACTTTCATTCGGCCTAGATGTGGCCGGCGCTGTCCCTTGAGTAGGAGCAGGTGCGGTTTGCTATATGAAAACACATTTTCAACTGTCAGAATTCATCACACTATCTCAATTTCATATATGGCATGTACAGCTAGACTCACACACGCTACGCTAGTCCAAGAATTGACTAAACTTTAGCTCTGATACCAATAAAATGTAACACCCCACCCCTAACCCAAAACCGTCGTCAGAATAGGGTTAAGAAGCATTACCGAACAATCGGAACATTTCACATCCATTTCATGACACAAAGTCAATTGTCAATCAAACATATTCAATTATGAGCATATAGTCCCTTATCTAGGTCTACGAGACCATAAACATGTGTTAGAAAGAGGTCGGGACTAAATCGAACACTTACAAAAGTTTTTAGAATTTCAAACATTCTTTAAAACTGTTGAGGTCACACGCCTGTGCAATCAGGTCGTGTACCTCACACTGCTACCAGACACACCCATGTGTCTAGGCCGTGTCAAAACAGAGCATACATACTGACTTGTTCACACGGCCACCAGACATGCCCGTGTGCCATGGCCGTATGATAATATGCTAGCTACTGACTTGGTCACACGGTTATCAGGCACGCCCGTGTAACCTGTCCAGACACACTTCGAAATGGTTCTTGAACCACACGGTGGTGATACACTCTCGTGTCCCTTAACCAAACATGCAAAATAGGCCATTTGCAAGGCCAGCATGCCACTCACATTTGGGTCAAACCTACAATAATTATACCAATTCATTTCATATACTACTGACAACCAAAAATATGCCAAAAGATCATCATATCATCTTATTCAATCTTACTTCTAATCATCTCTACTTATAACCAAATTTCACAACTAAACACATGCATTACTAAGCATGATTCATCCATAACATCACTAAGTTACAATAGCATCAATCTATCACTAAGCTTACCATTTATAAGACATTCTTATTGCCAACAAAACATACTTCACATACCAAATTCATATATGCATAATTCCATCATTTATCTAGCCACATCTCATGGCTATTTACACATCTCAATTGTATTTCAAAACAACTAGCCTATACATGCCATATTTAAATATACACATCTTCAAAGATGCCAAAATAGATTGCTGATAGTGTGATAGAGATGCTGACTATTCCCGGATCCGAGCTAGCTTTATTGACACTGTAAAATAGAGAAACAATCACACAATAAGCTTCCAAAAGCTTAGTAAGTTTGTTACGTAATACATTATACTAAGACAAATCATCACATAGATTATTTCATAATCACATATATCATACCATCCAAAGCTAATATATTCAATTTACCATCCATAAATTCATTCATAACTTCATCATCCACATAGGTTCCGAACGTACGTTAGCCAACACCTAGTTGTCAATTACATATGTTACTCAAAACTCACTATTTCATTTCAATCACCTTTCGACCCTTCTTCAATTCAATTGCACACTTAGTGCCCAAATAGTTAGCCGAAGCTTAATTATCATCGCACAATTTGTGCATCTATATCAAACCGATCTTAAACTGGTATCGCACATACAGTGCCAACCACAAAGCCGAAGCTTATACTATTTCGCACACACAGTGCTAATTATCTCTGTTATATTTCCGATTATGCACACTTAGTTCCTTACAACTCGAATCCTCACATAGCATTCACAATTCAATAATAACATACCATTCATCTTATAACATCAAACATAGTTAAATACACATATTATGTCCGAACTTACCTCGGACGTCGAACTACCAAAACGGCCGATCAATCGAGCACTTTATCTTTGCGTCGATCTCGATCCGAACCTCTCCTCTCTTGGTCTATATACATCCAAATTCAATCCATTCAATCACAATTTATTCAATTTAGTCCACACACACTTATTTAGGGCATTTCACAAAATAGCCCTCACAATTTCACCTTTCGATACTTTAGTCCCTATTTCATAAAATCATCAAATTCACACAATTTCTCTTCACACAAGCCTAGCCGAGTTTTCCTTGTGTTCATACAAGTCCACACATTTCATTTATTTCACATTTTAGTCCCTCAATTTACACTTTTCACAATATAGCCCAAAATACTCAATTTCACCATAAATTCAAATGCAAACTATGTTAACCCAACACCAAGCTTTTATATTTCACCAATTAACATCACAAAGCTCACCATCTCATCAATGGAACATCTCACAAACATCACCAATTCTTTAAATTACAACATGAGTTTTATAACATACGAAGCAACGATTGCAAAATCATAAAAATTATCAAAAAGCAGAGCAAAACATACCTTGAATTTAAGCCTTAAAGTAGATGAATGTACAAAACTCAAACCTTTCCTTTCTTTCTTTTAATTTCAACTAGATGAATGAATAAAATATGATCACTTTCATCTTTTTGTTTCATTATAAAGACAATAGCACTTAGGTACTTATAAATCAGCACACAGCTTTTACACTTTTCGCGATTAAGTCCTTTCTCTTAATTCGTTACATAGTTGATAAAATTACCACACAGAATTTTCAAACAGGTTATATCACATATAATCAACACTAAAAATAACATTAAAATATTATTTCAACCTCAGATTTGTGGTCTCAAAACCAGTGTTCCGACTAGGGTCTAAACTGGGTTGTTACATAATATGTATTAAATAAAACAAAAAATAAATGGCCATGCATGTATTCATCTTTCTTGGCTGAATCTAAGAAGAAAAATAAAGCTTTGGAAGTTTTGAACATTTGGCACCTTTGGGAGCTTAATTCGAGTATGTGTTTTGCTCGATTTTTAATAATTTTTACGTATTTGAGTTTGTTGCTTTGTAATTTATCAAGCCCATATCTCAATTTCTAAATTTGATGATGATTTTGTGTTATGTCATTGTTGAAAGCTTGATGAATCTTGTGTTTGATGATAGAAAATAAATAAATGTTGTTAGATTAATATGTTTTGTATTTGAAATTTTGATGAATTTGAGTAATTTGGGCTAAATTGTGAAAATAATAAATTGAGGGACTAAAATGTGAAATAAATGAAATGTGTGGACTTATATGAGCTTAGTGAACATTCGGCCAAGCTATAGTGTGGTCAAATTTTGAATATTTGGTATTTTGTGAAATAGGGACTAATTTGTGAAAATGTGAAATGTTAGGAGCAAAAGTGTAATTTTCCCATTTATGTGTTTTTGGATGAATTTAAATGAATTTATGAATAAACAAGAAAAGAGGAAATCATAATTGGATCAGGGGAAATCTAAAGTTGTCAAATAGTCGTCTCGTTCGTTCATCTCCGTCTGAGGTAAGTTCATAAGTAAATACATGTCATTAAATTCGAATGTAAATATTTTATTTGTACCAAATTGAATTATTACTTGTATATATATGTTCAAGCCGAATTTGTATAAGTATGGGAGAAGTATTTACAAGCCTGAATCGATCGAGTTACGACGTCTGAAAGCCCCGTACGAACCTTAGGAATAGTTAGGATTCATATGTCATGACATAGGATTTCGATATGTGTTTTCGTGTAAGACCACGTCTGGGACGTTGCCATCGACTTGTGATTTATGTATAAGACCATGTCTGGGACATTGGCATCATATTTGATTTGTGTAAGACCCTGTTTGGGACAGTGGCATCGATATGTGATTACATGTAAGACCATGTCTGGGACATTGGCATTGTATGAGTTTTTTGACTATCCGAGTATCCTTTTTAATTCTGAATGGTTCAACGGGCTTTATCAAGTTGTGATTGAATGTGAAATCGGGATAAAAGGTTCAGGTACATGCTATGTAACATCCTGAAATTTGGCCTAGTATGATTGAGCCCAATGGGCCTTAGGCGTAGTAGCGTTTAAAATTTTAGAGAACGGTATTAATGCAAGTTAGGCTTATTAGGTAAGTGATTTTGAAAGGTTAGAGGGCTTCTAGGAAGTCCCGGGATCAAATTTAGGCTTTAGGGAAATTTTGGTTTTAGGCAGAAAAAACCCTGAAAGTCGGCAGGTAGGCCTTAAGAATAAAAAGTGGAAGAAAATGACACAAGTGGAGTGTGTGGTGTAGTGGCAAAGTGACGCCACATAAGAGACAAGGGGTGACGCCACAAGGAAGGAAGGAGGTCCAAGGTTCAAGTCTTGGCTCTTGCATTTTGGTTTCTTTTTACTTGGATCTTAGAATTTGAGCCATAGTTTATATTTAGTTGCGCATGGTTTAAGACACAAGAGGAGCTTGTGGCCAAGTGGTTAGCAGCGTGGATTATGCTACAAAGGAGCCTGGGTTCGAATCTCATGAGAAGCAAGGGAGTATTTATTTTGCGGATTGGACGGTAAGAGTTTCAGTTGAATTTAAACTCTACTGACGAAGGGATCCCACATCGGAAAGACATAAAGAATGAAGGTGAAGAGCTAGCTATATAAAGAGCATCCTAGGAGGAGAGTAAACACATCTTGGAGGGCGTTTGGGCACAGGAGTGGTCGGAGCGAGGATTAACACCAGAGTCCTATCAGATGTGTAACTCTCTCTACTTTAGTTGTAGAGCGGCAAATGCTGAAGTGTCGGTCACGACAATAGTAGCCACACGAGCGTGAGAGCGCACGTGTGGGGCTTCGACGCGATAGTTGAGGCCATCAGTAGTATTCTTGTGGGTTGGGCTGCTTGGGCCACGATGGGCCAAACTGGGCCCAATGGGCTCGTGGGCCCAAATGAGTAAATTGTATGATTGTTTAGTATATGTTGAACTACACTAGGTGGAACTTATATACGTGGCTAGATTTGTGCTAGGTGGGCCACACGAGCATGTGGGCCCGAATGGGTGAAATCGGGTTTTAGGCCCAATAGTCCGGTAAGGACCGGAAATGGTAGCTGAGTCGCTCGGGGCGACATTAGGCCTTCGGAAAGGCCATTGTAGGTGCGAATTTACTAAAATACCCTTGGTGGGTAAATTATGAAAATACCCTTGGTAGGTAAATTACGAAAATACCCTTGGTGGGTAAATTATGAAAATACCCTTGGTGGGTAAAATTACTGTTATACTCTTAGAGGTTGGTTAGCTTGATTATGTTGTATATTATTATTCTGATTATGATGGTAATTCGTTTCATACGTTGTCTGATATGTTCATAATGATTACATTATCATTTCATCATAATATATTGTATGTGCATGGGGATCGGGTTATATTTAATGAAGGAAAGGGCGTACATTTATGTACGTGGATTGATGTCAGCCTTGAGCTACATCGTGGATTGATGTTGGCTTCGTGCCTCAACGTGGATTGATGTTGGCTATGTGCCTCATCGTGGATTGATGTTGGCTATGTGCCTCATCGTGGATTGATGTTGGCTATGTGCCTCATCGTGGATTGATGTTGGCTTCATGCCTCATCATGGATTGATGATGACCTTGAGTCACATCGTGGATATCGATATTTGGTCACATAGTGATCGGTGGCTAGGCCACGTTATATTTGGTCACATAGTGATCGGTGGCTAGGCCACGTTATATTTGGTCACATAGTGATCGGTGGCTATGCCACGTTATATTAACTTTAAGCAGCTTGACTGCAAAAGAGGTGTGTAGCGGTTGGAGGGTCGATTTAGTAATCCCCTGGTGTGTGTGGCAGGATACGGGGGTGTGTAGCGGATGGACACTAGGTTGGGTTGGGTTAACATTTTGCATCATAATGCATGGTATGTGGTTTGATGTGGATTTGGGGCCAAGCCCATTTGTGGAATCATGTGGATTAATTGCATTGCACTCATTCTTGATATGCCATGACATTGGGCTAATATAGTACTGTGGGCTTAGGCCCAGTTATCGTGGTAAGGGGAATTACACACTGAGTCTCGATGACTCACCCCCTCTTTTTAAATGTTTCAGTTAATCATTAGATCGTGGATTTGGGAGCCGAGGCAGACTTGTGGTGGCCCTGCAATGTTTTCTCGTAAACTCGTTTCTTTTATTTAAACTTACTTTTAATTTTGGGATTTTGTTGTGTAATAAGGCCAATATAACTTTAGCTTGGGTATTTTATTTGGTTTAGCTTTTAATTTGATTACTACCTATTATTATTAAATGTTCAATATGGGATTTTCCTAAAGTGATAATAAACCGTTTCTTATTCAAAATTTCTTAAACTCGATTTTCACAACAAATAAATTTTATTCAAATTAGTAACAAGGAGCTAGTTGGTAAAATGGGCATTAAATGAATCAGCTTTTATAAACAAACCACAAAACGCGGAGTTTCAGAAAGAATACGAACTTTTTAACGAACGCACAATTTTTTTTGACATTCCTTTCATGTGACATGCCAGATCCGGTCGTAACGTCTAGGCCGGGTTTGGGGTGTTACAATTATGGTATCAGAGCCAGGTTCAAAAACTCGGCTGTGGGTTTGGGTTCAAAAATGTTTTCAAAGGATGGTTTGGAAAATTGTTTAGAAAAAATATATATCTGTTTTCTGGAAGTATGGCACCCAAGTCTCCGGCACCAAATCCGTAAGTTTCCTTTTTTATATTCTATTATATGCTGAATGATTGTATTTATTCTGCGATGTGTGGATGTGATGCTTGAATATAGGAGTTGTATGTATGTGGGAAAAATATCTGTTTGCTCTAGTGTTAGATAGTTGGTTATGTGAAGGGGTTCAAAGATTTAGTTAGAAAGGGTATTAGTGTTATTAGAATCAGAGGGCGCAGCGTGGGCGTAGTGTTGTAAGTTAGGATGTACGACCGTTAGTTAGTTGGAAATTTCGAGGACAAAATTTCTTTAAGGAGGGTAGATTTGTAACATCCTGAAATTGGCCTAGTAGGATTGAGCCCAATGGGCCTTAGGCGTAGTAGCGTTTAAAATTTTAGAGAACGGTATTAATGCAAGTTATACTTATTAGATAAGTGATTTTGGAAGGTTAGAGGGCTTCTAGGAAGTCCCGCGATCAAATTTAGGCTTTAGGGAAATTTTGGTTTTAGGCGGAAAAAACCCTGAAAGTCGGCAGGTAGGCCTTAAGAATAAAAAGTGGAGGAAAATGACACAAGTGGAGTGTGTGGTGTAGTGGCAAAGTGACGCCACATAAGAGACAAAGGGGTGACGCCACAAGGAAGGAAAGAGGTCCAAGGTTCAAGTCTTGGCTCTTGCATTTTGGTTTCTTTTTACTTGGATCTTAGAATTTGGGCCATAGTTTATATTTAGTTGCGCATGGTTTAAGACACAAGAGGAGCTTGTGGCCAAGTGGTTAGCAGTGTGGATTATGCTACAAGGGAGCCTGGGTTCGAATCTCATGAGAAGCAAGGGAGTATTTATTTTGCGGATTGGACGGTAAGAGTTTCAGTTGAATTTAAACTCTACTGACGAAGGGATCCCACATCGGAAAGACATAAAGAATGAAGGTGAAGAGCTAGCTATATAAAGAGCATCCTAGGAGGGGAGTAAACGTAACACCCCAAACTCGGCCCATTTGTGTTGCCCGAATTTGAAATACCACTGCGGAAAAACATTTGAAAACTTTTGACTTAAAGTTAAAAACATAAAAATTTGTTTTTCTTTACTAAGACATTGTGTAATTAAAGTTCCAAATAAAATAGAGTTGTTTAAAATAAAACATTTTCAAATAATAATAATATAATCGACAATCCAACTTAAAACATAATAAAAATCCTTAAATACTTAAAGTGGCCCTTATTACAATAAATAACCTTTCATAAATAAAATGTGTGAAACAAATAAAATATCTTCTGCATGGGCCACCTCGTATCCACTCCAACCCGGTCCGAGCATCACCTGAAAGGTTTGAGAAAAATTGGGTGAGTCCCACAGACTCAGTGTGTAATTACTCCACTGAATTCCACCCACATGTTAACCACATATTAACCCATATAACAGATAACAAGATATCATATTCCCATATTCATATCACTTATCAGGTAACAGGGTAATTAACCGCATAATTCCACATATCGGGCTTAACCCATTTCCACACTGATCCACATTCATATACTGGGCTTAGCCCATTTCTTAACCCAATCCACATTCACATATTGGGCTTGGCCCATTTTCACATCAATTACTCATATCAAATAAAATTATGCAAAGTGCACCCAACCCCAACCTAGGGTCTATCCTCTACACACCCCCGTATCCAGCCTACCACACAGCAGGGGATTAACAAATCACCCTCTCCTTTTCTCTCCAAAGGCAATCAATGCCGTCCACGTGCAATTAAGCACAATAATCCACAACGCGACCTCAGTCAGCGCCAATCCACGATGTAGCCGTAGCTAACACCAAAACCACGATGGGACACATAGTCACTCATCAACCACGATATGGCACATAGCCGATATCAACCACGATGAGGCACACAACCACTCATCAAGCCACGCGAACTAAATCGCAATTAATCCACAATGTGACCTTAGTCAACGTCAATCCACGATGTAGCTCAAGGCTAACATCAAACCACGTACTCGAAGTACCCGTACCTTCTTTCATATCATATCCCAACCCATGCACATGTAACATAACTAATGATATAATATAATGATGCGTGAGCATGTTCATCAAGCATAGTCATAACACATATTCATATTAATAATCACATATCATCAGGTTTGGTACTTACCAGATTATCGACATACCCCTTTAAGGGTATTTATCTCATAACTTTTACTGCACTTGTTAGTACATAATCAACACATACAAATATAGCAAAAACCCGGAAAACGGTGGGCTAATCACACACCTGCCTATTAGTGAAATCCTGAACTACTCGAATCTAACACGATCTCGAAACGTGGTTCTTCCTTCTCCCTTAAAGCCGATTTGGTCTCCTACCAAATCCCGAATCACACTCTGAGTTCCCTTCCTTTAGCTACACACAAAAGAACACCTTTTTATGGCACTAAGAACAATCGGCCATGCCTAAAACCAAGACTTAATCAATGATTCGGCACACTTAAAAGAAAGAGAACCTACACCGATTGCTAGGATAGAAATTACTTACCACCACGTTGCTTGAAGAGACCAAAAAGAGAAAAAGGTTTCGGCTAAACCTTCCCAATGATAATGAGATATTCGGCTAACACAAAGATAGGTATAGAAACGAGGTTGAGATGGTGTTTCGGCACTTTACTAATGAAAAGAGTAAACGCAAGAGTGGAGAGAGTTGAAAGCTTAGAGGATTCGGCCAAGAATAAACTAGATCAAAGTTTCGGCTTTTGAATATGGTGAAAAGAATAGAGGAGAAAGATGAATAGTGTTTCGGCTTTAAAGTTTCAAGAAAAGAAAAGAGAACAAAAGAACTTACAAGATTCGGCTATGACTCATATTGAATAATAAATAGGATATTCGGCCACAAGAGAATAGGTATGGATTTGGGGTTGAAAGAAAGAAATGATGAATAGGAGAAGGTTAGAAAAATATTGACAACACACCTTAATGCACCAAATACCCAAATGACTTGCCTATAACCCTCTTGACCGGAACTTGGAGAAAAAGAGAAAAACCAAAACTATTAACTATGAATTTTGACACACCTATCTTACTATTACCAAACCGAAAATGCCATCCCACCAAGTCCCAAATTCGGCCAACACCAATTCTTTCACCCAAATCCCATATTTCCTCTTTAATTCCTCCTAAATCCTTCCAAAAATTCGGCCAACCCCCCTAGCCATCTATGCGTCCACATTCATGGTCAAAATGACCATAAAAATATTTCCAAAACAACTCTCCATCATTCAAGCCCCTTATCCCTCCATCCTTCCATAAATATTAAGATTCTTATCCCAAAATACTAGCTTTCCTAAACTAATATTCAACTTACCATAAAATCTAAAGTCTAACTTACCATAATTAGAGCTTGACCGTCCATTAATGCTAGGATACATAAAAAATAAATTCTTCCCAATGTAATCCATGCAACTCGAACCTCTTCCCTCAAGCAACCCTTCATGCATCTTAACCACCTTGCCACTAACTCCTCATGTGCTAAGTTTAACACTTAAATTAACTTAAGTGTCAAGATCACCTAATCCACTTCACTAAATTTTTAATACTAAAAATTATTCTAACTTCGTAACTAAATCCAAACCTTCACAAAACTATACTAAGCCCACAATAAAAATCATACCCGAGCTAACACAAGTAATAAAATAATACTCAAAGTTTTCCTAAAGCCCAAGGCCCAATCGGCCCAATCCTACTAGGCCCAATTTCGGGATATTACAATTCTACCCTCCTTAAAGAAATTTCGTCCTCGAAATTTCCAACTAACTAACAATCGTACATCCTATCTCGCCACACTACGCTCTTGCTGCACACTCTGATCTTAATAAAACCAATATACTTTCTAGGTACAGTCTCCAAGTTCACACTCAAGGTTCTAGATGCTTCACTAGCGATGGTTCCGACACAGCCATTTAGCCTCTACCGCGTCCACAACGACCACGTCCCTTAGAACTCATATCTAGCGTCGTGATTTAATCTGACTTAAGAAATTTTATGCATTAGTACTTTTGTTCCACTTGTTTATGCGCGAACAATTTTATGAAAAGAATTTTCAGGAGTAGTTCTTTCGATCAATCCAAGTTTCTAGTTCCAGTTCACTATTCTAGCTCAGAGAATCACACATTCACATTCATTCACATCAATAGTAACATATTCACTCATCCACAACATTTACCATGCTACTATGGGCATCCTTGTCCATTCCCAACCCGGGGGTAGCTTCATCATTTTTCCTACAAGGGTATTTTCGTAATAAATCGAAGTCAATTTGAAAATCTTTACAAATCAAAGGCATTCCAAAATATACAAATCTCGAGATTATTTTAAATTTTTTTTAAAAACAAGGGTTTTGCAGAAATTTTGAAAATCGGGGTTGTTTCGGTAATTTTGAAAGTCAGGGCATTTTAGTAAATTTTCCCAAATCAGGGTATCGTACTATTTTGTAAAATAGGAGTTTTTGGTATTTATGTAAAGTAAGAATGTTTTTCATAAAAGTCAAGGGTAACATGGTAATTTTATAAACCAGGGGCATTTTCATAATTTTATCGCTCAGGGGTATTTTAGTAATTTTGCAAATTGGGTGTATTTCGGAAAATTCTCAAGTCTAACAGAATTTTATAAAACAGAAGGGTAATTTGGTAAATTTACAACTAAGATCTTTATAAAACAGTATGGCTAGTCCCTTTCGGGTTTTAGTTATTGGGTTTAGCCCGTGAAGAAGTCCTTTTGGTTAGGGTGAACCGTAGCTACGCACCAGGTAGGATTCGAGTAAAGAGGAGGTGAGTCGCTAGGACTGCTTAAATACCAAGCTCTTACCGAATCCACTCCTAGACATGCGCACAATGGTTGCCACACCTTAACTCAGCGACTTACTTCACAGGTTTGTTTAATTAGGCACTTAAGTCTTATGAAATTCTGTGTTGGAGTAGACTAGTCCTAGGGTTCAATAGCTCCTAGTTCACTAATCTACTAGCCCAATTATGCCAACATACCAATCATATAATAATTCACACAACAATTAGAGGTACTTACCTTGTGGACTTCGGGTCGGAGATACAGGTGCCATGCCAGAATAAACCCAAAAAAAAAAATTTTGTGAAAGCCCAAATCTTTGTAAAGCCCATTTTAAAAAAAAATGTTTTTGGGCCCAAAACCCTCAAAGCCGAGTTTTGAACCGGGCTCTGATACTAATTTGTAACACCCCAAACCCGGCCCATTTGTGTTGACCGAATTTGAAATGCCACTGCGGAAAAACGTTTGAAAAACTTTTGACTTAAAGTTAAAAACATAAAAATTTGTTTTTCTTTACTAAGACATTGTGTAATTAAAGTTCCAAATAAAATTGAGTTGTTTAAAATAAAACATTTTCAAATAATAACAATATAATCGACAATCCAACTTAAAACATAATAAAAATCCTTAAATACTTAAAGTGGCCCTTATTACAATAAATAACCTTTCATAAATAAAATGTGTGAAACAAATAAAATATCTTCTGCATGGGCCACCTCGTATCCACTCCAACCCGGTCCGAGCATCACCTGAAAGGTTTGAGAAAAATTGGGTGAGTCCCACAGACTCAGTGTGTAATTACTCCACTGAATTCCACCCACATGTTAACCACATATTAACCCATATAACAAATAACAAGATATCATATTCACTTAATAACACATTCTGGGCTTGGCCCATATTCATATCACTTATCAGGTAACAGGGTAATTAACCGCATAATTCCATATATCGGGCTTAACCCATTTCCACACTGATCCACATTCATATACTGGGCTTAGCCCATTTCTTAACCCAATCCACATTCACATATTGGGCTTGGCCCATTTTCACATCAATTACTCATATCAAATAAAATTATGCAAAGTGCACCCAACCCCAACCTAGGGTCCATCCTCTACACACCCCCGTATCCAGCCTACCACACAGCAGGGGATTAACAAATCACCCTCTCCTTTTCACTCCAAAGGCAATCAATGCCGTCCACGTGCAATTAATCACAATAATCCACAACGCAACCTCAGTCAGCGCCAATCCACGATGTAGCCATAGCTAACACCAAAACCACGTTGGGACACATAGTCACTCATCAACCACGATATGGCACATAGCCGATATCAACCACGATGAGGCACACAGCCACTCATCAAGCCACGCGAACTAAATTGCAATTAATCCACAATGTGACCTTAGTCAACGTCAATCCACGATGTAGCTCAAGGCTAACATCAAACCATGTACTCGAAGTACACCCGTACCTTCTTTCATATCATATTTGTAACACCCCAAACCCGACCCAAACATTACGACCTAATTTGGTATGCTACAGAGAAAGCATTTTTGAAAAAATCCCTTTAAGCCGATTTAACTTTTTGATAAAAGATAGTGTCTTGTTTAAAACAGTTGAGGTGTGTAAAGAAAACCATACTTAGGTTTATTTGAAAATTTATTAAGTCAGGTTGTTACAGATTCAAGTGTACCCGATGGCACAATAAAACATTTTGCGTTTGAATTTGAGAAAACATATGTACCCATTTTAATATCAATAAGTAATGTAAGCAAATTATCCAAAACATGTAAAATAGTCAAAGTAAAATACTAGGAGGCCTTATTACAACTTAAACAAAATAAAACCAACAATTAAGATAAAATAAAATTCAGAGTTCATTAAATTCAAATTTCCACTGTATGGCCACCTCGAGTCCATCCGGCTCCTCATCCGCGATCTACGTGTCACCTGAAAAATGTTAAAGGAGAAGGTGAGTCACCAAGACTCAATGTGTAACCCTTCCCCGATTTAGTGCAACAACATACACAATTTATAACAAATTAACATGTACTAAATCATACACCCAACCTAGCCATCCAAACACCTTTCTCTACCCCGTGTGGTACCAAACCACTGGTGGTGCCAAACCACTGGTGACGTATAGTCACGATATCCATCAATATTGTGGTGCCAAACCACTAGTGACTTAAAGTCACAAATCGAGTGATGGGGCCAACCCATCGTGTGATACCAAATCACTGGCGTCAATCCCGTAATGTCATCTGTGGGGTCAACCCACTGTGGTGCTAAGCCACGGGGACAAGACGCTATGAGGTGCCAAACCTCTGGAGGTGCCAAACATCTGGTGACCGAAGTCACGAAATGTGGTACCAAACCACTGGTGTCCGTCGACACGAATATCACTCCCCCCTCCACTCATATATCCCACATCAATCCATGATATTTAACACAAATCATGCCAACATGCTTATTTAGCAACATACACTGGATTTATCATTAACCATATATTTAAGTCACATATACCAAATATGTCATGCTTCCCAAAAGCATCATAAAGAACTCATAACGACAAGGACTTACCTGAATCCTTGCTTATACCATTATGGTATTCAATCCAAATCTACATCATTCCAGATTAGCACACACAATGTATTTAGCACAGTTATTAATTATAAAGTGTGTATGTACACACCTGTTTCTACCGAAATTCCTAGATCCCGAAGCCTTTATTAACTTTGGCCAAATAGTCCCTAGATCCATGGCACATGTTAGTTTCAACCTTTACTAATTCTCAACAAATGGCCCTTGACCGAATGTAACCATTCACTTACCCCACTTACCGAAATCCCGAATTTATCACTTGAGTCTTCAAGATCCCTACCAAAACACATGTTAAAAATCAGCTTGCACAATCCCACATAATTAAGGCCTATGGCCGAATATTACTTACCACCCTTTCTTAGGAAAACGAATCCCGAAAAGAAACTTGTGTTCCCTTGATATTCGGCCAAAGTAACTCTAATGGAGGAGGAAAGATTTCGGCAAGAAGGGGATGGAGAGATTCGGCTAACTCAAGTTTGAAGGGCTGGAATTTTGAGAAGAGAAAGAGGTAGGTTCGGCTAACAGGAATTAGAAAAAGAGAAAGAAGAGGTGTAGGGGAAGTGGTGGTGGTTTCGGTTTAGAAGAAGAAAAAGGAGCTGGAATTTTTTTTTGAACAATTTAAGCAATGCAACAAGGGAAATTCGGCAGCAGCAAATTGGAGAGAAAAATTGATGAGTTTGGCACTTCTTTGCTATACAAATCAAATATGGACAGCCCTAGAGAGTCCCTATTTCGGCCATTGCCTCCCATGAGATAAAACTTTATCTTTTATCTCTTTTAACACCCATTCAAATTAATAAATAAACAAATCCTTATCCCTTATCACCTCTTCAAATAAATAATAAAAAAAAAAAAGAAACCATGTGCTCATCAATTTCTTCCAGCCGAATTTTAAAAACAAAATCAGCTTGATCCTTATCCCAATTGAAGATCCCATGTGCAGGCCAATTCCTTCTCTCCCTTTTCACGCCAACATTGAAAAATAAAAACCAAATTGCAGCTCCCGTGATTCGAACACCAAACCACACTAACGCAGCCCCCTACAACGCCCCTTGCCATCTTTCCCTTCTGACTTTCATGTCAAATATCCCCACCATTTATTTATAAGGCCTTCCTAGGCCGATCCCCTCTTTAATGCAAAAGAAAATAAACTCCCAAAACGCATACTGGGCAGCTCGAACCCAAGCTCCCTCGCTCATCGCCACCTCCAGACTCTTAGTGGCGCTCCAAGCCGCTCCACCACCTTGACTTTCATGCCTTAAACCTCACCATTTAATTTTTAAGGCTCTCCTTCCTGGTCCCCTTTTCTTTAACGCCAAAAGCCCAAAAAATAAAACCCATCCCCCTTGTAACTCCCAAGATTCGAACCTCCTCCCTTGCAACACCCTTAGACGCACCAAGCCAATTGTGCCAATTAAATCCTTGTGTCATACTTCACCCGAAGTTTTACTTAACCCCTAACTCACCTAGCTCCCTTCTTCAAACACTTAGAAAGAAATTTTTAGTTCTAAGTCGGGCCTAGCTCGGGGTTATTTCTAGACCCTAAAACATGCCAAATGATCATAGTATTTAATTCCTCAAGCACACACATGGGAAATTAATTAAATCACAAACAACCCCTAATTTAGGATGTTACAATATCCCAACCCATGCACATGTAACATAAATAATGATATAATATAATGATGCGTGAACATGTTCATCAAGCATAGTCATAACACATATTCATATTAATAATCACATATCATCAGGTTTGGTACTTACCGGATTATCGACATACCCCTTTAAGGGTATTTATCTCATAACTTTTACTGCACTTGTTAGTACATAATCAACACATACAAATATAGCAAAAACCCGGAAAACGGTGGGTTAATCACACACCTGCCTATTAGTGAAATCCCGAACTACTCGAATCTAACACGATCTCGAAACGTGGTTCTTCCTTCTCCCTTAAAGCCGATTTGGTCTCCTACCAAATCCCGAATCACACTTTGAGTTCCCTTCCTTTAGCTACACACAAAAGAACACCTTTTTATGGCACTAAGAACAATCGGCCATGCCTAAAACCAAGACTTAATCCATGATTCGGCACACTTAAAGGAAAGAGAACCTACACCGATTACTAGGATAGAAATTACTTACCACCACGTTGCTTGAAGAGACCAAAAAGAGAAAAAGGTTTCGACTAAACCTTCCCAATGATAATGAGATATTCGGCTAACACAAAGATAGGTATAGAAACGAGGTTGAGATGGTGTTTCGGCACTTTACTAATGAAAAGAGTAAACGCAAGAGTGGAGAGAGTTGAAAGCTTAGAGGATTCGGCCAAGAATAAACTAGATCAAAGTTTCGGCTTTTGAATATGGTGAAAAGAATAGAGGAGAAAGATGAATAGTGTTTCGGCTTTAAAGTTTCAAGAAAAGAAAAGAGAACAAAAGAACTTACAAGATTCGACTATGACTCATATTGAATAAGAAATAGGATATTCGGCCACAAGAGAATAGGTATGGATTTGGGGTTGAAAGAAAGAAATGATGAATAGGAGAAGGTTAGAAAAATATTGACAACACACCTTAATGCACCAAATACCCAAATGACTTGCCTATAACCCTCTTGACCGAAACTTGGAGAAAAAAGAGAAAAACCAAAACTATTAACTATGAATTTTGACACACCTATCTTACTATTACCAAACCGAAAATGCCATCCTACCAATTCCCAAATTCGGCCAACACCAATTCTTTCACCCAAATCCCATATTTCCTCTTTAATTCCTCCTAAATCCTTCCAAAAATTCAGCCAACCCCCCTAGCCATCTATGCGTCCACATTCATGGTCAAAATGACCATAAAAATATTTCCAAAACAACTCTCCATCATTCAAGCCCCTTATCCCTCCATCCTTCCATAAATCTTAAGATTGTTATCCCAAAATACTAGCTTTCCTAAACTAATATTCAACTTACCATAAAATCTAAAGTCTAACTTACCATAATTAGAGCTTGACCGTCCATTAATGCTAGGATACATAAAAAATAAAGTCTTCCCAATGTAATCCATACAACTCGAACCTCTTCCCTCAAGCAACCCTTCATGCATCTTAACCACCTTGCCACTAACTCCTCATGTGCTAAGTTTAACACTTAAATTAACTTAAGTGTCAAGATCACCTAATCCACTTCACTAAATTTTTAATACTAAAAATTATTCTAACTTCGTAACTAAATCCAAACCTTCACAAAACTATACTAAGCCCACAATAAAAATCATACCCGAGCTAACACAAGTAATAAAATAATACTCAAAATTTTCCTAAAGCCCAAGGCCCAATCGGCCCAATCCTACTAGGCCCAATTTCGAGATATTACAATTCTACCCTCCTTAAAGAAATTTCGTCCTCGAAATTTCCAACTAACTAACAATCGTACATCCTATCTCGCCACACTACGCTCTTGCTGCGCACTCTGATCTTAATAAAACCAATATACTTTCTAGGTACAGTCTCCAAGTTCACACTCAACGTTCTAGATGCTTCACTAGCGATGGTTCCGACACAGCCATTTAGCCTCTACCGCGTCCACGACGACCACGTCCCTAGAACTCATATCTAGCGTCGCGATTTAATCTGACTTAAGAAATTTTATGCATTAGTACTTTTGTTCCACTTGTTTATGCGCGAACAATTTTATGAAAAGAATTTTCAGGAGTAGTTCTTTCGATCAATCCAAGTTTCTAGTTCCAGTTCACTATTCTAGCTCAGAGAATCACACATTCACATTCATTCACATCAATAGTAACACATTCACTCATCCACAACATTTACCATGCTACTATGGGCATCCTTGTCCATTCCCAACCCGGGGGTAGCTTCATCATTTTTCCTATAAGGGTATTTTCGTAATAAATCGAAGTCAATTTGAAAATCTTTACAAATCAAAGGCATTCCAAAATATACAAATCTCGAGATTATTTTAAATTTTTTTAAAAACAAGGGTTTTGCAGAAATTTTGAAAATCGGGGTTGTTTCGGTAATTTTGAAAGTCAGGGCATTTTAGTAAATTTTCCCAAATCAGGGTATCTTACTATTTTGTAAAATAGGAGTTTTTGGTATTTTTGTAAAGTAAGAATGTTTTTCATAAAAGTCAAGGGTAACATGGTAATTTTATAAACCAGGAGCATTTTCATAATTTTACCGCTCAGGGGTATTTTAGTAATTTTGCAAATTGGGTGTATTTCAGAAAATTCTCAAGTCTAATAGAATTTTATAAATCAGAGGGGTAATTTGGTAAATTTACAACTAAGATCTTTATAAAACAGTATGGCTAGTCCCTTTCGGGTTTTAGTTATCGGGTTTAGCCCGTGAATAAGTCTTTTTGGTTAGGGTGAACCGTAGCTACGCACCAGGTAGGATTCGAGTAAAGAGGAGGTGAGTCGCTAGGACTGCTTAAATACCAAGCTCTTACCGAATCCACTCCTAGACATGCGCACAATGGTTGCCACACCTTAACTCGGCGACTTACTTCACAGGTTTGTTTAATTAGGCACTTAAGTCTTATGCAATTCTGTGTTGGAGTAGACTAGTCCTAGGGTTCAATAGCTCCTAGTTCACTAATCTACGAGCCCAATTATGCCCACATACCAATCATATAATAATTCACACAACAATTAGAGGTACTTACCTTGTGGACTTCGGGTCGGAGATACAGGTGCCATGCCAGAATATACCCAAAAAAAATTTTGTGAAAGCCCAAATCTTTGAAAAGCCCATTTTAAAAAAAATGTTTTTGAGCCCAAAACCCTCAAAGCCGAGTTTTGAACCGGGCTCTGATACCAATTTGTAACACCCCAAACCCGGCCTATTTGTGTTGACCGAATTTGAAATGCCACTGCGGAAAAACGTTTGAAAAACTTTTGACTTAAAGTTAAAAACATAAAAATTTGTTTTTCTTTACTAATACATTGTGTAATTAAAGTTCCACATAAAATTGAGTTGTTTAAAATAAAACATTTTCAAATAATAATAATATAATTGACAATCCAACTTAAAACATAATAAAAATCCTTAAATACTTAAAGTGGCCCTTATTACAATAAATAACCTTTCATAAATAAAATGTGTGAAACAAATAAAATATCTTCTGCATGGGCCACCTCGTATCCACTCCAACCCGGTCCGAGCATCACCTGAAAGGTTTGAGAAAAATTGGGTGAGTCCCACAGACTCAGTGTGTAATTACTCCACTGAATTCCACCCACATGTTAACCACATATTAACCCATATAACAGATAACAAGATATCATATTCACTTAATAACACATTCTGGGCTTGGCCCATATTCATATCACTTATCAGGTAACAGGGTAATTAACCGCATAATTCCACATATCGGGCTTAACCCATTTCCACACTGATCCACATTCATATACTGGGCTTAGCCCATTTCTTAACCCAATCCACATTCACATATTGGGCTTGGCCCATTTTCACATCAATTACTCATATCAAATAAAATTATGCAAAGTGCACCCAACCCCAACCTAGGGTCCATCCTCTACACACCCCCGTATCCAGCCTACCACACAGCAGGGGATTAACAAATCACCCTCTCCTTTTCACTCCAAAGGCAATCAATGCCGTCCATGTGCAATTAAGCACAATAATCCACAACGCGGCCTCAGTCAGCGCCAATCCACGATGTAGCCGTAGCTAACACCAAAACCACGATGGGGCACATAGTCACTCATCAACCACGATATGGCACATAGCCGATATCAACCACGATGAGGCACACAGCCACTCATCAAGCCACGCGAACTAAATCGCAATTAATCCACAACGTGACCTTAGTCAACGTCAATCCACGATGTAGCTCAAGGCTAACATCAAACCACGTACTCGAAGTACACCCGTACCTTCTTTCATATCATATCCCAAACCATGCACATGTAACATAAACAATGATATAATATAATGATGCGTGAGCATGTTCATCAAGCATAGTCATAACACATATTCATATTAATAATCACATATCATCAGGTTTGGTACATACCGGATTATCGACATACCCCTTTAAGGGTATTTATCTCATAACTTTTACTGCACTTGTTAGTACATAATCAACACATACAAATATAGCAAAAACCCGGAAAACGGTGGGTTAATCACACACCTGCCTATTAGTGAAATCCCGAACTACTCGAATCTAACACAATTTCGAAACGTGGTTCTTCCTTCTCCCTTAAAGCCGATTTGGTCTCCTACCAAATCCCGAATCACACTTTGAGTTCCCTTCCTTTAGCTACACACAAAAGAACACCTTTTTATGGCACTAAGAACAATCGGCCATGCCTAAAACCAAGACTTAATCCATGATTCGGCACACTTAAAAGAAAGAGAACCTACACCGATTGCTAGGATAGAAATTACTTACCACCACGTTGCTTGAAGAGACCAAAAAGAGAAAAAGGTTTCGGCTAAACCTTCCCAATGATAATGAGATATTCGGCTAACACAAAGATAGGTATAGAAACGAGGTTGAGATGGTGTTTCGGCACTTTACTAATGAAAAGAGTAAACGCAAGAGTGGAGAGAGTTGAAAGCTTAGAGGATTCGGCCAAGAATAAACTAGATCAAAGTTTCGGCTTTTGAATATGGTGAAAAGAATAGAGGGGAAAGATGAATAGTGTTTCGGCTTTAAAGTTTCAAGAAAAGAAAAGAGACCAAAAGAACTTACAAGATTCGACTATGACTCATATTGAATAAGAAATAGGATATTCGGCCACAAGAGAATAGGTATGGATTTGGGGTTGAAAGAAAGAAATGATGAATAGGAGAAGGTTAGAAAAATATTGACAACACACCTTAATGCACCAAATACCCAAATGACTTACCTATAACCCTCTTGACCGAAACTTGGAGAAAAAGAGAAAAACCAAAACCATTAACTATGAATTTTGACACACCTATCTTACTATTACCAAACCGAAAATGCCATCCTACCAAGTCCCAAATTCGGCCAACACCAATTCTTTCACCCAAATCCCATATTTCCTCTTTAATTCCTCCTAAATCCTTCCAAAAATTCGGCCAACCCCCCTAGCCATCTATGCATCCACATTCATGGTCAAAATGACCATAAAAATATTTCCAAAACAACTCTCCATCATTCAAGCCCCTTATCCCTCCATCCTTCCATAAATCTTAAGATTTTTATCCCAAAATACTATCTTTCCTAAACTAATATTCAACTTACCATAAAATCTAAAGTCTAACTTACCATAATTAGAGCTTGACCATCCATTAATGCCAGGATACATAAAAAATAAAGTCTTCCCAATGTAATCCATACAACTCGAACCTCTTCCCTCAAGCAACCCTTCATGCATCTTAACCACCTTACCACTAACTCCTCATGTGCTAAGTTTAACACTTAAATTAACTTAAGTGTCAAGATCACCTAATCCACTTCACTAAATTTTTAATACTAAAAATTATTCTAACTTCGTAACTAAATCCAAACCTTCACAAAACTATACTAAGCCCATAATAAAAATCATACCCGAGCTAACACAAGTAATAAAATAATACTCAAAATTTTCCTAAAGCCCAAGGCCCAATCGGCCCAATCCTACTAGGCCCAATTTCGAGATATTTTAGTAAACACATCTTGGAGGGCGTTTGGGCACAGGAGTGGTCGGAGCGAGGATTAACACCAAAGTCCTATCAGGTGTGTAACTCTCTGTACTCTAGTTGTAGAGCGGCAAATGCCGAAGTGCCGGTCACGACAATAGTAGCCACACGAGCGTGAGAGCGCACGTGTGGGGCTTCGACGCGATAGTTGAGGCCATCAGTAGTATTCTTGTGGGTTGGGCTGCTTGGGCCACGATCGGCCAAACTGGGCCCAATGGGGTCGTGGGCCCAAATGAGTAAATTATATGATTGTTTAGTATATGTTGAACTAGACTAGGTGGAACTTATATACGTGGCTAGATTTGTGCTAGGTGGGACACACGAGCGTGTGGGCCCAAATGGGCGAAATCGGGTTTTAGGCCCAATAGTCCGGAAAGGACCGGAAATGGTAGCTGAGTCACTCGGGGAGACATTAGGCCTTCAGAAAGGCCATTATAGGTGCGAATTTATGAAAATACCCTTGGTGGGTAAATTACGAAAATACCCTTGGTAGGTAAAATTACTGTTATACTCTTAGAGGTTGGTTAGCTTGATTATGTTGTATATTATTATTCTGATTATGATGGTAATTTGTTTCATACATTTTCTGATATGTTCATAATGATTACATTGTCATTTCATCATAATATATTGTATGTGCATGGGGATCGGGTTATATTTAATGAAGGAAAGGGTGTACATTTATGTACGTGGATTGATGTCAGCCTTGAGCTACATCGTGGATTGATGTTGGCTTCGTGCCTCATCGTGGATTGATGTTGGCTATGTGCCTCATCGTGGATTGATGTTGGCTATGTGCCTCATCGTGGATTGATGTTGGCTATGTGCCTCATCGTGGATTGATGTTGGCTATGTGCCTCATCGTGGATTGATGTTGGCTTCGTGCCTCATCATGGATTGATGATGACCTTGAGTCACATCGTGGATATCGATATTTGGTCACATAGTGATCGGTGGCTAGGCCACGTTATATTTGGTCACATAGTGATCGGTGGCTAGGCCACGTTATATTTGGTCACATGGTGATCGGTGGCTATGCCACGTTATATTAACTTTGAGCAGCTTGACTGCAAAAGAGGTGTGTAGCGGTTGGAGGGTCAATTTAGTAATCCCCTAGTGTGTGTGGCAGGATACGGGGGTGTGTAGCAGATGGACACTAGGTTGGGTTGGGTTAACATTTTGCATCATAATGCGTGGTATGTGGTTTGATGTGGATTTGGGGCCAAGCCCATTTGTGGAATCATGTGGATTAATTGCATTGCACTCATTCTTGATATGCCATGACATTGGGCTAATATAGTACTGTGGGCTTAGGCCCAGTTATCGTGGTAAGGGGAATTACACACTGAGTCTCGATGACTCACCCCCTCTTTTTAAATGTTTTAGGTAATCATTAGATTGCGGATTTGGGAGCCGAGGCTTGTGGTGGCCCTGCAATGTTTTCTCGTAAACTCGTTTCTTTTATTTAAACTTACTTTTAATTTTGGGATTTTGTTGTGTAATAAGGCCAATATAGCTTTAGCTTGGGTATTTTATTTGGTTTAGCTTTTAATTTGATTACTACCTATTATTATTAAATGTTCAATATGGGATTTTCCTAAAGTGATAATAAACCGTTTCTTATTCAAAATTTCTTAAACTTGATTTTCACAACAAATACAATTTTATTCAAATTAGTAACAAGGAGCTAGTTGGTAAAATGGGCATTAAATGAATCGGCTTTTATAAACAAACCACAAAACGCTGAGTTTCAGAAAGAATACGAACTTTTTAACGAACGCACAAGTTTTTTGACATTCCTTTCATGTGACATGCCAGATCCGGTCGTAACGTCTAGGCCGGGTTTGGGGTGTTACATGCTAAGTTTAATGTTTATGAAAATAAGGTAAGTTTAGTATTTGAAATGATGATATAAATTATGTATAATATAAAGTGACTTATATGTATGTGTGGATGCTCATATTCGGCCAAGTGATGCTATAACATTAATGTTTATGTATTGGTATATGAATTTGTAAGCATGATAAATGAAAATTTGATTAAGGTTTGCTTGATCCGGCTTAGTTGATTTTAATGTTAATAAACATTAAATGAATTACTTGCTTATGACTGACTAAGCTATCTAAGCTTACTGTGTGTGTTTTTTATTGTTATTTTATAGATTTTGAAAGCTAGTTACGAGCTCGGGGATCGTCAAGGAAATCTGTCACACTATCATTTGCTGTTACAGTATTTTAAAAGTTTAAACTATGAACCTATGGCATGTATAGACTAGTATTTGTTTTGATTGAATTTTGAATATATATATAAGCCATGCGAAAATGGCTTGAATTAATGTTTTTGTTTGTACATTTTCGATCATGGTATAACTTTGTTTTGGTAAGTATATTTCATGAATTCATGAATGGTATTTTAATTATATGGTTGGATTGAATATATCATGAATGATTTATATATTATCTAATGTTGATAAATGTTTGTGATGAATGATCTTATAATTTGGTTTAGTAATGAGATAAGAGATGAATGTATGTTCGGTTAATGATATGTGTTATATTGGTTAAGTAAAATTTATGTAATTGTTGGTAATTATCTATTATACACAGTTGGTGAAGTAGGAAATGAATATGCTACTTGATTGTTTTGATAAACTGTTTTGGAATAGTTTTAAATGTTATGTGATGATTTTAGTATGATTTGTGAAATTATTTTTTGGTACGGCTAATTATAGACTTATAGATTGATGTATAATTGACTTATAAATAGGGTTAGAATTAGTAAATGTTACACATTCATGTTCGGCTAAATATAGGTAAATTGAATATACATATATATTTATATACACATGTATGCATGTCATGTTAGCTAATAGATGTATATGTCTGTGATAAGATTAATTTTGATTTGAATATTTAGATTATGTTTTTGATAATAAATATGTGCATAAACTTGTAATAAGAGAAGAAGTATATATTGGGTTTTGAAATAATGCTTGTCTATGTGTAATATATATATTTATAGGTCTATTACGTTGTGTGGTTAATTTAACTTGATTAATGTGCTAGCGAATAGTTCATGTGATGAATGACTAAGTATATGTGGGTTGGCTTGAATAATGAATTTGCAAGTTGAGTATACTATGATTTGAATTATGCATTTTCTTTAAATGGTTCTTAGTGATAGGGTAAAATGCGCACATGACTTTGATGTTTAAAATTTTATGCTTGAACATTTAGTGATGTTGATTATGCCGAATGTGCTTTGGTTTATAAGCCGTGTGATATTGATTATTAAGTTTAAAATGCGCGTGCATTGAAATGATATGTTTGAGATTTAGTTTATGAAATGTATGGTTTGTGATATGCTCGATATAAGTTTTGTAAAGTTATAAGTTTGAAAGAAAATTTTTAATATGTGAACGATATGAATATAGTAGTATTAAGTTTCAAAATTTTGAATAGAATATGTGTATTGATGTGATTGATTTACGAAGCATGAAATGCAATGAATGCCTGTTTTTGAGCTGTGTTCTGTTCGGTAATGCCTCGTAACCCTAATCTAGTGATGGATACGAGTTAGGGGTGTTACATTTGATTGGTATCAGAGCTACGGTTTAGTCGGTTCTAAGACTAATGTACCGCGTGTGAGTCTACGTATTCATGTCATATTTTTATACTGCGATAGTGTGATGATTCCAGACACTTGAAATGTGTTTTCGTATAGTAAATGGATCTCGGTAGAGCTGTAGCAGATGATGTGGAAAGTAATGCGCTCGCTCCTACTCAGGGGGCAGCGCCGACTGATTCTAGGTGATCGCTGAAATCAGAGCTTTAAAATTTATAAAACGAATGATCAAACCTGGAAACTAACTCTGACAACAATTTAAGGCAAGTGTATCTATCGAACAGTAGTATAGCTTAGGCAAGACTGGATTGTCGAACCCAAAGGAACTAAAAGTATTAATACTGACTTTCTTTCTATTATTTAGCCTTAAAAATAAAATGAAGTTGCTTTAATCTAAATTAACGACTACTAAGCTCAAGACACAAAGACAAAAAGAACGAATTGGAAAATATCTTGAAGAAAAACTCTGTTGACTACGACGATACCCTCAGGAAGAATCCACTTAGACTTCTCTTGTTACCTATCACTAAACCATGTGATTTCTTTACTTAGCTTGATCTGTAGGACTTCCTAACCTATATTAAACCCTTTCTCGAGGCGAATAACGTCTAACCCTAGGTTAATTAGTGGAACTCTCGTTCGCTTATAATAACCCCCTATAATAGCAGTAACTCGATCTGTGGATTCCCATATTAGGTTTCACCCTAATCCGGCAAAATCTCGTAACCCTATCTTTAGGCGTTCGATCAACTCCGCTTAATTATGCTAGATCTACTCTCAGGCAGGCTCTATTCCTCCTCCACCTAAGCACATCAGATTTGGATTAGGCAACATAATTAAGAACAATCTAAGTAATTATCATATAATTCAGAAATCAAATAACAAGATTCATCCAGGGTTCATCCCCTTCAGGTATCTGAAGGATTTAGTTCATGACAAACAAATAAAACATATCAAGAGAAAATATAAAACAAAACATAAGAAATCCCTAAAACTCCCTGAAGGACTTGAAGGAGAAATCCGCCGTCTTGAGTATAACTCTGGCTTCTTGGGATGGATCAACTGGCTATCTTCGAGTAATTCCCTCAACTTTGACCTTCTCGGCTTGGCTCTTTAGCCTAGCTTTGACGCCTGTTTCAGCTTCTGCCGAACTCTCTTTTCAAGTTGCCCCCTTGGGTGTTTATATAGACTTTGTGATGCCTTACTTGGCCCCTAAGTATCCTAATTCAAGTAGAATTCCTAATAGGGTGTTTGAATAGGCTTTGGAATGCGTTTCTTTGCCTCCAAGTATCCTTTCCCAAATGAAATTTCTCTTTGCTGCGATAGGGACATGGCCATGGCACACGCCCGTGTGAATCGTGGCCAGGCCGTGTTCAGACTTTTAATGAAGCACGGCCGTGTGGTCTTTGGGCCAGGCCGTGTCGATTTCTCTCTTGGCCCCATTTGGTCCGTTTTAAGCCCGTTTTATGTTCTTTTCATCCTTGGGTGCTTTCCTGGGTATAAAACATGAAAAGAAAGGATTAAGAGCACCCTTTTATATAAATCGAGGCTTAAATCATCCAAAAGCATACTAAATGTGGGATTAAAATATGTTACTTTTGCGGTTTATCAAATACCCCCACACTTAAGCTTTTGCTTGTCCTCAAGCAAAATTCTCAACTTACAATTAAAATGAACTTTCCATAATTCATAATTCCTATCAACAATGCCTCATCATAATTCATAGATAATTTATACATGGATAATTCAATTCAAAGAGTCCTAAAGACTCAAACAATCAAAGTAATATATTTATAGCATGAAAACATAGGCGTTTCCCTTTACCTGAATAGTTACCTCTAATTCAAAATCGACAAGAGTTGACATCCTCACTTAATATTCACTCAAATCACTCAAAGTGTTTAAGGTTCAAAATTAAGCACTCAATAAGTCGAACATGAAAAGTTAATCCCATAGGCTTGCATGAAAATCAAATCTCCACCACTATAAAATGAGATGATACACAAATCAAAAGGTCTTTAGCAGGGTTGTAACGGGGCTTACGTTAAGTGTATGGATAAAGGTTGAATTAGAAGGTTAGAATCGAGATTGACCTGACAAATTACCTAGCTAGAAACACGAACTGATGATAAGTAATTGCATCAAATGAAAATTTGTAATACTAATACTCTAATATGAGCTTTTTCTTCAAAACTTGAAATTTACATGCATAAGCTCACCTAACATAGAACTAATAATGAATATACTTCGTCGTTTTTTTAAGAACAAATTAAGTAATAAAGGATAAATTCAACTTACTGAAATAATATAATTAGGTAACTAATCAAGTCAAATTTCGATATAAGGGTAGCCAAGGAATGGTGATAACAAATACAAAGGGGTTTGGGGTCAATATTGGTGGGTGAGTCAATAAAAAGGGTTGTTAGGATCAACAGGGTTCACTAGGGGTTAATTATGGAGGTAGGCTATTTAGTGGAGTAAGTAGGTTAAAACCTAAGTGCCTTTATCATCTATGTATATCAAATCAAAAGTGTGGTCTCGACATGTATAATCAATGCAAGTTCTAGAATAACAAATCCATGTTGACACACTCATAATTAATAAAGTGAGCAAGAAAAAGAATATATGCTCTATAAGGCTCAAAATCTCACAAAAAATTATGGGTTTTTGATGTCAACCTCGTAAATTTCAAACTTCAAAGTAATATTCAAATTCAGGTAGACAACCTAGAAAAAATTTTTTAATTTCTAAAAAAATAGACTTATCATGCTTGATTCACTAATATCCTTCAAATTTAATCATCAATGCACAATTATCAATGACTTAATCCAAAACATATCAATAAAAATCATAAATAAATGGAAATCTTATTCTAATCATAGTATGAGAGACTTTACTTAAGGCATAATTCAGGGATATTCAGATAATACTATAGTTAACCCCCTACACTTATGATGTACATTGCCCTCAATGTATAAAGAGAGATAATAGCAAAATAATCATAAGATGGGGGAGAGAAGTGAAACTTCTTGGATTTTGGATGAATTCAATGGAAAGAAACCGGATAGGATTGGGGATGAATGTGGAGAAGCGTCTCGAATCGTTTGAAATTGAATCCTCGAAGTAGCCGGTCTGATTTTATTGTATCCTAAGCTAAATCTAAATGAAGAATAAGAAGAAAATAATAAAGGAAATAAAAATAAAAATAAAAATAAAAGTAAATAATGGAAAACGAAAGAAGAAAGCCAATTAGAAAAGAAAAAAATAGAAGGACGGGGTTTAAATAGAGATGCATCCCACGCCCGTGTACCGAGGGTGTGTCGATTTACACGTCCGCATCGCACGGCTGTGTTTGGAGGCGTGTTTTGGGATGTCCACGCCCGTGGTCGATAAGTCAATGTCTTCACACAGTCGCATCGCACGGCCATGTGTCTAGGCGGGTTGGTTCACCCACGCCCGTTTTTCAGATGCCACGCCCGTGGTCGATAAGTCAGTGTCCTCACACGGACACGGCCACGGCCGTGTACAAGGCCATTTAGGTATAGAAACATGCGCCTAAAAATGAAAAGAAATAAAACTAAACTAATTAGTAGGGTTAGTGCTCGGGTTGCCTCCCGAGAAGCACTCGTTCAAAGTCTTGAGCTAGACTTACCTGTTGTACGCACAATCATGGTGGTTTGAGGAGGTGGAAATCCTTTCTCATGCGATCAGCTCAGTTATGGATATAAAGTTTAAGTCGAGTAGTGTTTACCTCAAAAGTGTTGAATTTGGGATTGCTTACCTCGACTGTGCCGTATAGGAAGACATTAAGTACCTCAAAAGTGATTTCTTCGTTTGCCTTGAGGTCTGAATTGGTGATTCGAGGGTCTTCCTTATTCAACAATACATGATCCTCTATTTTGATGTGATTTGTTGTTCCTATCAGCTTGTCTGGGGTCTCCTTCGGTTTCACTCTGTACGGCTCCTGTTCCTCTCTGATTTGTGTTTCCTGCTCTTTTAGTTTGCCAATCCTAAGTCTTTGTTCCGTATGTGTTTCTTCCTTGTTGGCACGCGGTCTAAGATCTAGCTCAGCTAAGTGATTTCGTGATGCTTCCTGTAAAGAAGGTTGAACCAAATGATTATCAATAGAATTAACATTCGTACCTTTATTACTCGATGTCCTAGCTGATTCTAGAACTTGAAGAGTGGCTGTTTCGTTGTCTACATGAAGTGTGAGTTCACCAAATTCTTCCTCTGTGTGGTCTTTCTTTATTGCATCGGGATATGGCACACGAGGTTGGTATTCTGTAATTACCGGTTTTGGTAAATCATGGCACACCTCAACCTTACCTTCACTTACCATAGGTTCTTGCATTGGGTCAGATTCCACTAACAATCACTGTTATGAGCTTGTACGGTTTGGGGCCCATGATGTGGCTCAGGTTTGTAGCCTTGTGGTGTTTCCTGTGGTGAAAGTTGAACAATTTGATTATCAACTGAATTTACTTTCTCACCTTCATCACTTGATGTCCTGGTCGAGTCAAGAGCTTGTAGACTGATTGATTCGTCACCTACACGAATAATGAGTTCTCCTGTACCAACATCAATTTTAGTCCTGGCAGTTGCTAGAAAGGGTCTTCCTAAAATTAAAGGAGTCGAATTGTCCTCATTCATGTCTAAGACAATAAAATCTACTGAGAATATGAATTTATCAATTTTGATTAGAACATTTTCTATTATACCCCTAGGAATTCTGATAGTTTTATCAGTTAGAACATTTTCTATTATACCCCTAGGAATTCTGATAGTTTTATCAGTTAACTGAATACTCATCCTAGAATTATTACCCATATAGTTCATCTGTTCACTTTCTATTCCAGGGTTGTGGGATGGATATTCTGTATTGCCCATTCCTCCTCCATTCGTGTTGCACTGCATCACTGGATGTACCTGTGAAGAACCACACAAACCATCAATCTTTTTATTTAAAAGCTTTACTTGGTTTGATAGCATGGTCACAGCGTCAAGGTTGAACACACGGGCTGCCTCATGGTAGTTATTCAGTGACATCTCTTCAATGAATTCGTAAGCAGCTGATAAACCGTAAAAGTAACATATTTTAAGCCCACATTTATCATGCTTTTGGATGATTTAAGCCTCGAATTATATGATTTCGTGCTTTTAATCCTTTATTTTCATGTTTTATACCCAGGAGAGCACCCAAGGACGAAAAGAATGGAAAACGGGCCCAAAGCGGAGTAAATGGGCCATATCATGAATTCAAAACGGCTTGGCCCAAAGACCACATGGCTGTGCCTCATTAAAAGTCCAAACACGGCCTGGCCATGATTCACACGGGCATGTGCCATGGCTGTGTCCCTGTTGCTGGAAAGAGTAATTTCATTCAGGAAAAGATACTTGAAGGCAAAGAAACACATTCCAAAGCCTATTCAAACACCCTAGTAGGAATTCTACTTAAATTAGGAAACTCAGGGGCCAAGTAAGGCATCTCATAATCTATATAATCACCCAAGGGGGCAACTTGAAGGGGGAGTTCGGCAGAAGCCGAAGGCGTCAAAGCTAGGCCAACGAGCCAAGCCGAGAAGGTCAGAGTTGAGGGAATCACTCAAAGATAGCCAGTTGATCCATCCCAAGAAGCCGGAATTATACTCAAGACGGCGGATTTCTCCTTTAATTCCTTCAGGGGGTTTTAGGGATTTCTTATGTTTTGTTTTATCTTTTCTCTTGAGATGTTTTCTTTATTCATTATGAACTAAATCCTTCAGATACCTGAAAGGGATGAAACTTAGATGAATCTTGTTATTTGATTTCTGAATTATATGATAATTACTTAGTTTGTTCTTAATTATGTTGCTTAATCCAAATCTGATGTGCTTAGGTGGAGGAGGAATAGACCCTGCTTAAGAGTAGATCTAGCATAATTAAGCGGAGTTGATTGAACACCTAGAGATAGGGTTACAAGATTTTGCCGGATTAGGGTGAAACCTAATATGGGAGTCCATTGATCGATTTACTGCTATTCTAGGGGGTTATTATAAGCGAACGAGAGTCCCACTAAATAACCTAAGGTTAGACGTTATTCGCCTCGAGAGAGGGTTTAATATAGGTTAGGGAGTCCTACGGATCAGGCTAAGTAAAGAAATCATATGGTTCAGTGTTAAGATAACAAGTGAAGTCTAGGTGGATTCTTCCTGAGGGTATCGTCGTGATCAACTGAGTTTTCCTTCAAAGTTATTTCCTAATTTGTTCTTTTTGTCTTGTATCTTTAGCTTAGTAGTCGTTAATTTAGATTAAAGCAACTTCACTATATTTTTAAGGCTAAATAATAAAAAGAAAGTTAGTATTAGTACTTTTAGTTCCTTTGGGTTCGACAATTCGGTATTGCCTAAGCTATACTACTGTTCGATAGGTACACTTGCCTTTAATCGTTGTCAGAGTTAGTTTCCAGGTTTGATCATTCGTTTAATAAATTTTAAAGCTCCAATTTCAGCGATCAAGTTTTTGGCGCCGTTACCGGGGAACTAAAATATTAAGAACGCTCTATTTTTATTACTTTAGCCATTTTTTTATTTTTCACAATTTACTTTTAATTTTTCAGTTAAATTTTATTTTTGAAAAAATATTATTATATTTTTTCTACTTTTCTAATTCTTCTTCTATTTGCCTTGATAGGTAATTTTAGTCTATAGAGGAGATGGCACTAAATAACTATCAGTGGCAAGTTATAAGGACAACGCCAACAAAAGCCGCTAGTGTCTCCAACCTCGACGTGGTCACCAGCTTATCTAACCAGCTAGAGATGATGAATAAAAAGATTAGTGGTTTGTATAGTTCCTCGCAGGTACACTCAGTAATGCAATATGACTCGAATCTAGGAGGTGTGGCGAATCCTGAGTACCCACCCTACGGATATGGCATGGAAAACGAGCAAGCTCACTATACAGGTAACTATTCTAGACCACAAAATAATTTTTATAACGACACTTATAACGCAGGTTGGAGTTACCATCCCAATTTCTCGTGGGATGATCACAATAGCCAAAGACCGGAACTTCCACCAAACTTTCAACAACCACCTCACCAACAGGAAGAGGAGTCGCACCTTGAAGAGATGCTGACAACATTCATGGCAGCCACAGAAAACTGCTTCCAAGATACTGAGAAAACACTTAAAAGCAACGAGAGCCGAATCATGGAAATCACTAAGTCAGTCAAGGAAGTCACTAATGCAGTCGAACAAATCGCAAAGCTAATATCAGAACTACCACAAGGAAGCTTGCCAATCAATACTGAAACTAACCCGACAGAGCAAAATCAAGCTATTTATGATAGTGAAGGGTTAGACGAACCAAACCCAAAGGAAGAACCTGTGGTAAGTGAAGGTAAGGTTGAGGTGTGCCATGATTTACCAAAAGCGGTAAGTACAGAGTACCAACCTCGTGTGTCATATCCCGATGCAATAAAGAAAGACCACACAGAGGAAGAATTCGCTGAATTCACACTTCGTGTAGACGACAAAACAATCACTCTTCAAGCTCTTGACTCAGCTAGGACATCGAGTAATAAAGGTACGAACGTTAATTCTATTAATAACCATTTGGTTCAACCTTCTTTACAGGAAGCTTCACGAAATCACTTAGCCAGGCTAGATCTTAGACCTTGTGCCAACAAGGAAGAAATACATAAGGAACAAAGCCTTAGGGTTGACAAACTAAAAGAGCAGGAAACACAAATCAAAGAGGAACAGGAACCACACGAAGTGAAACCGAAGGAGCCCCCAAACGAGCTGATAGGAGCAACGAATCACTTTAAATTAGGGGATCAAGCATTGTTGAATAAGGAAGACCCTCGAATCACCAATTCAGACCTCAAGACAAATGAAGAAATCACTTTTGAGGTACTTAATGTCTTCCTATACAGCACAGTCGAGGTAAGCAAGCCTAAATTCAACACTTTTGAGGTAAACACTATTCGACTTGAACTATACATCCATAATCGAATTGATCATATGAGAAAGGATTTTCACCTCCTAAAACCACCATGACCATACGAATGAGAGGTAAAGTCTAGCTTAAGACTATAAACGAGCGCTTCTCGGGAGGCAACCCGAGCACTAACCCTATTTATTTTTACATTTTTATTTTTTTCTTTTTTCATTTTCTTCTTCTTCTTTAGCACCGAACTAACCAAGAAAGCAGATTTCCAGACCACACGGCCTTGAACACGGGCGTGCCCGTGGCCGTGTGGAAGCCAGGGGACGATCCATGGGCGTGCCAGTAGCCGTGCACGACAGAGAAAAATTCTTTTCCCAAACACGTGCGACGATAATATCCCACGCCCGTGCCAGTGCCCCGTGCGAGGTTACTGACTTGTTAAGCACGGGCTAAACACGGCCGTGCCTTCAAACTGTGCCAACATACTGACTTCTAAGACACGGGCGTGGCTGGCTGCAAAACGGGCATGGAGTAACAACATGCTCAAACACACTACCGTGCGAGGCGGCCGTGTGAATCGACACATCCTCAGCCCACGGGCATGGGAAAGTACCAGAATCAAGCCTCTATTTAAACCCAACCACCCTTCCCCATTCTTCTCCTCTACTCTCCACCCTAACTCTACTAACTAGTTTCGTTTTATTTCTTTTCGTATCTAGGCGTAGGTATTCATACCCACACGACCTTGCACACGGTCGTGGCCGTGGCCGTGTGGGCACTATAAGTAGGAAAAAGGGCGTGACCATAGACGTGTGGCAACAGGACAAAATTTTTTCCCAAAACATGGGCTGCATCTCTATTTAAACCCCCTTCTTCCTTTCTTCCATTTTCCATTATTCACTTTTATTTTTATTTTTATTTTTATTTTATTTTCTTTATTATTTTCTTCTTATTCTTCATGCTATTTAGATTTAGCCTAGGATACAATAAAATCATACTGGCTACTTCGAGGATTCAATTTCAAACGTTTCAAGACGCTACCCCACATTCACCTCCAACGTATTTTCCACCTCCTCCAAGGATTTCATCCATAATTCAGGAAGTCTCACTTCTCTCCCTATCTTATGATTTTATGATTATTTAGATATTATCTATCTTTGTACATTGAGGGCAATGTACATCTTAAGTGTGGGGGGGTTAACTATAGTATTATTTGAAAATACCTGAATTATGCCTTATTCGAAAAGTAAGTTTCTCATATTATGACTAGAATGAAATTTCCTTTGATTTATGATTTTTATTGATGTGTTTTAGAATAAGTCATTGATAATTGCGCATTGATGATTAAAGTTAAAGAATACTAGAGAATCAAGCATGATAAGTCTATTTTTCAAAAATTAAAAAAAAATTTCTAGGTTGTCTACCTGAATTTGAATATTACTTTGAAGTTTGAAATTTACGAGGTTAACATCAAAAACCCATAATTTTTTGTGAGATTTTGAGCCTTATAGAGCATATATTCTTTTTCTTGCTCACTTTATTGATTATGAGTGTGTCAACATTGATTTGTTATTCTAGAACTTGCATTGATTGTACTTGTCGAGACCACACCTATGATTTGATATACAGAGATGATAAAGACACCTAGGTTTTAACCCACTTACTTCACAAAAAGCCTACCTCCACAATTAACCCCTGGTGAACCCTGTTTAATCCTAACAACCCTTTTTATTGACTTACCCACTAATTTTAACCCAAAACCCTTTGTATTTGTTTTCACCATTCCTTGACTACCCTTATATCAAAATTTGACTTGATTAGTTACCTAATTATATTATTTCAGTAGATTGAATTTATCCTTTATTACTTAGTTTGTTCTTAAAAAAAAACGACGAAGTATATTCATTAATTAGTTCTGCATTAGGTGAGCTTATGCATGTAAATTTCAAGTCTTGAAGAAAAAGCTCGTATTAGAGTATTAGTATTACAAATTTTCATTTGATGCAATTACTTATCATTAGTTCGTGTTTCTAGTTAGGTAAATTGTTAGGTCAATCTCGATTCTAACCTTCTAATTTAGCCTTTATCTATAACCTTAACCTAAGCCCCGTTTCAACCCTGCTAAAGACCTTTTGATTTGTGTATCATCTCATTTTACAGTGGTGGAGATTTGATTTTCATGCAAACCTATGAGATTAACTTTTCAGGTTCGAAATATTGAGTGCTTAATTTTGAACCCTAAACACTTTGAGTGATTTGAGTGAATATTTAGTGAGGATATCAACTCTTGTCGATTTTGAATCAGAGGTAACTATTCAAGTAAAGGGAAACGCCTATGTTTTCATGCTAAAAATATATTATTTTGATTGTTTGAATCTTTAGGACTCTTTGAGTTGAATTATCCTTGTATGTATTATCTTTGAATTATGATAAAGCATGATTGATAAATTTTATGAATCAAGGACGTTCGTCTTAATTGTGAGTTGAGAATTTTGCTTGAGGACAAGCAAAAGCTTAAGTGTGGGGGTATTTGATAAACCGTAAAAGTAACATATTTAAGCCCACATTTATCATGCTTTTGGATGATTTAAGCCTCGAATTATATGATTTGATGCTCTTAATCCTATGTTTTCTTGTTTTATACCCAGGAGAGCACCCAAGGATGAAAAGAATGGAAAACGGGCCCAAAGCGAGTACATGGGCCATATCACGAATTCGACACGGCCTGGCCCAAAGACCACACGGTCGTGCTTCATTAAAAGTCCAAACACGGCCTGGCCACGATTCACACGGGCGTGTGCCATGGCCGTGTCCCTGTTGCTGGAAAGAGAAATTTCATTCGGGAAAGGATACTTTGAGGCAAAGAAACATTCCAAAGCCTATTCAAACACCCTAGTAGGAATTCTACTTAAATTATGAAACTTAGGGGCCAAGTAAGGCATCCTACAGTTTATATAAACACCCAATGAGGCAACTTGAAGGGGGAGTTCGGCAGAAGCCGAAGGCGTCAAAGCTAGGCCAAAGAGCCAAGCCGAGAAGGTCAGAGTTGAGGGAGTCACTCGAAGATAGCCAGTGGATCCATCCCAAGAAGTCGGAATTATACTCAAGACGGCGGATTTCTCCTTCAATTCCTTCAGGGGGTTTTAGGGATTTCTTATGTTTTGTTTTATCTTTTCTCTTGAGATGTTTTCTTTATTCATTATGAACTAAATACTTTAGATACCTGAAGGGGATGGAACTTAGATGAATCTTGTTATTTGATTTTTGAATTATATGATAATTACTTAGTTTGTTCTTAATTATGTTGCTTAATCCAAATCTGATGTGCTTAGGTGGAGGAGAAATAGACCCTGCTTAAGAGTAGATCTAGCACAATTAAGCGGAGTTGATCGAATGCCTAGAGATAAGGTTACGAGATTTTGCCAGATTAGGGTGAAACCTAATATGGGAGTCCATTGATCGATTTACTGCTATTCTAGGGGGTTATTATAAGTGAACGAGAGTCCCACTAAATAACCTAAGGTTAGACGTTATTCGCCTCGAGAGAGGGTTTAATATAGGTTAGGGAGTCCTACGGATCAGGCTAAGTAAAGAAATCATATGGTTAAATGTTAAGATAACAAGTGAAGTCTAGGTGGATTCTTCCTGAGGGTATCGTCGTGATCAACTGAGTTTTCCTTCAAAGTTATTTCCCAATTTGTTCTTTTTGTCTTGTATCTTTAGCTTAGTAGTCGTTAATTTAGATTAAAGCAACTTCACTATATTTTTAAGGCTAAATAATAAAAAGAAAGTTAGTATTAGTACTTTTAGTTCCTTTGGGTTCAACAATCCAGTCTTGCCAAAGCTATACTACTGTTCGATAGGTACACTTGCCTTTAATCATTGTCAAAGTTAGTTTCCAAGTTTGATTATCCGTTTAATAAATTTTAAAGCTCCGATTTCAGCGATTAGCAGCCTCAGGTGTTTTGTTGTTTAGTGTATCGCCGGCGGCTGCATCAATCAATTGCCTAGTTGAGGGGTTCACACCATTGTAAAAGGTTTGAACCTGTAGCCATAATGGTAACCCAAGGTGAGGGCATCTTCTCAGTAGATCCTTGTATCTCTCCCATGCATCGTAAAGTGTTTCGACATGCATCTGTATGAAAGAAGAAATATCATTCCTCAACTTAACTGTTTTGGCCGACGGAAAATATTTAAGTAAAAATTTTTCAGTCATTTGTTCCCATGTAGCTTTGTTCCTCAATGAGAAGGGAAACAACCGAAGGCGAATGGCATCATCAGAAACGCCATTAATTTTGAAAGTATCACAAAACTCTAAAAAGTTGGCTGAATGAGTATTTCGGTCCTCATCCTACAAGCCATTAAATTGAACAAACTGTTGAATCATTTGAATAGTGTTAGGTTTCAGTTCAAAATTATTTGCAGCAATAGCAGGTCTAACAATACTCGATTTAGCCCCAGTTAAATTAAGCTTAACATAGTCGTACATAGTACGAGGAGCAAGATTTTCGGCAACCATTGGAGGAAGCGGATTATTATCAACCATCTCCTCGGTGGTATTAGTATTGTCCTCTTGCTCTTCCTCTATATATTGTAAACTTCGCCTTATCTCCCTAATATTTCTGCGAACGGTACTTTATATTTCACTGTCAAAAAGCAATGATCCTGACGGGTTCCTTCTAGTCATAAACTAAAAAAAATACATGCCAGGAGAAAATAAAAGAAAAGTTAGTAAATTAAAATAAAATAAAATAAAAATAAAAAAATAAATTGCAATAAAAATAAAAATGGCTAAAGTAATAAAAATTAAGCGTTTCTAATATTTTAGTCCCCGGCAACAGCGCCAATAACTTGATGGTCTTGAAACTAACTAATATTTCGACAAAGGCAAGCGCACCTATCGAACAGTAGTATAGTTGTGGTAGGTTCGGAATATCGTATCCTCAAGGACTAAAATCACTAGTAATAACTATCTCTTTATTATCTAGCCGGTTAATTAAGGGATTTTATTTTTAATCTAAAATTTAACTAACTAATTGACTAACTATGAACGCGACAGAGAGTGACGAGAAGAATTATCGAATGAATAAAGACAATACCCAAGAAAGAATCCAACTAGACTTCACTTATTATCCTGATTATGAATTAAATGATTTATTAGCTTGACTTGATCCGTAGAAATCCTAAATTATGTTAATATCTCTTTCAAGACTAAAAATAGCTGACTCTAGGTTGATTAATTGAAATCAGTTTCTAATTAAAACCCCTATCATCGCATTAACTCAATCTATGAAGTCCCTTATTAGATTTGAATCTAATCCGGCAGATTTATGTCGTCCTATTTCTAGGGTTGCAATCAACTCTACTTAATTATGTTGGATCATCTCTTAAACAGAGACTTTTGCTCCACCGAATAAGCACATTAAACTTGAATTAATATTCCTGAAAACATCAAAACAAGGATTAAGAACACATAATTAAGAACAAGATCAAGTATTTATCACGTAATTCAGATTTATTAAATAATAAGATTCATCTAGGTTTCATTCTCTCTAGGTATTTAGGTAGCTTAGTTCATAACGTAGAAGGAAAACATCATAGAATTAAGAAAACAACAAGACATAAAGAACCCAAAAACGTCTAAAGAACTTGATGGAGATCTTCAATCTTGGAGTGAATCCGCCTTCTAAATGATTCCAACGGCTTCCTTCGAGTAATTTTTTCGATCTACTCTACGTGTCTGCGTCCCCCCTTAGGTATTCCTCTGGGTCGTATTTATAGAATTTAGAAGGCTCAGAAACCCTAAAAATCTGCTTTTTCCACGTGAAAACAAAGTAGGGTACGAAAGGGACACGGGCATGTGAACAACCCGTGTGAGGAAGCCTAAGCCGTGTGGGAGTTTGCATGGCTCTCGATCGACACGGGCTGGCACACGGTGTAACACCCCTAACCCGAAACCATCACTGGAATAGGGTTAAGAGGCATTACTGAACAATCAAATCATAAAGTCAATCATCATCAAGGCACATTTAACATAATCAAATAGTCCCTTATTGAAACCCACGAGACCTTTAGCACATGCTAGAGAGGGGTCGGGACTAAACCGAACACTTACGAAAGTTTTCAAAATTTCAAATATTCATCAAGTCTGTTGAGGTCACACACCCGTGCAACCAGGTCGTGCGCCTCACACGGTCACCAGACAACCCCATGTGTCCAGGCTGTGCCAAAATAGAGCAAGTATTCTGACTTCTCCACACGGCCACATGGCACACCCGTGTGCTAAGGCCATGTACTCTTAGACGAAATACTGAATTTTTCACACGGCTACTAGGCACGCCCGTGTACCACGGCCATGTGCTCTTAAGCTAGCTACTGACTTTACCCCACGGTCACTAGGCACGCCCGTGTGCCATAACCGTGTAGGCAAAACAGGCCATTTGCAAGACCAATTTGCCACCCACACAAGGGTCAAAACCTACAAGCACATTTAAGTATAATCCCACACACAATTTGACAAGCAATCTCATGTCAAGTGAACAACATAACATCTCATACAATCTCATTTCTAATCATGTTAACTTATAGACTAAATTGGACCACTTGAATACATTCAAAACCAAACATGATTCATCCCCAAATTCACTAGATCATACTAGCATCAAACCATCACTAAGTTTACCATTCATAAGACATTGTCATTACCAACAAGCCATACCATAATATGCATCATATACCAAATCCCTTCATGCTTATAGCCAACATATATCTAGCCACATCTCATGGCTATTCATACATCTCAATTATGTTTCACAACAACTAGCCTATACATGTCATAATTCAACTATATACATCTTTCCAAAAATACCAAAATAGATTGTCGATAGTGTGATTGAGATGCTGACGATTCTCGAATTTGAGCTAGCTTTACTGACACTGTAAAACAGAGAAACAACCACAAAGTAAGCTTTCAAAGCTTAGTAAGTTCGTGATACAGTATCATAAACTCATTAAATCAAATCAATGTACAAATAAACCATCACATAGATAATTTAACAATGAGACACCAAAATCATCTATATTCAATATTCACATAGCATTCCATTCATCTACTTTCAATTTCAACAACCACATAGGTATCATACATACCTTTGCCAACACATAGTTACTCACCAATCATGCTACTCAACCGCTCGATTTTACATTACGATCAACCTTTGCTATTCTTTTGAATTACTCGCACACTTAGTGTCAATTCATAATCGAAACATATTTGACACTGCATACACAGTGCTAATACGTTAAACCGAACTTATATTGGTATCGTACACATAGTACCAAATCATTAAGCCAAAGCTTTTATCTTATCGCACACATAGTGCAAAACATCTCTATCCCATTTCTAATTCCGCACACTTAGTGCCATCTATTTCTATTCAGCACATAGCATTCCTAATCTTATAATTATATTCATACTCATTCAATTCACATCACATAGATATAATTTAACAACTAGTATTATATCCAAACTTATCTCGGAAGTCAAAATACCGATATGGTCGATTAATCGAGCACTTTGTCTTTACCTAGATCTCGATCTGAACCTTTCCTCTCTTGGTCTAAACACATTCAAATTCAGCCCATTCAATCACCCAATCATTCATTTTAGTCCAAACACACATATTTAGGGCATTTTACAAAATAACCCTCACATTTACACATTTCGACACTTTAGTCCTTAATTTATCAAATCACCAAATACATAAAATTTGCTTGTACCCATGCTTAGCCGAATTCTCACTATGCTCATACAAGCCCACACATTTCATTTATTTCATGTTTTAATCCTTCAATTTCTCATTTTCTCAATTAAGTCCAAAATACTCAATTTCACTAAAATTTCCAATACAAACTATGTTAATCCAACACCAAGTTTTCATATTTTACTAACAACTAGCACATAGCTCATGCATCCATCAATAGCTCATCACAAAAACATCATCATTTCACAAAATTGCAACATGGGTTAGCTAGAGCACGAAGCAACAATTACGAAAACGTAGAAATTATCAAAAACTGAAACCAAAACATACCTTAATTTGAGCTTAGATATAACTGAAACCTAGCTTGAATATTTTCTTTCTTTTCCTTCAACATTCGTCACTCACAAAGATGATAACATTCGTCTTTTCTTTCATTTGTTTTATTATAATCATAATAATATTCATTTTACCATACTATCCCTTTTACTAAACATTAAATAACAAATATACATTAATGGCATATTTGTCCATTTAACATCCACTATCTTTAAAAAGGTTAAATTGCCTCATAAGGCCTCCACCTTAAAAAGCCAACAACAATTAAGTACTTAACAATCAGCACGCAACATTTTACACTTTATACAATTATGTCCTTTCTCACAATTTGACACACATTCGATAAAATTATCACACAGGCTATATCACATATAAACAACACCAAAAATAATATTAAAATACTTTTATGACTTCGGATTTGTGGTCCCAAAACCACTGTTCCGACTAGGGTCTAAACCAAGCTGTTACACACGGTCGTGTGTCCAGCCCATGTGGTTCACACGGCATGTGTTCAGCCGTGTGGTGCGAGCTTTGGCCATGTGGATTCTTAAGATGGCCCATTTTGTCTGGTTTTGGCCCGTTTTCCATTCCTTTCACTCCCCTATGCTCTCCTAAGTATAGAAATAAAAATTCAAAGGATTAGGAGCATCAAATTCACCAAATTCTATAAATAATCATCCAAAAACACGCTAAGCGTGGGATTAAAATATGTTACTTTTATGGTTTATCATTGAGACTAAACCGAACACGTACGAAAATTTTTAGAAATTTAAACATTTTTCAAAACTGTAAAGGTCACACGCCCGTGTGTCCACGCCGTGTCGAAACAGGGCATACATACTGACTTATCCACACGACCACAAGACACGCCCTTGTGTCCAGCCCGTGGTCGCTACTGACTTGCCTTGAAATATAACCACAAGGGACATAGTCGAGCCACATGCCCGTGTGCTCAACCGTGTGGGCAGTTATAGGCCATTTTCAAGGCCAAACTTGCCACCCACACAGGGGTCATCCCTACAAGCACAATTAAGCATCTTACCATGTATCAATAGCAACCAAAAGCACACCAAAATGTTAATCATATCAACCCAATTAAATCTCATTTCTAGCATACAATCTTATATGCTAAATAGCTCAACCAATTCAAAAGTAAAACCAAGCATGATTCATCCACAATTTCACTAATCACTATGGCATCAAACCATGAATAGATTTAGCATTCCTAAGACCATTTCGTTGCCATCAAGCCATACCAAAACATACTTCATATACCATACTCATTCATGCATGTTACCAACATTTATCTAGCCACATCACATGGCTATTTACACATCTCAAACATGATTCAAAACAACTATCCTATACATGCCATATTCAAATATACACATCTTAAAAAGTACAAAACAGATTACCGATTGTGTGATAGAGATGCTGACGATTCCCGAATCTGAACTAGCTTTACTGACACTGTAAAATAGAGAAACAAATCACACAATAAGCTTTCAAAAGCTTAGTAAGTTCGAAATACAATACATACTACTCAATAATACCACATCAATATATATTTATACCATCACATAGATAAAGGCACATCTAGGCAGATTATCAATCTCAACCATATACTCAAATATCTATTCATTCAACTCTTAAAACTCTCATCAACCACATAGGTTCAAACGTACCTTGATCAACACATAGTTACTCACCATTCATGCTACTCAATCGCTCGATATTACATCTCGTTCAACTTTTACTATTCTTTTGGTTTATTCGCACACTTAGTGCCAATTTCATAACCGAAACATAATCGTCATCGCACACTTAGTGCCTATAAGTTAAACCAAACTATATCGGTATCCCACACACAGTGCCAAATCAATAAGCCGAAGCTTCTATCTTTTTGCACACACAGTGCTAACCATCTCTGTCTCGTTTCTAATTTCGTACACTTAGTGCCATCTAATTCAATTCCGCACATAGCATTTCTAATCTCTTAGTTATATATAATTTCATTCAATTCACATCACATAAACATAATTTAACAACTAGTGTTATACCCGAACTTACCTCGGACATCGAAATATTGAAACGGTCGATTAATCGAGCACTTTGTCTTTGCCTCGATCTCGATCCGAACCTCCCCTTTCTTCGTCTATACACATTCAAATTCAGTCCATTCAATCACCAATTTATTCAATTTAGTCCACACATACATTTTTAGGGCATTTTGCAAAATATCCCTTACATTTTCACATTTTGACACTTTAGTCCCTAATTCACAAAATCACAAAATACACCAAATTTCTACCCACACAAGCTTAGCCGAATTATTCCCATGCTAATACAAGCCCACACACTTCATTTATTTCACATTTTAGTCCTTCAATTTACACTTTTCTCAATTTAGCCCAAATTACTCAATTTCACTAAAAATTCAAAGACAACATGTTCATCCTTCACATATCTTCCATATTTAACTATCAACTAACACATAGCTCAAGAATTCATCAATAGCATATTTCAAAATCATCATCAATTTCTAATATTAAAGCATGGGCTAGTTAGAGCACAAAGCAACGATTACGAAAACGTAGAAATGATCAAAAACCGAGCTCAAACATACCTAAAATCAAGCTTAACCCTAGCCAAATATTCAAGGCTTTTCTTCCTCCTTTTTCTTTTCTAATTTCGGCACCAAGAAGATTAACATGGTTTCATCTTTCTTTTTGTTTTATCATAAAAGCTTTAATAATTCATTTACTAATATACCATTATAATATAACATATAAACTTTTATTATACTAAGTTTATTCTAGTCCATTGCCACCCACTATCCGTAATAATGAGCTATTTGAATCATAAAACCTCCAAATTATAAAGACAGCAACAATTAGGCACTTTAACAATCAGCACACAACTTTTGCATTCAACGTGATTAAGTCCTTTTTGCTAATTAAGCACTTAAACCGCAAAATTTTCACACAGAAATTTCACACAAACTTAATCACATATTATAAACACAGAAAATAATATTAAAATATCTTCTAACCTCAGATTTGTGGTCTCGAAACCACTATTCCGACTAGGGTCTAAACCGGGCTGTTACAACTCTCCCCCCTTAGGGATTTTCGTCCCCAAAATTCTTACCAATAAATAGTTTGGATATTGCTCTCTCATTGCATCCTCAGGCTCCCACGTAGTGTAACACCCCAAACCCGGCCTAGAAGTTAGGCCCGAATCTGGCGTGTCACATGGAAGTGTTTTTTCCAAAACCATCTTTGCGATTGTTAAAAACTTGTTTGAGAATTACAGCCTCTTTGTTAAAACCCAAAACACTTAAGCAATTGTTATCTACTTGAAAATGTAATTATCTTTAAAAACCTTTTAGGTTGCGAAAACATTTTTGAAATAAACAATTTACGAAAATATGACGTTTAGAAATAGAGTTGCAGAAGCATTTTGAAAACATTGCGGAAACGTAGATACAATACAAGTATTTTTGAGAGGTTGATTGATGAGTCAAAAATGTTGTCGATAATTTGAAAGAGAATTTCCAAGTTAAATCATTTGTAAAAGTTTGTTATGAAAATCATTTGTTAATCAATTTTTGGAAAACCGTTATTTATGATTTTAGAAAAATAATAAGTACAGCTAAACATAAAACCAAATAAAATATCCCAGAGGCCTTATTACAACTTTAAAACCCGAATAGTAAAAGCAACGAAATAAACGAAAAAGGAAATTTAATAAAGTTAGAAACAACATTTCTGAAGTATGGCCTCCACCGAGTCGTCCATGGCCCCAAGTCCTCGTCACTAAGCATTACCTACAAGGATTAAGAAAGAAAGGGGGTGAGTTACAAGAACTCAGTGTGAAATCCCCTTACTGTCATCCACTGGGTGAACCCGTTTAGCAAAAACTTGGTCCTGAGCCCATAAAGCAATATTTTGTGCCTAAGCCCCCTTTTTACATAACAGAATGTATCAAATATGTCATATGAATGTAATGCAATCCCAATCCAACCTAATAATCCATCCACTACACACCACCCGTACCATCCATCACACCTGTGGGGATCAAGTCATCCCACCCCTCCAACACACCAATCGCAGGCACTATTCCATTTATAACAAACTAATTGTGGGCAAGCCACCAGAATCACAGAGTATCATATTATCACATATATTTGTGGCAGTGCCACCGGAATTTCTTCTCTTCAACATTTTCCCATCCCATGCAAAGTCATGTAAATGCATCATACATAGAAATTAATGATATTTACAATATAACAACGATAATTAATAACTTAGAGATTTATTACAAACAATTTGGCCCTCTAACGCTTTGCAAAATCGAACCGTTATGCCATATATCGAATTGGCCCATTTAGCCATATATCAAATTGGCCCATTTAGCCATATATCAAATTGGCCTATTTAGCCGTATAACAAGTCGGCCCATTATGCCATATATCAATTCGGCCCATTAAGCAATATATCAATTTGGCCCATTAAGCAATATATCAAATCGGCCCATTAAGGCAATCTATCAAACCAGCCCATTAGGGGCATTTTCGTAATTCGGTAATTTCACCCACTGAGGGTAATTTGGTAATCTCGCAACTCAGGGGTATTTTGGTAATTTACCCGTCAAGGGATTTTGGTAATTTCGGAACTCAAACTTAACTACTAATTTGGGGCATAGAAATTTAAAATTGTCCATCTACGTCATACTGACTAAATTGATATAACTCGAGTTAGAAAACTCAAAATTTAAATCCGTAAATTTTCCTTGACACTAGACTCATATATCTTCTTACTACAATTTTTCCAGAATTTTTGGCTTAGTCGTTTAGTACAGTTTATTCCTTAAAGTTTCCCTTGTTTTACTGTCCAACGGTTCTAACGTCTCTTACCCTAAACTCAAATATCTCACTGTACAGTTTTCAAATGCACCACTTGTTTCTATTAAAAATATACTCACTAAGGAATCTATACATATAAATTATAACTCATAATTCACTTTGTACAATTTTATACGATTTTACCAAGACATATCAGGGAACCACGAAGTCATTCAAAACCAATCTCACTAAAATTAAGATATCTCAGAATATAAGATTCCTTTTCCTTTTCCGTTTCTTTTATATCAAAATAGACACGGTAAGATTTAATTAGATATCTTATTCACTTTCTAATTCTCTTTCTTCAATTTTTCGTGATTTTTCAAAATCACGTCACTATTGTTGACCAAACTGTTTCATTGCGAAATGTGGTTACTACTACGAACATACGCACGCCCAAGTTGTCACGGATGCCGGTTATCGATTTTTCTTTGGTATTTCGACCGAATCATAGAATCATTTCATGCAAACATTTAGCGAGATGTGAGATTACACACCATTTGAAACAGGTATTCGGAAGGGTACGGGATTACACACCTTAATTACGATTCTCTAAAGAACCACTCTTTGTTGCCCCCCTAAAAATAAAATCAATCAAAAGCTAGCCTCGATTTCTTAAAGTTTCCAAAAGCCCAAAAGTACTCACTCACAAGAGTCACTTACCACAATCGCGATCCTTCCCTACTAGATTCTAAAATCCGGCCTTGCACCTTGGCTATTGCAACGAGTCCCAATCAACTTTTGAAACCAAGGCAAAGAGAAAGATACGTAGCAGCAAAAGATGGCTTGATTTGGCCTTCATCAAAAGAGAATAAGAGGAGTTTAAAATAACAACAAGTGGCTAGGTTCGGCTTAGCCAAGGGATGAGAGTTTCGGCTTAGCCAAGACAAGAGAAGAAAGAACAAACAACATGAATAAGAAGAAAGAATCTTTACCTTAATAATAGGGATGAACCAAAATGAAGAACACGGTTTGGCACTAGTAGCAAGACAACAAAGAAGGATCGGTAGTTTCGGTTTTCAAGAGAAGATGAGTGAAAAATAATTGGTCACAAAGGCTAGGTGTTTTCGGCAAGACAAGTGTAACACCCCAAACCCAGCCCAAACACCACGACCGGATCTGGTATGTCACTAAAAAAAAATTTTGTCAAACATGTCAAATTTTCAGAAAAGCCCAAATATATTTTATAAAGAATATGCCTTTGTAAAATAAAACCCATACTTAATTACATACCTTAGTTCAATTAAAATAAAAATTTAGATAACTAAAAGTAATAAAGCCCATAATAAAACTAAATATAAGCTAGTGGCCCATGGCCTTATTACATCAAAGTTTAAAATCCATTAATGAAAATACAATATAAAATAATTGACTGGAGTCCTTTTCGCCAAATCTTCATATTCTTCTGCATGGCCACCTTGCGTTCCTCTCCAGCCCGGTCCGAAGCACTAGGTATCACCTGAAATGTTAATTAAAAGGATGAGTCGTGAGACTCAGTGTGCAACCCTCATGCACCACTAGATTTTGGGCCTTAGGCCCATAAAACAGATTAATAATTTCATTCATTTAAAAAACAAATAATATGCAAGGCCCAACCCATTTGCCTAGGTTTCCATCCGCTACACCCCCCGTACCAACCGTTCACACCATTGGGGATTTCTACAATCGACCCACACCGATACATGCAAAGATGGCAGTCAGGCTGCTCATCAACATATTATGGCCGAAGCCCTTATAACAGATCATGGCATTAGCCGCTACAACATATAATAGATCACGGTATAAACCGCTACACATATAACGTATAACTTCCTCCTTTCATCAAACCCAACCGATGCTATCATAAAATCAATATACTTTTATCATATAAAGTCAAAACATTCACTGACCTGGTGATTTGCTTCACCCTTCTCGGGTTTCCAACATTAAACCGAGATATCAACATTTATCACAACATATAAACTTATGATCATATAATAATAATCAGTTCTAGATGGTGGGGAAGTATTACACCACTGATATCGCGAAATCTACTATCCTTAGTTGATATCCAAATCTACTACCCTCAGTGTAAAGCCTTGCTCAAAAACCGGAAAATCATACAAAGATTTAGCCTTTCAATATTCGGCCAAGGTTAATAAAATTTCAATTTACACGTTAACTACTAATAGATCCCTTACCTGAAAATAACACGACTTGAGTATTACTGATCTCTTGACTTAAAGATCTAGGTGTTGTACTTCCCTTTAGATCCGAGATGCCGAAAAGAAGAAAACCTTTAATTAGTCACTACATAGCCATTCGGCTAGAAACCTTGAAAAGCCGGAGAAAATATTGGAACTTAAGATCGACACATACCTATTGTTTTCTTCAAAATTTTGGCACAGGTAAGTTTCTCAGAATGATTTCGGCACATCTACAGAAGACTAGATCTCGTGTTTTCGGCTTTTGTGTAACTTCGGGAAAAAAAGGATGAATCCTTGAAGGTTCGGCTATGGAAGGAAGAAATATGGGCAAGGAGAATTCGGCTTAAGTGTTTGAAAAGAATGAGAAAAGAGTTGTCAGAGAATTCGGCCTAATAGAGGAAGAAAAGAAAGAACAATTTCAGAGGAAGAAACAAGTGAAGATTTCGGCAGAGGGAAGAAAAAGATGAAGAGATCTTGTTAGCAGAATTTCGGCTAGGTGAGGAAGAAGAGAGAAAAATTGAATGAAAGGATGATCACTTGGCTTATATAGATTTCGGCAATACACTCCCCCTCCCAGAGTTGGATTTTCGGCCAACTCTGCTGTCATCTGATAGCTTTTATCTTTCTTGTTATCTTAATCCCTTATCTCCTTAAAAATAGCCCTCATCTTTCTCTTTATTATCTTCCTATTTATCAAGAAAATAAAAGAATTAAAATCCCTAAATTGTAGCAAGTGTGCCGTCCACCCCTAAGGCTCCTAGGTGCTGAATTTTAGACCCAAAACTTGGGCTTCAGGTGGCCACAATGTAACAGACCAATTTTGACCCTAATCGGAACGGTGGTTTCGGGACCACGAATCCGAGCCTGTGAGATATTATAATATTATGTCTTGTGTTTGTTATGTGTGCTTTAGTGAGTGTAAAAATCTCGTAGAAAATTTTAGCTATCTAAGTGTTTAATTTGGTAAGAAGGCTTAAATTGCAAGAAGGATTAATGTAGTGGGCATTAATGAAAAGGGAGCTAAATGAATTGTTCATAAAACATGGGAATTTGCATGTCAAATTCCCCACACTTGAACAAGGTGGACGGCAAGCATGCATATATGCTCTCTATTTTATTTTTTTTATGAAATTTAGGCATTATTATATTAAAGCATGCTAGGAATATATGTTTTTAATTTATACTTATTTTGATTTTTGAAAAAGGCATGCTATGATTTATGTTAAAATAACAAAAAGAAAAAAAAAAGAAAATATTCTCTCATCTTTCATTCATCCTTGCCGATTCCTACTTTGAAGAGAAGGGAAGAGCTTCATCCCCCTATTCGGCCTTGCATGCACTAGGATAGGTAAGAGTTTGATCTTGATTTTGAAAACTCACCTTGATATGGCTTAAATTCTTAATCTTTTCTTTTGAAACAAGCAAAAAGACTTTGTTAGTATGGGTAGGCTTGATGAAATTCGGCCAAGGGTGAGGAATGGTGGTTTGGGTTGTCAATAAACTTTGTTAATATGAGAGGGAGAAGAAGCTTGAGTTTGTAAGAAAATGGTTTAAATTTAGGCATGGGGATGCCCTTATATTCGGCCGAATGTGAGACCACCTATTTTGAATCCTTTTCCCTTTGTGTTAATGTTCGGCTATACTTATATTGTATAGTGATTAGACATGGATGAATGGTTTTGCATGGTTGTGTTGGTAGCCTTACATACTATCGAGTTCTTGTGCAAAAATTTGAGAGTTAAGCTCTCTTTAGATTCGGCCATGACTTAGTTCTAAGGCCTTTTTCATATGTGATGAAAGCATGGTGGCTATGGTTGGTTACATTGTTTAATAGATAGTAAAAGAAAAGAAATGGTGAATACCTTAGCTTGATTTAATAAGTCTTATGAAGTAGTAATTGTTTGCTTAGGATGCTAATAGAAAAAAATCATGTTAAATTTGGGTTTAGACAAGCTAATATTCGGCTGGAATTAGGATGAATAAGTTGTGGTTATCTAGCTTGTTTCTTGGTCGTATGTTGAAGATTGCATGGGTACTTTAAATTGGCATATTCGGCCATAGGAGAGCATGAAATTGAGTTATTGAATTTGGATACATAGGCACACTTTTATCAAGTTAATATATGGCCATGGACAGCAAGATAAGTTTTAAATTAAAGCACGTTGATGAGTTCATTATCAAAGTGTTCCCAAATATTTTGAATGCACTTGAACAAAGTAGTGCATGAATGCCGAATGCAATTGTTTATGTCTTGCAAATTATGTATTTTATGATTTTGCTCTCGAATTGAATGGAAGTGTAGTTAATTGGTTAAAATTGAATCAAATTAGATCGGGAACAAAAAGAGAAAGATCAAGATCGAGGAAAAACAAAGATTATCGAGTAGCCGATTTGCACGGCTTATCGACAACTGAGGTAAGTCCCTTGGTTAAATTATGCCAAAGAGTAAATTATGATTATCTTGATTTTTAAAAATTATTGAATGTTAGTATTCAAATGCATCATGGCCGAATGTATATTTACATGTTGGTTGATGATTCATGTTGAGAATATGATGGCAATTGTTGGGACTAATGCAATGGTAATAAAGGTATATGATTCGATATGCATAGTAAACATGTGAAAAGCATGTAAAGATATATTGACGTTCGGGCCTCGAGCCTAGCAGGCCTCGTGCCGGTGTTATCTATCGGGCTTTTATGCCTAGCAGGCCTCGTGCCGGTGTTACCTATCGGGCTTTATGCCTAGCAGGCCTTGCGCCGGTGTTACTTTTCAGGCTTTTACGCCTAGCAGGCTTGATGCCGGTGACGAAATTTACCTAAGAAGAGCTTAATCCTTGTCAAGACAATTTAGAACTAAATTGCCAAGAATATGGTTTCGGTAAGCATGTGAGGTATGTTATGTTAAATATTACTGGTGCCAAATTGTCATTGATGAATGTGATTTGACGGAAGTCGAGCTTAGACCATGCTATTATGGGACAATTGCTATGAAAGAAGGTTATCGAATTATTAATATTTGGCCTTGCGTAAATTATTTACTTAGTTGTCTATGTAGAATGCCATATGTGGATTGTTTTATCTTCACAAATAATTAAATGTTCTAATTTAAATGAATTGGGACTTACTAAGCTAGTAAACTTACTTGTGTGAGATGTTTCCTCTGTTTTATAGATTAGGAGCAAGCCACAAGCTCACCGGGATCGTTGGAAAGTCGCTCACACTATCAACCTACATTTTGGGTACTCCTTCATTTTGGGTTGGTTTTAAGCGAAGGCATGTATAGGATAGGCTTGGTTTGGATTGAGAAAATTTTCCGGTTCATGTGTAAACGCTAAAAGAATAGCCATGCGAAAATGGCTAAATTTTTGTTAAGTACGTTGGTGTGATTTGATGTATGGCGGCTCATGGTGGAAAAGTCTATGCATTTCTAAACGAGTTAATCGTTTTACTAAGGTAATGGTTGAAAATGAATTGAATCCTTGTAAATTGAAGTAGGGAGGTTCGGGTAGGACCTAGTTATTTATAAGAATGCATTAAAACAGCTTGTAGCAGCAGCAGTGACGCGAGTTAGGAAAATCACCAAAAATAGGATATATCGAATTTGGAGGTGAGTGAGTCATGAAATTGAACCTGATTGCGTCTATTTTTATATGGAAGAAATAGAGTAAGCAAAAGATTTTTATATTATGAGATAATTTAGTTTTGGTGAGACCTACTCTGAATGCATTCGCGAGTCACTGTTCTGTTTTGGAAAAATTGTCAAAAATTGTACAAAAATAATTAGGATGCATGGGTTATATGTGTAAAACCCTTATTGAGTCTATTTTTCATTGGTATAAGCTAGAACAGTATATGAAAATTGTGCAATGAGATAACTGCAGTTTTATAGGGACAGGTCAGAACTGTCCAGCAGTGTAATAAGGGTAACTTTGATAAATAAACTGTACTAATTGGCCACATGAAAAATTCTAGAAAAATTATGGTGAATAGATATATGAATCTAATTTCAAGGAAAATTTACGGATCTAAATTTCGAATTTTGTAACTCGAGTTATAGCCGAATTAGTCGGCACAACGCAGCTTGACAGCTTTAAGATTTTCATGTTCTGAACTAGTAGTCAAGTCTAGTAATGCCTCTTGCTCAACTCCGGCGACGGTACCGGGTTCGGGGTGTTACATTTGATTGGTATCAGAGCTTACGGTTTAGTCGATTCTAGGACTACCGTGGCGCGTGTGAGTCTAGCTATACATGCCTGTGGTCATATGTTGATAGTGTGGTGACTTCTGACAGCCTAAATTTTTGTTTTGTATAGTAAATGGACTCTGAACCAGAAAGAGCTGTGGCGGATGATGTGGAGAGCGTGGCGCCTGACCGTACCCACGGATCAGCGCCGATAGACTCTCGACCTGTTTCGGGTAGCCACGAAGGAGAAACAAAGCAAGCCTTTTATCGGATGATGAATGATTGGTTTGCCCAATTTATCCAGAATAACCCGAATATACCCCAACCTCCACCCCCGAATAATCCAACTCCGGATCCTCTAGCTCCCCCAGTGATAGATCCAATGAGATCTAGTAGGCCCCCAGTTGACAAAATCCGAAAATATGGGGCCGAAGAATTTAAAGCCAATGACGATGATGATGCTGAGAGAGCCGAAATGTGGCTCGATAACACTATTCGGGTACTTGGTGAGCTGTCTTGTACTCCGGATGAATGCTTGAAGTGTACTATATCCTTACTACGGGACACTGCATATCACTGGTGGAATACACTAGTATCAGTGGTTCCGAAAGAAAAAGTGACATGGGATTTCTTCCAAACTGAATTCCGCAAGAAGTATATTAGCCAAAGATTTATTGATCAAAAGCGAAAAGAGTTCCTTGAGCTAAAACAAGGACGAATGACTGTAACGGAGTATGAAAGAAAATTTGTCAGGCTCAGCCGTTATGCTAGAGAGTGTGTCTCTACTGAAGCCATTATGTGTAAAAGATTCGAAGACGGCCTAAATGAAGATATAAAGATGTTTGTTGGCGTTCTTGAAATCCAAGAATTTGTAACTTTAGTAGAGAGAGCTTGCAAAGCTGAAGAGCTCGGGAAGGAGAAAAGAAAGGCCGATACCGAAGCCAGAGATATCCGGAAGAGGTCTTCGGGCAAAGTCTTCCATCCCACGAGCAAGAAGCCCAGAGATGACTACAGCCGACAGAGAACTATTACAGATCCGCCTAGACGGGATCGACTTCCTATGAGCTCCCGAGCTACCTCGATAGCCAGCGTTGGTAATAATCCACAAACTAGAGCTGAATGCAAGCACTGTGGGAAATGGCACTCAGGGAGTTGTAGACTCCATGATCGGACTTGCTATAAGTGTGGATCGTCGGGTCATTTTATCCGAGAGTGTCCGAAATTAGCTGAGCAGAATGCCGTTCAGAATACTACACCGAGCAACGTGCCAATGCGAGGTAGACCACCCAGACATTCAGACAATGTAGGTGGTAGCCAGAAAGGAACGAAGAACACTGCAGGTCGATCTGAGGCTAGAGCTCCGGCGAGAGCATATGCTGCGCGAGCTAGAGAGGATGCTTCCTCTCCCGACGTCATTACTGGTACTTTCACTCTTTTTGATACTACTGTGATTGCACTAATTGATCCTGGTTCGACTCATTCTTATGTGTGTGAAACTTTAAAATTTGGTAAGACTCTGCTAGTTGAGTCTACCGAGTTCGTAATTCGTGTGTCTAACCCTTTGGGTAGATGTGTGCTTGTTAATAAAGTGTGTAGAGGTTGCCCGTTGATGGTTCGAGATTATTGCTTTCTAGCTGATTTGATGTTGTTGCCCTTCGACGAATTTGATATAATCTTGGGTATGGATTGGTTAACTTCACACGAGGCAGTGGTGGATTGCAAAAGAAAGCTTATTAATTTAAAATGCCGAAACGGGGAGACAATCAGAATAAAATCCGGTGATGTAAGTGAGTTGCCTACAGTAATATCCTCAATGGTAGCCCAAAAGTATGTGAGAAAAGGGTGTGAGGCCTATTTGGCTTATGTGCTGGATAATAAAATGTCCGAGAAACTAATGAAATCGGTACCAGTTGTATGTGAATACACCGATGTGTTTCCTGAAGAACTACCGGGCTTACCCCCAGTACGAGAGATTGAGTTCGGCATTGAATTAGTGCCGGATGCGACCCCAATTTCGATAGCTCCGTATCGAATGGCGCCTACCGAATTAAAAGAACTGAAAGCGCAGTTGCAAGAATTGACAGAAAGGGGTTTCGCACGACCGAGTTTTTCCCCGTGGGGTGCACCAGTCTTATTTGTGAAAAAGAAAGATGGGACAATGCGAATGTGTATCGACTACCGGCAACTAAATAAGGTGACCATAAAGAATAAATACCCGTTACCTCGGATCGATGATTTATTTGATCAGTTAAAGGGGGCTTCAGTGTTTTCGAAAATAGATTTGAGATCGGGCTATTATCAATTACGAGTCAGAGATTCCGACGTGCCAAAAACGGCATTTCGAACGAGGTACGGGCACTATGAGTTTTTGGTTATGCCTTTTGGGCTTACCAATGCACCTGCCGTTTTTATGGATCTCATGAACCGGGTCTTCCGACGGTTTTTGGATCGGTTTGTAGTAGTGTTTATCGATGATATATTGGTCTACTCCAAAAGCGAAGCGGAACACGTTGAGCACTTGAGAGTAGTACTACAAACCTTGAGAGATCATCGTTTATATGCAAAATTCAGTAAGTGTGAGTTTTGGTTGAACGAAGTCAGCTTCTTGGGACATGTGGTTTCGGTGTCAGGAATTCGGGTGGATCCAAACAAGATAGCAGCCATACTCGAGTGGAAACCACCAAAGAATGTTTCTGAGATCCGAAGTTTCCTGGGCCTCGCGGGATATTATAGACGATTTGTAAAAGGTTTTTCCGTGATAGCTGCACCTTTGACGAGACTACTACAGAAGGATGTCAAATATGAATGGTCAGAAAAATGCCAGAGGAGTTTCGAGCAGTTGAAAGCCCTTTTAACCAAGGCTCCAGTGTTGACTCAGCCTGAATCGGGTAAAGAATTTACTATTTTTAGTGATGCATCTTTAAGTGGGTTGGGTTGTGTTCTAATGCAAGAAGGCAAGGTGGTAGCCTACGCTTCAAGACAATTGAAGCCACATGAAAAAAATTATCCAACTCACGATCTGGAGTTGGCAGCCATTGTGTTTGCATTGAAAATTTGGCGTCACTACTTATTCGGCGAAAAATGTCATGTTTACTCAGATCACAAAAGTCTAAAGTATTTAATGACACAGAAAGATCTAAATTTGAGACAACGCCGATGGTTAGAATTGCTGAAAGACTACGAATTAGTGATTGACTACCATCCGGGGAAGGCTAATGTTGTTGCGGATGCGTTAAGTCGAAAATCATTATTTGCTCTGCGTGCATTAAACGCACGGATGACGATGTCTGAGGATGGTTCGATCATAGCCGAACTACAAACGAGACCGATGTTTATTCAGCAAATTTGCGAGGCACAGAAAGTTGACGAAAAGTTAGTAGCTATTCGGGTTCAGTGTGAGAACTCTACAGAATCAGACTTCCAGATAGATGCAAATGACTGTTTGAAGTATAAAAATCGATTGTGTGTCCCAATGAACTCAGATTTGATACAGATGATTCTGAGTGAGGCCCATAATGGCCGAATGTCGATACACCCGGGTAGCACAAAAATGTATAACGATTTGAAGCAGTTTTATTGGTGGCCCGGCATGAAACGGGACATATCTGAGTTTGTCTCCAAATGCTTAATCTGTCAACAAGTGAAAGCTGAGCACCAGGTACCTTCCGGATTACTTCAGCCGATTATGATACCCGAATGGAAATGGGATAGAATTACTATGGATTTTGTATCCGGTCTTCCTATGACACCGAGTAAGAAAGATGCCGTTTGGGTTATCGTTGATAGATTGACTAAATCAGCTCATTTTGTGCCAGTACGTACCGACTATTCACTTGACAAACTCGCCGAATTGTATGTGTCGCAGATTGTAAGATTGCACGGTGTACCGAGTTCCATTGTTTCAGATAGAGACCCAAGATTTACCTCGCGATTCTGGAAGAAGTTGCAAGAGGCTTTAGGTACTAAACTACATTTTAGTACAGCCTTCCATCCGCAAACAGACGGTCAGTCTGAGCGAACCATTTTGATACTTGAGGACATGTTGAGGTGTTGCGTTCTCGAGTTCGAAGGTACCTGGGAACGATACTTACCTTTGATTGAGTTTGCTTATAATAATAGTTTTCAATCTAGCATAAAAATGGCACCTTATGAAGCCTTATATGGTCGAAAATGTCGCACACCATTGTATTGGACTGAGCTCAGTGAGAATAAGATACACGGGGTTGATTGGATTAAGGAAACTGAACAGAAGGTGGTGGTAATTAGGAGTAATTTGAAAGCTGCTTCGGATCGTCAAAAGTCCTATGCCGATTTAAAACGCAAGGACATTGAATTTCAGGTCGGAGATCGGGTATTCTTGAAAGTTTCTCCATGGAAGAAAATACTCCGATTCGGTCAGAAGGGCAAGTTGAGCCCGAGATTTATCGGACCGTACGAAGTGATTGAACGTATTGGACCGGTTGCTTATAGATTAAGATTGCCCTCCGAGTTAGAAAAGATACACAACGTATTTCATGTTTCGATGCTTCGCAAATACAGATCGGATCCGTCCCATGTGATCACCCCGTCAGAGATTGAAATTCGATCTGACTTGACCTATGATGAGGAACCGATCCGTATCTTGGCTCGGGAAACCAAAGAGTTAAGAAATAAAAGAATTCCATTAGTAAAGATTCTATGGAATCGTCACGGAGCTGAAGAGGCTACGTGGGAGCCTGAAGAGTCAATGAAGCAACAATATCCGAACCTTTTTAACGGTAAGATTTTCGGGGACGAAAATCCTTAAGGGGGGAGAGTTGTAACAGACCAATTTTGACCCTAATCGGAACGGTGGTTTCGGGACCACGAATCCGAGCCTGTGAGATATTATAATATTATGTCTTGTGTTTGTTATGTGTGCTTTAGTGAGTGTAAAAATCTCGTAGAAAATTTTAGCTATCTAAGTGTTTAATTTGGTAAGAAGGCTTAAATTGCAAGAAGGATTAATGTAGTGGGCATTAATGAAAAGGGAGCTAAATGAATTGTTCATAAAACATGGGAATTTGCATGTCAAATTCCCCACACTTGAACAAGGTGGACGGCAAGCATGCATATATGCTCTCTATTTTATTTTTTTTATGAAATTTAGGCATTATTATATTAAAGCATGCTAGGAATATATGTTTTTAATTTATACTTATTTTGATTTTTGAAAAAGGCATGCTATGATTTATGTTAAAATAACAAAAAGAAAAAAAAAAGAAAATATTCTCTCATCTTTCATTCATCCTTGCCGATTCCTACTTTGAAGAGAAGGGAAGAGCTTCATCCCCCTATTCGGCCTTGCATGCACTAGGATAGGTAAGAGTTTGATCTTGATTTTGAAAACTCACCTTGATATGGCTTAAATTCTTAATCTTTTCTTTTGAAACAAGCAAAAAGACTTTGTTAGTATGGGTAGGCTTGATGAAATTCGGCCAAGGGTGAGGAATGGTGGTTTGGGTTGTCAATAAACTTTGTTAATATGAGAGGGAGAAGAAGCTTGAGTTTGTAAGAAAATGGTTTAAATTTAGGCATGGGGATGCCCTTATATTCGGCCGAATGTGAGACCACCTATTTTGAATCCTTTTCCCTTTGTGTTAATGTTCGGCTATACTTATATTGTATAGTGATTAGACATGGATGAATGGTTTTGCATGGTTGTGTTGGTAGCCTTACATACTATCGAGTTCTTGTGCAAAAATTTGAGAGTTAAGCTCTCTTTAGATTCGGCCATGACTTAGTTCTAAGGCCTTTTTCATATGTGATGAAAGCATGGTGGCTATGGTTGGTTACATTGTTTAATAGATAGTAAAAGAAAAGAAATGGTGAATACCTTAGCTTGATTTAATAAGTCTTATGAAGTAGTAATTGTTTGCTTAGGATGCTAATAGAAAAAAATCATGTTAAATTTGGGTTTAGACAAGCTAATATTCGGCTGGAATTAGGATGAATAAGTTGTGGTTATCTAGCTTGTTTCTTGGTCGTATGTTGAAGATTGCATGGGTACTTTAAATTGGCATATTCGGCCATAGGAGAGCATGAAATTGAGTTATTGAATTTGGATACATAGGCACACTTTTATCAAGTTAATATATGGCCATGGACAGCAAGATAAGTTTTAGATTAAAGCACGTTGATGAGTTCATTATCAAAGTGTTCCCAAATATTTTGAATGCACTTGAACAAAGTAGTGCATGAATGCCGAATGCAATTGTTTATGTCTTGCAAATTATGTATTTTATGATTTTGCTCTCGAATTGAATGGAAGTGTAGTTAATTGGTTAAAATTGAATCAAATTAGATCGGGAACAAAAAGAGAAAGATCAAGATCGAGGAAAAACAAAGATTATCGAGTAGCCGATTTGCACGGCTTATCGACAACTGAGGTAAGTCCCTTGGTTAAATTATGCCAAAGAGTAAATTATGATTATCTTGATTTTTAAAAATTATTGAATGTTAGTATTCAAATGCATCATGGCCGAATGTATATTTACATGTTGGTTGATGATTCATGTTGAGAATATGATGGCAATTGTTGGGACTAATGCAATGGTAATAAAGGTATATGATTCGATATGCATAGTAAACATGTGAAAAGCATGTAAAGATATATTGACGTTCGGGCCTCGAGCCTAGCAGGCCTCGTGCCGGTGTTATCTATCGGGCTTTTATGCCTAGCAGGCCTCGTGCCGGTGTTACCTATCGGGCTTTATGCCTAGCAGGCCTTGCGCCGGTGTTACTTTTCAGGCTTTTACGCCTAGCAGGCTTGATGCCGGTGACGAAATTTACCTAAGAAGAGCTTAATCCTTGTCAAGACAATTTAGAACTAAATTGCCAAGAATATGGTTTCGGTAAGCATGTGAGGTATGTTATGTTAAATATTACTGGTGCCAAATTGTCATTGATGAATGTGATTTGACGGAAGTCGAGCTTAGACCATGCTATTATGGGACAATTGCTATGAAAGAAGGTTATCGAATTATTAATATTTGGCCTTGCGTAAATTATTTACTTAGTTGTCTATGTAGAATGCCATATGTGGATTGTTTTATCTTCACAAATAATTAAATGTTCTAATTTAAATGAATTGGGACTTACTAAGCTAGTAAACTTACTTGTGTGAGATGTTTCCTCTGTTTTATAGATTAGGAGCAAGCCACAAGCTCACCGGGATCGTTGGAAAGTCGCTCACACTATCAACCTACATTTTGGGTACTCCTTCATTTTGGGTTGGTTTTAAACGAAGGCATGTATAGGATAGGCTTGGTTTGGATTGAGAAAATTTTCCGGTTCATGTGTAAACGCTAAAAGAATAGCCATGCGAAAATGGCTAAATTTTTGTTAAGTACGTTGGTGTGATTTGATGTATGGCGGCTCATGGTGGAAAAGTCTATGCATTTCTAAACGAGTTAATCGTTTTACTAAGGTAATGGTTGAAAATGAATTGAATCCTTGTAAATTGAAGTAGGGAGGTTCGGGTAGGACCTAGTTATTTATAAGAATGCATTAAAACAGCTTGTAGCAGCAGCAGTGACGCGAGTTAGGAAAATCACCAAAAATAGGATATATCGAATTTGGAGGTGAGTGAGTCATGAAATTGAACCTGATTGCGTCTATTTTTATATGGAAGAAATAGAGTAAGCAAAAGATTTTTATATTATGAGATAATTTAGTTTTGGTGAGACCTACTCTGAATGCATTCGCGAGTCACTGTTCTGTTTTGGAAAAATTGTCAAAAATTGTACAAAAATAATTAGGATGCATGGGTTATATGTGTAAAACCCTTATTGAGTCTATTTTTCAGTGGTATAAGCTAGAACAGTATATGAAAATTTTGCAATGAGATAACTGCAGTTTTATAGGGACAGGTCAGAACTGTCCAGCAGTGTAATAAGGGTAACTTTGATAAATAAACTGTACTAATTGGCCACATGAAAAATTCTAGAAAAATTATGGTGAATAGATATATGAATCTAATTTCAAGGAAAATTTACGGATCTAAATTTTGAATTTTGTAACTCGAGTTATAGCCGAATTAGTCGGCACAACGCAGCTTGACAGCTTTAAGATTTTCATGTTCTGAACTAGTAGTCAAGTCTAGTAATGCCTCTTGCTTAACTCCGGCGACGGTACCGGGTTCGGGGTGTTACACACAAATTGGGCCTCTTCCCCTTGCCTTTTGACGCCAACTCCTCTTCCTCCTTATGGCATCATTTCCTTTTGGGCCTCAAGCCCAAAATGCTCATTAAACTACTTAGAACTTTATTTTAACCCAAGTAAGCTTAAATAAAATATTTAATTTAAGCCTCAGCTCTAAAGCTAAATTTCCAAATTTTAACATATGAAACAAACACCACATATAAATGCACAGGCCTATATTTAAGACAGTACAGTTCTACCCCTCTTAAAATAAATTTCATCCTCGAAATTTACCTGATCAAAAGAGATGGGGATACTGCTGTCACATAACAGCCTCTGGCTCCTACGTCGCCTCTTCTGTGCCGTGATTTCACCATAGAACTTTGACCAAAGGAACGGACTTCCTTCTCAACACTTTTATATCTCGATCCAAAACTCGTACTGGTTCCTCCTCAAAAGATAAATTTGGCCTTACTTCAATTTCTTCCACTGGCACTATGTGCGATGGATCAGATCGATAACGTCTCAGCATCGAGACATGGAATACGTCATGTATCTGCTCCAACTCTGAAGGCAACTCCAAACGATAGGCCACTGGCCCCACACGTTCTAACACCCTATAAGGCCCAATAAACTGGGGACTTAGCTTACCCTTTCGTCCAAACCTCATTACTTTCTTCCACGGAGATACCTTCAAGAAGACTTGGTCTCCTACTGCGAATTCCACCTCCTTTCGCTTTAGATCCGCATAAGATTTCTGCCGATCAGACGCTTCCTTCAATCGAGTCCGTATTAACTTAACTTTTTCCTTCGTTTCCGAAACTAGTTCCGGACCCCATACCTGACGTTCACCCAACTCCGTCCAACAAGTTGGAGTACGACATCTCCTTCCATATAATGCTTCATACGGCGCCATTTGAATACTAGCTTGATAGCTATTATTGTACGCGAATTCAGCCAAGGGTAAATGCTCCTCCCAACTACCCCTAAAATCGATGATGCAACCCCTTAGCATATCCTCCAAGATCTGAATTACCCTCTCAGACTGACCATCAGTCTGTGGATGAAAAGCGGTACTGAAGTCTAACCTTGTCCCCATTACCTGATGAAGAGCCTTCCAAAATCGTGACGTGAGCCTAGGGTCCCGATCCGATATGATCGACACTGGTACACCATGTAATCTTACAACCTCAGCCACGTACAACTTAGCCAACTTTTGTAGAGAAAAGTCCACTCGAATGGGTATGAAGTGAGCAGACTTCGTCAGTCGATCCACAATTACCCAAATTGAATCTTTCTTAGTGGGCGTAAGGGGTAACCCATTAATGAAATCCATTGTGATTCTCTCCCATTTCCATTGGGGAATCTTTACCGGCTGCAACAATCCCGAAGGCAACTGGTGCTCAGCTTTGACTTGCTGGTACGTCAAACACTTCCCCACATATTTCGTAACTTCTCGTTTCAAACCCGACCACCAGAACTGGTCTCGCAAATCCCGATACATCTTAACTCCTCCAGGATGCATAGCATAGGGGCTACTATGCAATTCCCGAAGAATCATCTGCCTTAGCTCCTCATCTTTTGGCATACAAACCTTCCCACAGAAACACAAAACTCCATCATTGTTCAGACTGTAGTCCCCTACTTCACCTTCCTGCACTTGTCGGATTTGAGTACTTAAAACATCATCCAAAAGTTGCTTCTCCTTGATTAGAATTGTCCACATAGGTCTTACTTGTAGCTCAGCCACCAAACTACCATCCTCATACAAACTAAGATGAGTGAACATCGCCCTTAGGTCTGTTATCACCTTCCTACTCAACGCATCCGCCACCACATTGGCCTTGCCGGGATGGTATTCAATCGAGCAATCATAGTCCTTCAAGAGCTCGATCCACCTACGTTGTCGTAAATTTAACTCCTTCTGAGTAAGGAGATACTTCAAACTTTTATGGTCGGTGTAAATTACCAACTTTTCCCCGTACAGGTAAGGCCTCCAAATCTTTAGAGCAAACACTACCGCCGCCAATTCCAAATCATGCGTAGGGTAGTTCAACTCATGCGGTCCCAACTGTAGAGATGCTTATGCCACAACTTTCCCATCTTGCATCAGCATACACCCTAACCCTGTGTGTGACGCATTACAATAGACAGTAAATTCTTTTCCTACTTCTGGTTGAATTAACACCGGTGCTTCCGTCAGAATTCTCTTCAGCCTCTCAAAGCTCTCTTGTTGTTTGTCAGTCCACACAAAAGATACTCCCTTCCTCAATAACTTAGTTAATGGTGCCGCAATTGAAGAGAACCCCTCAACGAACCTTTGATAATATCCCGCTAATCCTAAGAAACTTAGAATTTCCGCCACAGACTTCGGCGATTTCCAATTTAACACAACTTCAATTTTCCAAGGGTCTACCCTAATCCCCTCGGTGGAAACTACATGCTCTAGAAAAGTCACCTCCTTCAGCCAGAACTCACACTTACTGAACTTTGCGTACAGCTGCTTTTCCTTCAGAATTTGCAACAGCACTCGGAGATGTGCATCATGCTCCTCCTCAGGCTTGGAATAAACCAATATATCATCGATAAACACTACGACAAACCGATCAAGGTATGGCTGAAACACCCGATTCATCATATCCATAAATGCTGCTGGCGCGTTCGTCAAACCTAACGGCATTACCAAAAACTCATAATGACCGTATCGCGTCTGAAACGCCGTCTTATGAATATCTCCTTCTTTAACCCTTAATTGATGATATCCCAACCTTAAATCATTCTTAGAAAAGACCGAAGCTCCTTTGAGCTGGTCGAACAAATCGTCGATTCTCGGTAATGGGTACTTATTCTTAATCGTCAACTTATTCAGTTGGCGATAGTCCACGCACATACGCATGGATCCGTCCTTCTTTTTCACAAATAGAACTGACGCTCCCCATGGAGACACACTCGGTCGGATGAATCCTCGATCCAATAGCTCCTGAATCTGAGCTTTGAGCTCCCCCAGCTCCTTCGGCGCCATTCAATAAGGGACAATAGATACCGGAGCCGTACCCAGGAGTAGTTCTATTCCAAACTCCACCTCGCGATCCGAGGGTAATCCTGGCAACTCCTCCGGAAAGACGTCTGCGAAATCCTTGACTGTTCGAACCTCATCGACAGTAACCTCTTTAGCATCCAAAGCACTAATAAAAGCTAAAAAGGCGTTACATCCCTTCCAAATCATCTTAACAGCTTTCAAGGCCGACACTACGTTGGACAAATAGTTCCTTCTTTCTCCTAACACAACCACCTCCCCTCCTTCCGGGGTACTTAACACCATGCGCTTAGTCCCACAATCCAACTTAGCACGATGCTTTGACAACCAATCCATTCCTAGGATAAGATCGAACTCTCCAAATGGCAATTCCATTAAGTCTGTCGAAAACACTACCCCTTGAGTCTCTAAAGGTACATCCTTAAATAGGTTGTCCACTACCCTAGATTGTCATGGGGGACTAACCACAGTCATCTTCCTAGTAGTTGTTTCAGGATCTATACTTAAGGTCTCAGATATGGAACATGCAACATAGGAGTGGGTTGACCCAATATCAATCAAAGCAAGAAAAGGGCGGTCAGCTATAAGAAACGTACCTGTTATGACATCCAGTGCGTCACCATCCTCTACCAGGTGCTCCACGACCTCGACCAGCCCCATTTCCTCCTCTACCTGCACCACGACCCCTTGGTCTAGGTTGATCACCTCTCCTCACTTGATCAACACCTCGGCCCACTGGCTGCCCCCGATCCATCTGGGGACAGTCCTTAATCAGATGTTCTGTGGATCCACACCTAAAGCATCCACCTGTTTTTATTCTGTACTCCCCATAATGCGTCCTCCCATATGTAGAACATGCTTGATTTTGACTTGTCGGAGCACGAACTGGCCCATCAGCCCTAGGCCTCTTCTGAAAATTCCCAGATGCTCTTGATGGCCCAAAACTCCTCTTACTCTTACCCCAATCCTTATCCCTTTCTTGTTTCTCAACCCGTTTCACTTCCTCAGCTATTTTAACCTTATCTACCAAAACAGCAAAAACTCTCTCTCACTGCGGTGCTATCAGAACCCTTAACTCATTTCGCAGCCCATCCTCGAACCGAACACAACGTTCATACTCCGTTGCTACCGTTTCCCGAGCGTAGCGGCTGAAACACAAAAACTCTGCCTCATATTCAGTCACAGTGTTACTTCCCTGTACCAAGTTCAAGAATGCCTTCCTTTGTGTATCGATATAACTGGCCCCAACATATTTTCCCTAGAATGACTCCTTAAAGAAATCCCAGTCAATCAGATCTGCAACAGTACCTTCCTTCACCGTGAGCCACCACTGGTAAGCCTCGTCTCGAAGAAGAGACACGACCCTTTTCAACTTCTCCTCCATCGTAAGATCTAAGTCATCCATTATACGCTCAGTCGCTTCCATCCAATAATCAGCTGTGTTAGGGGCTACACCAGAAACTCCCCTAAACACTTCTGCTCCATTGGCCTTAAGCCGCTCTAGCACAGATTTCCGGGCTCCTGTGCCCATGCCTACTCCAACAACTCTCTCAAGGACTCGCAACATCGCCTGGGATACAGCATAATCTCCGGTCGCTTGATCCCGTAACTCTCCCTCTACAGCTGGGGGATCCGGCAGTTCGTTTCCTGACCCATGGCCAGACCCTACTGGCTCAGACAAGGTCATCCTACCCCTACCGAGTCCACGCGGCAGACGTCCTCGACCCTTTGTACTCATTTTTCCGAGTTGCGTTTATCTGATTAAGAATTTTATGAATCATTATTTCTTTCCACTGATTTATCGCGAACAGTCTTATGATTAATAGTTTTAAAAAGTAGTTCTTTCGAATTCATACACACACTACAGTCTCAAGTTCATTCATTCAATCATCAACATTCATGAACTCGCGTTCATTACAGAAAAGTGTTGTTGTTGTCATTGTTGTTGTTTTCCGCTACCCAGGGGTATTTTCATAATTTTATCCTACAGGGGGTATTTTTGTAATTTTTCAAAATAGGGTCCTTGGTGATTTTGTGAAATAGGGGTGTTTTGGTAATTTTGCTATCCCGGGGGTATTTCGATAATTTTGGAAATCTGGGGGTATTTCGGTAATTTTGAAATCTGTGGGTATTTCGGTAATTTTGAAATCTGAGGGTATTTCGGTAATTTTGAAATCTGGGGGGTATTTTGGTAATTTTACCCACTAGGGGTATTTTGGTCATTTTGCAAAATAAGGGTAGTTTGGTAATTTTTCAAACTTTGATGTTGTTGTTTTTTTAAACCGGGGTACTTTTGGTAAAATCTAGTTTCATGGTCCGAGTTATTCTTGTAAACGTGAGTTTTTTCGGGTAAATTTTTTTTTCAAAAAGAAAATAGGGCAGTTGGTCCCTTTCGGGTTTTAGTCATAGGGTTTAGCCCATCCACAAGTCCTTGTAACTAGGGTGAATAGTCACTACGTACCAGGTAGGATTCTAGTGAAGAGGAGGTGAGTCGCTAGGACTACTTAAGTACCAAGCTCTCCCTGAATCCACTCCTAGACATGCATATGCCCATTGCCACACCCTAACTTGGCTAAGGTGAACAGTCACTACGCACCAGGTAGGATTCCAGCGAAGAGGAGGTGAGTCACTAGGACTGCTTAAATACCAGGCTCTTTTGGATCCTTCCTAGACATGCGTATGACGGTTACCACACCCTAGCCTTGCGGCTCGTTAATGGGTTTGTTCAGTGAAATTAAGCTTTATAAATTTTTAAGAAGTAGTTCGTACTAAGCCTAAAGTCCATCAAGTTCTAATTCTAACTTAGTCTACGTCCCACTAGGCCCACTAAGCCCACATATATAAAGATCACACAATGGTTCGGAGTACTTACCTGGCGGACTTGGGCCGGAGACGCAGGTGCCATGCTGAGCTAACAGACCTATTATCCTTAAAATATATATATATTTCAAAAGCCCATTTTCAGAAAACATTTTGAGCCCAAAAACCCCAAAGCCGAGTTTTGAACCTGGCTCTGATACCAATTTGTAACACCCCAAACCCGGCCCAAACACCACGACCGGATCTGGTATGTCACTAAAAAACAATTTTGTCAAACATGTCAAATTTTCAGAAAAGCCCAAATATATTTTATAAAGAATATGCCTTTGTAAAATAAAACCCATACTTAATTACATGCCTTAGTTTAATTAAAATAAAAATTTAGATAACTAAAAGTAATAAAGCCCATAATAAAACTAAATATAAGCTAGTGGCCCATGGCCTTATTACATCAAAGTTTAAAATCCATTAATGAAAATACAATATAAAATAATTGACTGGAGTCCTTTTCGCCAAATCTTCATATTCTTCTGCATGTCCACCTTGCATTCCTCTCCAGCCCGGTCCGAAGCACTAGGTATCACCTGAAATGTTAATTAAAAGGGTGAGTCGCGAGACTTAGTGTGCAACCCTCATGCACCACTAGATTTTGGGCCTTAGGCCCATAAAACAGATTAATAATTTCATTCATTTAAATAACAAATAATATGCAAGGCCCAACCCATTTGCCTAGGTTTCCATCCGCTACACGCCCCCGTACCAACCGTTCACACCATTGGCGATTTCTACAATCGACCCACACCACTACACGCCAAGATGGCAGTCATGCTACTCATCAACATATTATGGCCGAAGCCCTTATAACAGATCACGGCATTAGCCGCTACAACATATAATAGATCACGGTAAAAACCGCTACACATATAACGTATAACTTTCACCTTTCATCAAACCCAACCCATGCAATCATAAAATCAGTATACTTTTATCATATAAAGTCAAAACATTCACTGACCTGGTGATTTGCTTCACCCTTTTAGGGTTTCTAACATTAAACCGAGATATCGGCATTTATCACAACATAAAAACTTATGATCATATAATAATAATTAGTTCTAGATGGTGGGGAGTATTACACACCTGATATCGCGAAACCTACTATCCTTAGTTGATATCCAAATCTACTACCCTCAGTGTAAAGCCTTGCTCAAAAATCGGAAAATCATACGAAGATTTAGCCCTTCAATATTCGGCCAAGGTTAATAAAATCTGAATTTACACGTTAACTACTAATAGATCCCTTACCTCGAAATAAGACGACTTGAGTATTACTGATCTCTTGACTTAAAGATCTAGGCGTTGTACTTCCCTTCAGATCCGAGATGCCGAAAAGAAGAAAACCTTTAATTAGTCACTACATAGCCATTCGGCTAGAAACCTTGAAAAGCCAGAGAAAATATTGGAACTTAAGATCGACACATACCTATTCTTTTCTTCAAAATTTCGGCACAGGTAAGTTCCTCAGAATGATTTCGGCACATCTACAGAAGACTAGATCTCGTGTTTTCGGCTTTTGTGTAACTTCAGGAAAAAGGGGATGAATCCTTGAAGGTTCGGCTATGGAAGGAAGAAATATGGGCAAAGAGAATTCGGCTTAAGTGTTTGAAAAGAATGAGAAAAGAGTTGTCAGAGAATTCGGCCTAATAGAGGAAGAAAAGAAAGAACAATTTTTGAGGAAGAAACAAGTGAAGATTTCCGCAGAGGGAAGAAAAAGATGAAGAGATCTTGTTAGCAGAATTTCAGCTAGGGGAGGAAGAAGAGAGAAAAATTGAATGAAAGGATGATCACTTGGCTTATATAGATTTCGGCAATACACTCCCCCTCCCAGAGTTGGATTTTCGGCCAACTCTGCTGTCATCTGATAGCTTTTATCTTTCTTGTTATCTTAATCCCTTATCTCCTTAAAAATAGCCCTCATCTTTCTCTTTATTATCTTCCTATTTATCAAGAAAATAAAAGGATTAAAATCCCTAAATTGTAGCAAGTGTACCGTCCACCCCTAAGGCTCCTAGGTGCTGAATTTTAGACCCAAAACTTGGGCTTCAGGTGGCCACAAATTGGGCCTCTTCCCCTTGCCATTTGACGCCAACTCCCCTTCCTCCTTATGGCATCATTTCCTTCTGGGCCTCAAGCCCAAAATGCTAATTAAACTACTTAGAACTTTATTTTAACCCAAGTAAGCTTAAACAGAATATTTAATTTAAGCCTCAGCTCTAAACCTAAATTTCCAAATTTTAACATATGAAACAAACACCACATATAAATGCACAGGCCTATATTTAGGATATTACAACAAGAAAGAAAAGAGAAAATGTCCACTATTGTCTTGAAGTTGCGGCAATGGGAGGAGAAGTTGGAAGAATGAACACAAAGGATGCCAAAAGGAATTGGACCTAACAAGCACCAAAACTATCAAAATGCTCCCATCAAAATTCGGCTACCCTCTCCCTTTTCCAAACCATTATCATCTTTACCAAAAGATGAACATAGACCAAATAAAACCTTTCCAAAACATCCCCTACGAAAAATGCCAACATGTTCCCTATTCCTTCCCTTTTCTTTTACTCCTTTTCCATCCATTCTTCCTTACCATATTTCCTTAGCCACCTTGCCAAAATTAAAAAGTCCACCTTACCAAAATACACCCATGCCCGACACCTAGGGAAGGAATAAAAAAAAAAAGTCAAATTTTTGCACCAAAAAGGATTCGAACCTCTTCCCTTAAAGCCTTTCATGTGACACCACATCCTCTTTACCATATGCTCATTTATGCAAGCAAATTGCTCTCCTATTTCCATAAGCCTTGATGCCACTTACTATCTCTCCTAAATAGGCTTTAAACAGCAAATTTTCCTATAGCCTAACTTGAACCCAGAACTTCCTACAAACCTCGTAACTTTCCAAAATCACCTTCCTAATAAGTCCAAGTTGAAATAATGTCGTTCTCTTGTTTTCAAAAATTTTAAACACTCCTACGCGCAAGGCCCAATGGGCCGAATCCTACTAGGCCCAATTTTGGGATGTTACAATTCTACCCTCCTTAAAGAAATTTCGTCCTCGAAATTTCTAACTACTAAACGTACTCCTCAAAACACACCACTATGCTTTCATTGCGCACTCTGATCTAATAACACTAATACACTTTTAACTTAATCTAGAAACCTTTCACCCAACTAGATATCCAACCACAGAATAAACAGGAACTTATCTCGCATTCATAAAAATTTTCTACGTTCTACCAAAACATACCTGACTTAGTGATGGAACAATCCCAGCCCTATGCTCCTTAGATCCGCATCTCACGCACGCTCCTGACCTCCTCCAACATTCACCCGGATGATGCCTTCTACAATAATAACAAGCTGGAAAGTTTGGACGTACCTTCACATGCTTCATAGAATAAGGCCGCGATCCCAGAGAACTGCAATCCCTTTTTCTTAAGTTTGGACGTGTCTTCACATGCTTCACAAAGTAAGACCACGATCCTAGAGAATTGCGATCTCTTTTCTTCTTACAGTCCACACACCCAACTCGAAGTGCTTCACCGATTCCTTTGACCTCTTCCAATACTTCCCTAACTAGCTGAGTCAACTCATCCATTCCGGCTCGGTTAGGAGGCTCCGTCTCAGCCACTGGCGATACCTCCTTTCCAGGCCCAATCCCAGATGTCGAGAATTCCGCTCTAGCACTCTGGTCTCTACCACGTCCACGTCCTTTAGCGCTCATGCTCACTAAGTCAATTTAATCTGATTAAAAGTTTTATGAATCAATATACTATTCAATGTTTATTAAACAATGTTTTATGGAGTGTGAGTAGAAAAGTTATTTTCGATAGTCGAATCAGCATCCTAGAGTCTCAATCTCTATAGTTTCAACTCCTAAAATTAAAAGTTCTAGAGTGTTTCTACAGTCATACCACAATAATCATAATCATAAAACATATACTTACTTGACTTGGTGCCGGGTACCCATGGTGCCATACCTCTTTCAGAACTTGCATTTATAAATTAAAATTTCAAATAGTTTTGGAAAACGCTTTCGAACCCAAACTACAGCCGAGTTTTGAACCGGGCTCTGATACCATAAAATGTAAAACCCCAAACCCGGCCTAGAAGTTAGGCCCGAATCTGGCGTGTCACATGGAAGTGTTTTTTTCAAAACCATCTTTGCGATTGTTAAAAACTTGTTTGAAAATTATAGCCTCTTTGTTAAAAGCCAAAACACTTAAGCAATTGTTATCTACTTGAAAACGTAATTATCTTTAAAAACCTTTTTGGTTGCGAAAACATATTTGAAATAAACAATTTACGATAATATGACGTTTGGAAATAAAGTTGCAGAAGCATTTTGAAAACATTGCGGAAACGTAGATAAAATACAAGTATTTTTGAGAGGTTGATTGATGAGTCGAAAATCGAGGTAGTGAATTTTAACCGTGACTTTTGAAAATGTTGTCGATAATTTGAAAGAGAATTTTCGAGTTAAATCATTTGTAAAAGTTTGTTATGAAAATCATTTGTTAATAAATTTTTGGAAAACCGTTATTTATGATTTTAGAAAAATCCCCATTTAAAATAATGCAGAAAAATAATAAGTACAGCTAAACATAAAACCAAATAAAATATCCTAGAGGCCTTATTACAACTTTAAAACCCAAACAGTAAAAGCAACAAAATAAATGAAAAAGGAAATTCAATAAAGTTAGAAACAACATTTCTGAAGTATGGCCTCCACCGAGTCATCCATGGCCCCAAGTCCTCGTCACTAAACATTACCTACAAGGATTAAGAAAGAAAGGGGGTGAGTTACAAGAACTCAGGGTGAAATCCGCTTACCGTCATCCACTGGATCTGAACCCGTTTAGCAAAAACTTGGGCCTGAGCCCATAAAGCAATATTTTCGGCCTAAGCCCCCTTTTTACATAACAGAATGTATCAAATATGTCATATGAATGTAATGCAATCCCAATCCAACCTAATAATCCATCCGCTACACACCACTCGTACCACCCATCACACCTGTGGGGATCAAGTCAACCCACCCCGCCAACACACCAATCGCAGGCATTATGCCATTTATAACAAATTAATTGTGGGCAAGCCACCAGAATCACAGAGTATCATATTATCACATATATTTGTGGCAGTGCCACCGGAATTTCTTCTCTTCAACATTTTCCCATCCCATGCAAAGTCATGTAAATGCATCATACATAGCAAATCATGATATTTACAATATAACAACGATGATTAATAACTTAGAGATTTATTACAAACAATTTGGCCCATTAACACTTTGCAAAATCGGCCCGTTATCCCATATATCGAATTGGCCCATTTAGCCATATATCAAATTGGCCCATTTATCCATATATCAAATTGGCCCATTTAGCCGTATAACAAGTCGGCCCATTATGCCATATATCAAGTCGGCCCATTAAGCAATATAAAAATTCAGCCTATTAAGGAATCTATCAAATTGGCCCATTAAGGCAATCTATCAAATCGGCCCATTAGGGGCATTTTTGTAATTCGATAATTTCACCAACTAAGGGTAATTCGGTAATCTCGCAACCCAGGGGTATTTCGGTAATTTACCCATCAAGGGTATTTTGGTAATTTCGCAACTCAAACTTAACTACTAATTTGAGGCATAAAAATTTAAAATTGTCCATCTACGTCATACTGATTAAATTGACTATAACTCGAGTTAGAAAACTCGAAATTTAAATCCGTAAATTTTCCATCAAACTAGACTCATATATCTTTTTACTACAATTTTTCCAGAATTTTTGGCGTAGTCATTTAGTACATTTTATTCCTTAAAGTTTCCCTTGTTTCACTTTCCAACGGTTCTGACCTCTCTTAACCTAAACTCCAATATCTCACTGTACAGTTTTCATATGCTGGTCCCACTTGTTTCTATTAAAAATATACTCACTAAGGAATCTATACATATAAATTATAACTCATAATTCACTTTGTACAATTTTATACGATTTTACCAAGACATATCAGGAAACCACGAAGTCATTCAAAACCAATCTCACTAAAATTAAGATATCTCAGAATATAAGATTCCTTTTCCTTTTCCGTTTCTTTTATATCAAAATAGACACGGTAAGCTTTAATTTGATATCTTCTTCACTTTCTAATTATCTTTCTCCTATTTTTCGTGATTTTTTAAATTCACGTCACTGCTGCTGACCGAACTATTTCATTGCGAAATGTGGTTACTACTACGAACATACGCACGCCCAAGTGGTCACGGATGCCGGTTATCGGTTTTTCTTCGGTATTTCGACCGAATCACAGAATCATTTCATGCAAACATTCAGAGAGATGTGAGATTACATACCATTTGAAACAGGTATTCAGAAGGGTACGAGATTACACACCTTAATTAGGATTTCCTAAAGAACCACTCTTCGTTGCTCCCTAAAAATAAAATCGATCAAAAGTTAGCCTCGATTTCTTAAAGTTTCTAAAAGCCCAAAAGTACTCACTCACAAGAGTCACTTACCACAATCGTGATCCTTCCCTACTAGATTCTAAAATCTGACCTTGCACCTTGGCTATTACAACGAGTCCCAATCAACTTTCGAAACCAAGGCTAAGAGAAAGATAAGTAGCAGCAAAGGATGGCTTGATTCGGCCTTCATCAAAAGAGAATAAAAGGAGTTTAAAATAACAACAAGTGGCTAGGTTCGGCTTAGCCAAGGGATGTGAGTTTCGGCTTAGCCAAGTCAAGAGAAGAAAGAACAAACAACATGAATAAGAAGAAAGAACCTTTACCTTAATAATAGGCATGAACCGAAATGAAGAACACGGTTTGACACTAGTAGCAAGACAACAAAGAAGGATCGGTAGTTTTGGTTTTCAAGAGAAGATGAGTGAAAAATAATTGGTCACAAAGGCTAGGTATTTTCGGCAAAACAAGAAAGAAAAGAGAAAATGTCCACTATTGTCTTGAAGTTGCGGCAATGAGAGGAGAAGCTGGAAGAATGAACACAAAGGATGCCAAAAGGAATTAGACCTAACAAGCACTAAAACTATCAAAATGCTCCCATCAAAATTCGTCTACCCTCTCCCTTTTCCAAACCATTATCATCTTTACCAAAAGATGAGCATAGACCAAATAAAACCTTTCCAAAACATCCCCCCACGAAAAATGCCAACATGTTCCCTATTCCTTCCCTTTTCTTTTACTCTTTTCCATCCATTCTTCCTTACCATATTTCCTTAGCCACCTTGCCAAAATTAAAAAGTCCACCTTACCAAAAATACACCCATGGCCGACACTTAGGGAAGGAATACAAAAAAAAATAGTCAAATTTTTGCACCAAGAAGGATTTGAATCTCTTCCCTTAGAGCCTTTCATGTGACACCACATCCTCTTTACCATATGCTCATTTATGCAAGCAAATTGCTCTCCTATTTCCATAAGCCTCGATGCCACTTACTATCTCTCCTAAATAGGCTTTAAGCACCAAATTTTCCTATAGCCTAACTTGAACCCGGAACTTTCTACTAACCTCGTAACTTTCCAAAATCACCTTCCTAATAAGTCCAACTTGAAATAATGTGGTTCTCTTGTTTTCAAAAATTTTAAACACTCCTACGCCCAAGGCCCAATGGGCCCAATCCTACTAGGCCCAATTTTGGGATGTTACACGTAGCCTCTTCAACTCTGTGTTTGTGCCACAATACTTTCACTAAGGAATTTTTCTTATTTCTCAACTCTTTGGTATCTCGTGCCATTATTCGAATCGGTTCTTCACTATACGAAAAATCTGACCAAATTTCAACCTCAGTAGGAGCAATCACATGGGACGGACCAGATCTGTATTGTCGAAGCATCGACACATGAAACACATTATGTATCTTTTCCAATTCGGGTGGCAACATCAATCTATAAGCAACTGGCCCAACTCGTTCAATGATCTCATACGGTCCGATGAACCTCGGACTCAACTTGCCTTTCCGGCCAAATCGAAGTATTTTCTTCCACGGAGACACTTTCAAAAACACTTTGTCACCAACTTCGAATTTAATATCTTTTTGCTTTCAATCTGCGTAAGACTTCTGACGATCTAAGGCCGCTTTCAAACTATCACGAATCGCTTTCACTTTCTACTTAGTTTCTTTTATTAAATCAACCCTGTGAATCTTATTCTCACTCAGCTCAGTCCAATACAGTGGAGTTCGACATTTTTTATCGTAAAGAGCCTCATACGGTGCCATTTTGATACTAGATTGGAAACTGTTGTTGAACGCAAACTCAATCAACGGTAAATGTTTTTCCCACGTACTTTCAAATTCAAGAATACAACATCTCAACATATCTTCGAGAACCTAGATGATCCGCTTGAATTGTCCATCCGTTTGCAGATGAAGTGCAGTGCTGAAATGCAATTTCATGCCTAAAACCTCTTGCAATTTCTTCATGAATCGCGAGGTAAATCTTCGATCTCTATCAGATACAATAGATAGTGGCACCCCATGCAGTCTCACAATCTCAGTACTATACAATTCAGCCAATCTATCGAGGGAATAACCTGTTCTCACCAGAATGAAATGAGCTGATTTCGTCAATCTGTCAACTATCACCAAGATTGCATCTTTCTTTCCTGGAGATAAAGGCAATCTCGACACAAAGTCCATCGTGATTCTCTCCCATCTGCACTCAGAAATCATAAGCGGTTGTAATAAATTAGATGGAACCTGAGGTTCAGCTTTAACTTGCTGACAAACTAAACATTTCGATACATCGTCAGAGATATATCTTTTCATACCATGCCATCAATAAAACTGTTTCAGATTGTGATACATTTTCGTACTCCCCGGATGAACAGTCAAACGACTATTATGAGCTTCGTTCAAAATCAACTGAATCAACTCTATATTCTTCGGAACACAAATCTGATTTCTAAATCTCAAACAATCATCACTATCAACTCGATATTCTGAATCAGAATTCAAATCACATTGAGCTCGTTTTGCTTTCATTTCAACACCACTCTTCTGGGTATCACAAATCTGACATATAAACATCAACCTCACCTTCAACTCAGCCAAAACCAAACCATCATCACATTGATATATCTGAGTATTCATACCTCCTAAAGCACATAAAGACTTTCGACTCAAAGCTTCAGCAACAAAGTTAGCTTTGCCCGGATGGTAATCAATCACAAGTTCGTAATCTTTTAACAATTCTAACCATCTTCCTTGTCGCAAATTTAATTCTTTCTGAGTCATCAAGTATGTCAAGCTCTTGTGAACGGTATACATATGACATTTCTCACCAAATATATAGTGACGCCAAATTTTCAATGCAAATACAATCGCGGCTAAATCAAGGTTGTGCGACGGATAGTTCTTTTCATATGGCTTTAACTGCCTCGAAGTATAAGTAATGAATTTACCTTGTTGCATCAGCACACAGCCCAAACCATTCAAAGATGCATCACTGTAAACTATGAAATCTTTGCTCGATTTAGGCTGAACTAACATTGGGGCTTTCATCAACAACACTTTCAACTGCTCAAAACTCTGATGGCACTTTTCTGACCACTCGAATGTGACATCTTTCTGTAGCAATGATCGTGTCTATCAGAGTCTTAAAAATTTATATAAAAAGAATGATCGAGCCTAAAAACTAACTGTGTCAACGATTGAGGCAAGTGCACCTATTAAACAGTAGTATAGCTGTGGCAAGACCGGATTGTCAAACCCAAAGGAACCAAAAGTACTAATACTAACTTTCTTTTTATTATTTAGCCTAAGAATTAAAAGAATTTGTTATATATTCTAAAATTAACTAACAACTAAGGTAAAGATGTAAAGACAAAGAGAATGAATTTGAGGAAATACTTGTGAGAAAAACCAATTGATTAAGACAATACCCGAGGAAGAATCCACCTAGACTTCACTTCTTATCTAACTCTGAACCAGACGATTTATTCACTTGACTTGATCCGTAGGATTCCCTAATTTGTATTAATACCTCTTTTGAGGCTACTAACGTCTAACCCTAGGTTGATTAATTGAATTTTATTTCTAATTAAAACCCCTAGAATTGCATTAACTCGATCTATGGACTCCCATATTAGGTTTGACCCTAATCTGGCAGATTTTCGTCACCCTATTTCTAGGCGCCCGAGCAACTCCGCTTAACTATGCTAGATATACTCTTAGGCAGGGACTTTTGGTCCACCACCTAAGCACATCAATACTTGAATCAATATCCCAGAAATAGCAAAACAAGAATTAAGAACATAGTTAAGAAAAAATCAAGTATTTATCATATAGTTCAGCAAATGATAACAAGATTCATTTTAGGTTTCATCCCCCTCAGGTATCTGAGGGTTTAGTTCATAATGATAAAAGTATACATCTCAAAAGAAAAGATAAAACGAAACATTAGAAAACCCTAAAACCCCTGAAGGAATTGAAGGAGAGATCGTCCGTCCTGAGTATAACTCCGGCTTTTTGAGATGCATCAACTGGCTATTCTTTGAGTAAATTCCACAATTCTGGCCTCGCTGGCTTGGCTCCTTGGCCTAGTTGGATGCCCCCTGAAGGTTGGCCTCTAGGATGTTTATATAGGCTTTTGGAATGGCTTTCTTTACCTCTAAGTACCCTAATTCGACTGAAACTCTTCTTTCTCACGTCAGGGACACGCCCATGGCACAGTTCGTGTGAATCATGGCCAGGCCGTGTTCGAGACTATTAAGGAGGCACGATCGTGTAGTCTTGGGCCCAGGCCTTGTTGATTTCGTGATATGGCCCATTTACTCTATTTTGGGCCCGTTTCTTTTTCTTTTCATCCTCTGGTGCTCTTCTGAGTATAAAACATGAAAACAAAGGATTAAGAGCATCAAATTACACAACTCAAGGCTTAAATCATCCAAAAGTATGCTAAATGTGGGATTGAAATATGTTCATATTACAGTTTATCAATCAACTTCGTGAACGGAGTCGCAATCATCGAGAAGCCTTTCACAAACCGTCTATAATCTCACTATTCCTAAAAGACTACGGACTTCAGACACATTTCTCGGAGGCTTCCATTCTAAGATAGCTGAGATTTTACTCAGATCCACTCGTATTATCGTAGCTGATACAATATGCCCTAGAAAACCAATCTCACACAGCCAAAATTCACATTTGCTGAATTTTGCATTCAATTGCTTCCCACCCAGAGTCTGTAGCACAATTCTCAAATGCTCGGTATGTTGCGTCTCATCACAGGAATAAATCAAAATATCATGAATGAATACCACAACAAATTGATCAAAATACGGTCTAAATATTCGATTCATCAAATCCATAAACACTGCAGGAGCTTCGTTAGTCCAAAAGGCAAAACTAAGAATTCATAATGTCTGTACCTCGTTCTGAAAGCAGTTTTCGGTACATCTAATTCTTTGACTCGTAGCTGGTAGTAGCCCAATCTCAAATCTATCTTAGAAAACACTATAGCTCCTTTCAACTGATTAAACAAATCATCAATACGGGGTAACGGATATTTATTCTTGATTGCCACTTTATTCAACTGCCTGTAATCAATACACATCCTCATAGTGCCGTCTTTCTTTTTCACGAACAACACAGGAGCAACCCAAGGTGTGAAAATCGGTCGTGCAAATCCTCTATCAGTCAATTCCTGCAACTAAGACTTCAACACTTTCAATTCTATCGGTGCCATTCTATAAGGAGCTATTGATCGTTGTTTTATGCGATGTTAAAGTCTTAAAATTTATATAAAGAATGATCAAACCTAGAAACTAACTATGACAATTATTTGAGGCAAGCGCACCTATCGAACAGTAGTATAGCTAAGGCAAGACTGGAATGTCGACCCCAAAGGAACTAAAAGTACTAATACTAACTCTCTTTTTATTATCTAGCCTAAAAATTAAGAGAATTGTTTATCTAATCTAAAATTAACTAATCAACTAATCTAAAGATGCAAAGACAAAGAGAATGAATTGGGGAAATAACTTTAGGAAAAAACCAATTGATTAAGACGATACCCGAGGAAGAATCCACCTAGACTTCACTTGTTATCTAACATTGAACTAGACGATTTATTCATTTGACTTGATCCGTAAGATTCCCTAACGTATATTAATCCCTCTCTCGAGGCGATTAACGTCTAACCCTAGGTTGATTAATTGAAATCTCTTTCTTATTAAAACCCCTAGAATTGCATTAACTTGATCTATGGACTCCCATATTAGGTTTCACCCTAATCCGACAAAATCTCATCACCCTATCTCTAGGTGTTCGATCAACTCCGCTTAATTATGCTAGATCTACTCTTAGGCAGGGACTTTTTCTCCTCCACCTAAGCACATCACACTTGAATTAATATCCCATAAATATCAACACAAGAATTAAGAACACATAATTAAGAACAAGTCAAATATTTATCATATAGTTCAGCAAACGATTACAAGATTCGTCTTAGGTTTCATCCCCCTCAGGTATCTAAGGGTTTAGTTCACAACAATAAAAGAAAACATCTCAAAAGAAAAGATAAAACAAAACATAAGAAATCCCTAAAACCCCCTGAAGGAATTGAATGAGAGATCCTCCGTCTTGAGTATAAATACGGCTTCTTGATATGAATCAACTGGCTATCTTCGCGTAAATCCCCACAAATCTGCCTTCTTTGGCCTAGCTCGACGCTCCCTAACTAAAGCCTTGGGTTCCCTCCTTTTAGGTCATACTTAGGGTGTTTATATAGGCTTTTGAATATGTTTTTTTGCCCCTAAGTACCCTAATCTGAGTGAAACTCTTCTTTCCCACGGTAGGGACATGCCCATGGCACATGCCCGTGTAAGTCGTGGCCAGGCTGTGTTTGAGACTGTTGAATGAGGCACGACCGTGTGGTCTTGGGCCCAAGCCGTGTGGATTTTGTGATATGACCCATTTACTCCGTTTTGGGCCCGTTTTCCGTTCTTTTCGTCCTCCGGTGCTCTCCTAAATATAAAACATGAAAACAAAGGATTAAGAGCACCAAATTACATAATTTAAGGCTTAAATCATCCAAAAGCATGCTAAATGTGGGCTTAAAATATGTTACTTTTACGGTTTATCAAATACCCCCCACACTTAAGCTTTTGCTTGTCCTCGAGCAAAATTCTCAACTTACAATTAAAACGAACTTCCTAGATTCATAATATTCATTAATAATGTTTCATCATAATTCAAAGATAATTCATACATGGATAATTCAACTCAAAGATTCCTAAAGATTCAAACAATCAAAGTCATACATTTATAGCCCGAAAACATAGGCATTTCCCTTGATCTAAATAATTACCCCTGATTCAAAATCGACAAGAATTAACATCCCCACTAAAGATTCACTCAAATCACTCGTACTGTTTAAGGTTCAAAATTAAGCACTCAAAGTCGAACATGAAAAGTTAATCCCATAGGCTTGCATGAAAATCAAATCTCCACCACTATAGTATGAGATGATACACAAACCAAAAGGTCTTTAACAGGGTTGTAACGGGGTTAGGGTTAAAGTTGTTGATAAAGGCTAAATTAGAGGGTTAAAATCGAGGTTGACCTGACAAATTACCTAAAAAAATGAACTAATCCTAATTACTTACATCAATTGAAAACATCATTACTAATAATACGAGCTTCTTCTTCAAGATGTGGAGTTTTAAACGTATAAGCTCGATTACATAGAACAAATACTGAATATACTTCATTTTTTTTAAGAACAAGTCAAATAAAGGATGATTTTTAACTACTGAAATAGAATAATTAGGCAACCGATCAAATCAAATCTCGACAAAAAGGGTAGTTAAGGAATGGTAATAACAAATACAAAGCGTTTTTGGGTTAATATTAGTGGGTGAGTCAATAAATGGGTTGTTACGATCAACGAGGTTCACTAGGGGTTAATTATGAAGGTAGGCTTTTTAGTGGAGTAAGTGGGTTAAATCCTAAGTGCCTTTATCATCTCTACATATCAAATCAAAGGTGTGGTCTTGACATGTATAATCAATGCAAGTTCTAGAATAACAAATCAATGCTGACACACTCATAATCAATAAGGTGAGCAAGAAAAAGAATATATGCTCTATAAGGCTCAAAATCTCACATAGAATTATGGGTTTTTTTTTATGTCAACCTCGTAAATTTCAAACTTCAAGGTAATAATTAGATTCAGGTAGACAACCTAACAATTTTTAAATTTCTAAAAAATAGACTTATTATGCTTGATTCCCTAGTATCCTTCAAATATAATCATCAATGCACAATTATCAATGACTTAATCCAAAACATATCAACAAAATCATAAATCAAAGGAAATTTCATTTTAATCATAATATGAGAAACTTACTTTAAGACAAGATATCATTCAGGGATTAGAAAATAATGCAGAAAGTTAGGCACTTTCTTTAAAATATCCCGAAATAAGGCCTAAACGGAACAGTGGTTTCGGGACCACAAATTCGATGTTGAGAAATTTATTGAATTTATATTTTTATGGTATACAATTTCACAGAATGATTTCGTGAAAATCTCATTCAAAAATTTTGACGTTTGGGCACTCAATTTAGTCAAAAGGACTAAATTGTAAAAAGTGCAAAAGTTGAGTTCTACATGTAAGAAGTGTCCAATTGTTATGAAATTTTAAATTAGAGGCCCTTATATGATAATTAGACCATTGGTTAAGTTGGTGGACAAAAATGGACATGGATGGGTATGTTTCAAAAGATTTTTTTAAAGGGCATTCTGGTAATTTAGTGAATTAAATGAATTAAAAACAAAATTTAAATGCCAAATATGTCCATCTTCTTCATTAGGATGCAATTACAAGGGTTCTCCATAGCTAGGGTTTGTTTCAAGCTTCCAAGCTCCATAGTAAGTGATTCCAAGCCCCGTTTTTAATGTTCTTTACGTTTTTGGAGTCCCGATAACTTGATTTAGCTTATTCTAGTAATAATTTAACCTAGGGTTCATATTTGGAAAAATACCCATAGGTTAAATGTGTTTATTTTGATGTTTTATGATAGAATATGAAGGCTAAAATAATGTTAAACAACTTTTACTAAGCATTTTTACGTGAAAACGAGTAAAACGACATAATCGGTAAAAGTACCTAATGTTCATAAGTACATGATAGAGTTAGAATTTGATGTTTCCATAGAAGAGAAAAATGACCAGCATGTTATAAAACATAAGAATAAGGGCTGAAGTTTAATTTTCGAGTATTGGGGCAAAAGTGTAAATATGTAAAAGTTTAGGGGCAAAATTGTAATTTTGCAAAACTTGAGTTAAGGACTGCTTTGAATAGTACATTAATTAAATAAGTGAAATGTGATGTTTTAGACCCCGAAAAATGAGATTTGGACCTAGAACGAGAGGAAAATTGAAAATCGGGGAAGTTGGTAAAATGGTCGTTTTGGTATCGAGGTAAGTTCATATGTTTAATAAGCATTTAATGATGCAAGTTTGAATGTTAAATTGAAATTTTATTTATGAGTAATTTAGTATTGATTTTCCAATATAATTATAATGTTCGATATTGACTCGACATTTTAATGGATGAATTGGTAAAATGTTGAAAAGTGAGAATTCCCGGTTGAACCTTCGGAATAGAAAAGATACGAATAAATAGCTAGGTCACATGTGTGGTACTAAGTGCAGGCTACTATGTGTACAAGAGAGCTATGAGATGGTTTTAGGTCACGTGTGTAGTACTAAGTGCAGGCTACTACGTGTACCAGACGGATAGGTCGCATGTGTAGTACTAAGTGCAGGCTACTATGCATACTCGATAGTTTCGATCACATATATGGTACTAAGTGCAGGCCACTATGTGTAAGTGATGGTTTTGGTCACATGTGTAGTACTAAGTGCAGGCTACTATGTGCACCAGATAGCTTCAGCTACAAGGGTGGTACTATGTGCAGGCCACTGTGTATCTGATATTATTCCGATTAGTTCAACGGGAAATTGACTAAGTGAAAATACAAGTGCCTATGTAACGACTAAGTGTAATTGAATAGGACTATGTGATGAATAAGTGCAAGTATATGCGTGTAAACTTATGAGCAATGTGCTCGATATGTGATCGAACTTTGGTAAGATTGATACGGAGTAAGTGTTCCAATGGAAGTTACTATTAAGAAAACATGAAAGAGTGAAATTTAGAAATAAAATAGTTTTGGACAGCAGCAGTAGAGTAATTTTAAAAAATCACCAAAAATGGTAGAAATGGAATTAGTAGCTGAGCGAGATATGAAATGAAATTAAAGCTTTTTAAGTCTATTTTCATATAAAAGAAATGGAGAAAGCAAAGAAATTCCGTATTTTGAGATATGTAGATTTTTGTGAGATTGATTTAGAGTGATTTCGAGATCCCCTATTCTGACTTGGAAAAATCATTAAAACTTGTAAAAAAATAATTTTGGGACATAATTTATATGGTTAGATTCCTTAATGAGTCTAGTTTCAAATGAAACAAATTATAACATCATTTGAATTTTGCACAACGAGAAAATTGATTTGTAGTGAAAAGTGGTCAGAATAGTCGAACAGTGAAACAGAGGAAATTTTAATGAATAAACTGTACTAATTGGCTAAACCAAAAAAAAATTCTATAAATTTTATGGTACGAAGATATGTGAGTCTAGTTTCAGGAAAATTAGCGGTTTGAAATTTGGAGCTCTGTAGCTCAAGAAATAAATAATTTAGTGACAGCGATTCAAGTAGACAGATTAATGTGAACATGAGTAATAAGGTATAAGCATGTGACTTAATGATTGTCTCAATTTGAGAACTTGTTGTGAGGATTTGTCATGTTGAGGCTTTGATAAGGCTACAAATGAGTAAGTTGGGAAAGTAAGAACTTAGCATTATTTATGCAAGTTATGACAGCTTAGTAGTAAGCTAAATTCATTGCTAATGCTTATTATTTTTACATGTGAACTTACTAAGCTTTATAAGCTTACCCCATTTCCTTTCCCATGTTACAGAGTCCTACTAAACAAGTTCGGGTTGGAGTTTGTCGGAGATCGCTTCACACTATCAAGCTATCTATAGGTATCTTTATTTATAAATGATTTAAGTTATGGCATGTATAAGGACTTGACTAAGTCATTTTATATATGTGTTTATTAATTTGACAAAATGTATTGTTAAGTCTAGTAATGCCTCGTACTCGGTTTCGGCATAGGATACGGGTAAGGGGTGTTACATTTAGTGGTATCAGAGCTATGGTTTAGTTGGTTCTCGGACTAACATAGCAAGTGTAAGAGTCTAGTTATAAATGCCACCAATATGTGATAGTGTGATGCCTTCCGAGGTGATTGAGGATAATCTTATTAAAAGAGAAGTACTCTCCAACTGAGCTATATCCGACCATTTGATAGTGATACTGAAGTATTTGAATAAAGTGTAGCTATGATGAGTTAAACTCGGAAAAGTATGAATAAAAATTCGTAATGTGTGAAATGAAAGTTTATACAGTAATATGTGTATTCATATTTTTCTGACCTTCACATACTGTAGCATGCTTGACAAAAATTGATTAGTGAATGTGATAAGTAAGTTATTCAAATTTTGTAGAATGTATGAATGAGTGCACTTGTTTGAATGAGATAATTGAAAATTTTATGTCAGGCAAATATGAATGATAAATTGTTCGAAGTGGGTAGTATAGTTATAATGACATATGTTGATAATGAAAGATGTGTCATATGTATATATATGTGTGAGAATTGAGTTAGAGGTTGTACGACCTCACCCCCTTACCGATGAGGTCTTTATAACGGAAATTCATGAGAATCATGTTGATTAAGTTCATAAGTGTGGAATCAAATAGTTCAGTTATAGAATAACTGTAACACCCCAAACCCGGTCTATGCGTTTAGACGAGATTTGGTTTGTCACACCAATCATACATTCATTTATTCTCAAATGGTTAAGATAAAATAGTGCTACAAAAACTTTTTGAAAATCGAGTTTAATAAAACGTTAATACAAGGATTTGTCATTTGTAGCTTAAAAATAATACTTGTTTGAAAACTTATCGTCAAAATCTTAAGATAGTTTAAAAGAACTTTAAAAGAATTTTTAAATAATTAAAGTGTCCAGAAATTTTGTTATAAAACCAATGTTCTTAAGAAAACTTAACATATTTAAGATAAAACCATATTAAAAGTTTAGAAATAAAATTTAAACCATCCACACCATAAAATCCATAAAAACATATAAGAGGCCTTATTACATAAAACCCATAACAGAAATTTAAGATAATAACTTAAATAGTGTCATAGTTTATAAAAACCCTAATTTGTAGTATGGCCTCCACCAAGTCATCTCCGGCCCAAGTCCACGTCAATTTCCATTACCTGAAATGGTTAATAAAATTGGGTGAGTTACAAAGAACTCAGTGTGCAACTCACTTACCACCATTTTTGAGCCAGATCGTCAAGACATCAAGCTGGGCTTGAGCCCATTAACAGATTTCAACCATATATCATAAAATAACATAATTTTAAAAATGAGTGAATGCATGTAAAATGAATTTCCCAAACCAACCTTGTATCCATCCGCTAACACCCCCGTACCAACCAACACACCTGTGGGGATCAAGTCAACCCACCCCGCCAAACACACCAATCATAGGCTTTAAGCCTTTAATTAATTTTGTAGTGCACTACCGAACTAGATTGTGACATTGTCACCGAACTAGAGGCATTTAGCCAAATTTGTGGCAGAGCCACCGAACTAGAGGCATTGAGCCATATTGTGGCAGAGCCACCGAACTAGAGGCATTGAGCCATATTTGTGGCAACTGGCCATTCTTCTCTTCATATAACCCACCCCATGCAATCATGCGTGTATATCAATTATAGTCATATAACAAATTTTCAATTTATCCATAACCTCGGTGGGTTTATCAATAACATTTCATTAGGCCCATATAAATAATTTAGCAACTAGCCCATTTAGTAGTTTAGTGAACTTTGGCCCATTTTAGCCCAATTTATCGAACTAGAGTATTTTGGCCCAATTATCGAACTAGAGTATTATCGGCCCATTTATCGAACTAGAGTATTATCAGCCCATTTATCGAACTAGAGTATTATCAGCCCATTTATCGAACTAGAGTATTATCGGCCCATTTATCGAACTAGAGTATTATCGGCCCATTTATCGAACTAGAGTATTATCGGCCCATTTATCGAACTAGAATATTATCGGCCCATTTATCGATTTGACAGTTTTTCGCATATTTCTCGGTTTTAACCGTTTTCATGCATTTTCACAAAAGTATCAATTACTATATAATTTCCGAATTTACCATTTTCACGTTTTTATCGCAATACTTATGATTAGAAATCTAACCCGAAAATGAGTGTGAAATTACACACCTGGTTATGGAGAGAACTAAACTTTCCCGCTCTTCAACACCTATACGTATTGTGTTAATTAAAACACTATAATCTATAATAAAACCGATCTAAATATAGCGATCTAGAAATTTACCCTCGGATTTCCGTAAGACTTCTACTTGCGATTTCTCTCCGATCGATGGTTCGCTAACCGAATCGAATCCACGAACAAATAATGGTTCGGGAGTACGAACGACTTCGAACAATTGATTTTCCTCGGTTGAACGTCCGCAACCCGGTGGAAAATCTCGGATTCCCGAAATAGTCCTTTGCTTGTACTTAGGGGAAATAACAGAACCTCCCTTCTTCCGAAGGCTAAACACCGCCCTTTTCTTCCCTATTTTGAATGTCTTCAAAGACAAAGGAAGGTTAATCCAATGATATCGAAATAATCCTAAGGTTTTAAAGATATGATTTCCTTACCGCAAAATTGATTCCAACGTTTTGTCACCCCCGACTTCTTGATTCCAAACTTCCGTTATCGCACTAAAATATAACAAAATAAACGTTAAAAGAAGGAACGTTTATTTTGATCTAATAAAGCCTTCAAACCACCATCCATATTCGGCCATAACCACTATTAACTAATCGAAACGAAAAGAATTCTTACCTATTTTCCACGTCGAAAAGAAAGGATTTGAGAATGGTATTGATAGATGAAAGATTCGGCTATGTGAGATTAAGGAGAGAAGAAAATAATTTGGCTTATAGTCACCTTAATATTCGGCCATGAGAGTGTAGGTAGAGAGAATTTCGATTGAAAAGAATAGAATAGGAGAAAGATGGTGATGATGTTGCTTCGATTCAAAGTGAATAGGAAAAAGAAAGAAAAAGATGAGCTTGAGAAAGAGATGAATAATCGGCAATGGTAACAAGAAAAGAGAAAAGGAATGGCTTTTGGTGTATGTGATTTTCGGCACTCAAAGGAAATAAGGCACAAAAGAATACCAATTGATGTGCAAAAATGACCAAATGGTCAAAAATTAACAAGGCTTACCAAGGATCAAATTCGGCCAAAGGGAGAAAAGGTTGAGAGAATTTTCAAAACTTGCACAAAACAAAAATGACCAAAACAAAAACTAAAACTCCTAGCCAAAACTATCACCAAAATTCGGCTCCCCCTCCTAGCCATAATGTCGTCCATATGCTTGGTCTTTAGGCCAAGATATTGTTTCCAAAAATATTTCCTTGATTCTTGCCTCATATCCTCACATTTTCCTTATTCTTTTGATTCCCTTACTTAAGTTCAAAATTTCCTTATTCCATTGATATTTTAACCAAAAATAACAAGTCAACACCTTCCATAAAAGCTCTTGGCCGACACTTGCTATATATGGGCAGAAAAATTCAAAATAAAAATTCACCTAGATGCTAAACATGGGATTCGAACCTTCTCCCTCATGCCTAAACCCATGCGCCATCACCACTTGTCCAACTACTCATCTTATGCTTCACTTTGACACTTAAATTAATTTATGTGTCAATGCCACTTAGTCCATTTCCATAAATTCTCAAAATCAAAATTAATATTATTCCATCCTAATAAATTCTAACTCTTTTTCAGGACTATACTAACCACGAAAATTTAAAAAAAAAATTTTACTTTCTAGAATAATTACTCAAAGCACAAAATGAAAATAAATTACTCAAATTTTCAGGGTGTTACAACTCTACCCCCTAAAAGAAAATTTCGTCCTCGAAATTTACCTGGTTGAAAAAAAGTGAGGGTACTGTTGCCGAATTGCATCCTCAGGCTCCCACGTAGCTTCCTCCACTCCGTGGTTACGCCATAACACTTTGACCAACGGCACAGTCTTCTTTCTTAGCACCTTAATGTCTCGGTCTAAGATTTCCACTGGTTCCTCCTCAAAAGACAAATCCGAATTCAACTCCACTTCTTCTGCCGGTACTATGTGCGAAGGATCCGATCTATAGCGCCTCAGCATGGAAACATGAAAAACATCATGAATTTGGCTCAATTCTGGAGGTAATTCGATCTGATAGGCCACTGGACCCACTCGTTTCACCACACGATATGGTCCAATGTATCTAGGACTCAACTTTCCCTTCTTCCCAAATCTGAAAATCTTCTTCCAAGGTGAGACCTTCAGGAAAACTTGATCTCCTACGGCATACTCGATATCCTTACGCTTCAGATCCGCATACGACTTTTGTCTATCCGAAGCTTCCTTTAACCGTGCTCAAATAACTTTCACTTTTTCTTCCGTTTCGGAAATCATCTCAGGTCCTAACAACTGCCGATCGCCCAACTCAGTCCAACAAATAGGAGAACGACACCTATGACCATACAATGCCTCGTAGGGTGCCATCTGAATGCTAGACTGGTAGCTGTTGTTGTACGTAAATTCTGCCAACGGTAGAAAATCCTCCCAACTACCTTTGAAGTCGATTATACATCCTCTTAACATGTCTCTAGAATCTGAATCACTCTTTCCGACTGACCATCTGACTGAGGATGAAAAGCCGTACTGAAGTTAAGCTTTGTACCCAGAGCTTCATGCAAAGCTTTCCAAAATCGAGATGTAAACCTAGGATCCCTATCCGATATAATCGATACAGATACCCCATGCAACCTCACAATTTCAGATACATACAACTTCGCTAACTTCTACAACGAGTAGTCCGTACGCACTGGTAGAAAATGAGCAGTCTTCGTCAAACGATCAACAATTACCCAAACAGAGTTTTTCTTAGTAGGTGTTAAAGGTAACCCACTAACAAAATCCATTGTTATCCGCTCCCATTTCCAAAGAGGAATCTTAACTGGTTGTAGAAGTCCTGACGGCAATTGATGCTCCGCCTTCACTTGCTGGCAAGTTAAACATTTTCCCACAAATTCTGAAATATCACGTTTCAACCCAGGCCACCAATACTGTTCACGAAGATCCCGATACATCTTATTTCCTCTGGGGTGCATAGCATAAGGGCTACTATGCGCCTCCCTCAAAATCATTTGCCTCAGATCTGAATCCTTAGGCATACAGACCCTTCCACGAAAACACAACACACCTTCCGGGTTTATTCCAAAATCCTCTATTTCACCATTTTTAACTTGCTGAAATAAAAGTCCCAACTTCTTATCTAACATCTGTTTTTCCTTGATTTGATCCAACCACAGAGGTTTCATTTGAAGTTCCGCTACCAAACTACCATCCTCATACAAACTCAAATGGGCAAACATAGCTCTCAAATCAGATACCACCTTACGACTTAATGCGTCCGCCACCACATTAGCCTTTCCAGGATGATACTCAATTGAGAAATCATAGTCCTTTAACAGCTCCACCCATCGTCGTTGCCTCAAGTTTAACTCCTTCTGAGTAAGAAGATACTTAAGACTCTTGTGATCCGTGTATATGATAGACTTTTCACCATATAGGTAATGTCTCCAAATCTTTAAGGCAAACACCACTGCTGCTAACTCCAAATCATGAGTAGGGTAGTTCACTTCGTGCGGTCTCAACTGACGAGAAGCATAAGCTACAACTTTCCCACTTTGCATCAATACACAACCTAAACCCGTATGTGACGCATCACAATAAACTGTAAACTCCTTCCCAGCCTCAGGTTGAATCAATACCGGCGCTTCCGTTAAAACCTTCTTCAAGCTCTCGAAACTTTCTTGCTGTTTGTCAGTCCAAACAAATGGCACTCCCTTCTGCAAAAGCTTAGTTAGGGGTGCAGCAATCAACGAGAACCCCTCAACAAAGCGTCTATAGTAACCAGCTAAACCCAAGAAACTCCGGATCTCAGCTACCGACTTTGGTGGTTTCCAATCCAATACAGCTTCAATCTTCCGAGGATCCACCCTTATTCCTTCGGCTGATACCACATGACCCAAGAAAGTCACTTCTCTTAACCAAAATTCACATTTACTGAATTTGGCATACAACTGATTATCTCGAAGCACTTGCAATACAATCCGCAAATGCGAGTCATGTTCTTCTTCACTTCTCGAATAAACCAGAATGTCATCTATGAATACTACCACAAACCGGTCTAAGAATGGTTGAAAGACCCGGTTCATCATATCCATAAATTCAGCTGGTGCATTGGTTAACCCAAACGGCATCACAAAAAATTCATAGTGTCCGTAACGGGTTCGAAATGCCGTCTTGTGAATATCCGCTTCTTTCACCTTAAGCTGGTGGTAACCCGATCTTAAATCAATTTTGGAGAAAACTGAAGCTCCCTTCAATTAATCAAACAGGTCATCAATTCTCGGCAGAGGGTACCGATTCTTGATCGTCAGCTTATTCAATTACCTGTAATCGATACACATACGCATCGACCCATCCTTCTTCTTAACAAACAAAACCGGTGCTCCCCACGGAGACACACTTGGTCGAATAAAACCCCGATCTAGCAGTTCTTGAATTTGGGCTTTAAGCTCCGACAACTCCTTCGGTGCCATTCTATAAGGAGCAATGGACACTGGAGCAGTTCCGTGCAAAAGCTCAATACCGAATTCCACTTCCCGATCTGGAGGTATACCAGGAAGTTCTTCGGGAAAGACTTCAGGGAACTCCTTCACAGTTCTCACATCTTCCACTGACAACTCTTTGGCATCTAAAGCACAAATAAATGCTAAAAATGCTCCGTACCCTTTTCGCACTAACTTCTCCACCTTTAACGCAGAAATCACGTTTGCCAAGTAATTTCTCCGCTCGCCTATCATAACTATCTCCTTGTCCTTCACAGTTCTTATCGTCATTCGCTTTTCAGCACAGTCCAATTGCGCCCGGTGCTTAACCAACCAATCCATGCCCAAAATGATATCAAATTCGCCAAAAGGCAATTCCATCAAATTTGCCAGGAATGTTTCTCCTTGAATTACTAAGGGCACGTCTCTAAATAGTTTATTAACCAATACCGACTATCCTAAGGGACTAATCACCCTCATCTCATTATCGGAAATTTCAGAGTCTAATTTCAAGTTTCCAGTTATGGTGCTAGCAACGTACGAATGAGTAGAACCAATATCTATCAAGGCAATAACGGGTACATCAGAAATGAAGAACGTACCAGTTATCACATCAGGTGCATTGCCATCCTCACGACGTCTAACCGCATACACCAGTCCTGGCTGTCTTGCATCCGCGTTGCCTCTAGGACCATTGCCTCGACCCGCTGTACCTTGACCACGTCCAGCTCCATTACCACCACGACCCAAGTCCACGACCTCTCGGTGGTTGCTGAGCTCCTCTTGCCGCTGGTGCATCAGTAGTACGAACTTCTTGAGTTGTATCCATACGTCGAGGGCAACTCCTATATTGATGATCCGTCGATCCACATTTATAACAAGCACCCGTCTTCCTCCAACATTCTCCGAAATGCCTTTTTCCACAATCAGCACAATCTCGACTCTGATTAACAGCTACAGGTGTTCTACCTTGAGCTGGCTCATCATTCCGAGACCTCTTCGGAAACCTTTTTGAAGAACCCGAATTCTTCAGATCTCTCTTGCCTCGAACTTGCTCCCGATTTTGACGTTCCGAGTTCTTAACCTCTTCGGCTATCTTGGCCTTCTCCACGAGTGTGGCAAAAGTTCTAACTTGCTGTGGGGCTATCAGAACCCGCAACTCATCTTTCAAGCCATCCTCAAAGTGCACACAATGCTCATGATCCGTTGCCACTATCGTTCGAGCATAGCGACTCAAACGTAAGAACTCAGCTTCATATGCTGCCACCGTCTTATTTCCTTGCACCAGATTCAAGAATTCCTTCCTTCGAGCATCCACATAGCTTGTTCCCACATATTTCCCTTGAAAGGAAGCCTTGAAGAATTCCCAATTAACTAATGCAGCATTAGTGCCTTCTCGGACAGTAAGCCACCATTGGTATGCTTCGTCCCTTAACAAAGATACCGCTCCTCTTAGCTTTTGCTCCACCGTGCACTCAAGATCGTCCATAATTCGCTCTACTGCCTCAAGCCAATATTCAGCGACATTGGGAGCTACACCAGAGACACCTCTGAAAACTTCAGCTCCACTTGATTTCAGTCGCTCCGATATCGACCCACGAGCTGTTGGTCCAGTTCTGGATCCAGCGACCCTTTCAAGGACTCGCAGCATTGCTCGTGTCACAGCATTATCCTCTTCCATATGGTCATGCGATCCCGTCTCACTCTCGAGTGACGCAGGTGCATCCATTTCCGGCATATGACCCGGTGCTTCAGTTGCGCCCCTAACACCTCGTCCTCTACCACGGCCACGTCTACCGCGTCCACGACCACGTCCTCTAGTGCTCATAGCGACTAATTCGAGTTAATCTGATTAAGAGTTTTATGAATCAGAATAATATTTCAGTTGTTTATTAACGATGTCTTATGATATGAAAGAGATAGAGTGTTTTCGCAACAATATCCTATTGTCTCAATCTCTACGGTTTTTAACACCTAAAACTAGAAGTTCTAGAGTGTTTCTTACAATCATATCATAATCGTAACAGACAATCAGTATACAGATACTTACTTGACTTGGCGCGGGATGCTCATGGTGCCATACTACCTTTAAATCAAAAGTCTAGAAATTTAAATTATTTTTCAAACAGATTTCATTGTCGAACCCAAACCACAGCCGAGTTTTGAACTGGGCTCTGATACCACTAATTGTAACACCCCAAACCCGGTCTATGCGTTTAGACGAGATTTGGTTTGTCACACCAATCATACATTCATTTATTCTCAAATGGTTAAGATAAAATAGTGCTACAAAAACTTTTTGAAAATCGAGTTTAATAAAACGTTAATACAAGGATTTGATTTGTAGCTTAAAAATAATACTTGTTTGAAAACTTATCGTCAAAATCTTAAGATAGTTTAAAAGAACTTTAAAAGAATTTTTAAATAATTAAAGTGTCCAGAAATTTTGTTATAAAACCAATGTTCTTAAGAAAACTTAACATATTTAAGATAAAACCATATTAAAAGTTTAGAAATAAAATTTAAACCATCCACACATAAAATCCATAAAAACATATAAGAGGCCTTATTACATAAAACCCATAACAGAAATTTAAGATAATAACTAAATATGTCATAGTTTATAAAACCCAATTTGTAGTATGGCCTCCACCAAGTCATCTCCGGCCCAAGTCCACGTCAATTTCCATTACCTGAAATGGTTAATAAAATTGGGTGAGTTACAAAGAACTCAGTGTGCAACTCACTTACCACCATTTTTGGCCAGATCGTCAAGACATCAAGCTGGGCTTGAGCCCATTAACAGATTTCAACCATATATCATAAAATAACATAATTTTAAAAATGAGTGAATGCATGTAAAATGAATTTCCCAAACCAACCTAGTATCCATCCGCTAACACCCCCGTACCAACCAACACACCTGTGGGGATCAAGTCAACCCACCCCGCCAAACACACCAATCATAGGCTTTAAGCCTTTAATTAATTTTGTAGTGCACTACCGAACTAGATTGTGACATTGTCACCGAACTAGAGGCATTTAGCCGAATTTGTGGCAGAGCCACTGAACTAGAGGCATTGAGCCATATTGTGGCAGAGCCACCGAACTAGAGGCATTGAGCCATATTTGTGGCAACTGGCCATTCTTCTCTTCATATAACCCACCCCATGCAATCATGCGTGTATATCAATTATAGTCATATAACAAATTTTCAATTTATCCATAACCTCGGTGGGTTTATCAATAACATTTCATTAGGCCCATATAAATAATTTAGCAACTAGCCCATTTAGTAGTTTAGTGAACTTTGGCCCATTTTAGCCCAATTTATCGAACTAGAGTATTTTGGCCCAATTATCGAACTAGAGTATTATCGGCCCATTTATCGAACTAGAGTATTATCGGCCCATTTATCGAACTACAGTATTATCGCCCATTTATCGAACTAGAGTATTATCGGCCCATTTATCGAACTAGAGTATTATCGGCCCATTTATCGAACTAGAGTATATCGGCCCATTTATCGAACTAGTATTATCGGCCCATTTATCGATTTAACAGTTTTTCGCATATTTCTCGGTTTTAACCGTTTTCATGCATTTTCACAAAGTATCAATTACTATATAATTTCCGAATTTACCATTTTCACGTTTTTATCGCAATACTTATGATTAGAAATCTAACCCGAAAATGAGTGTGAAATTACACACCTGGTTATGGAGAGAACTAAACTTTCCCGCTCTTCAACACCTATACGTATTGTGTTAATTAAAACACTATAATCTATAATAAAACCGATCTAAATATAGCGATCTAGAAATTTACCCTCGGATTTCCGTAAGACTTCTACTTGCGATTTCTCTCCGATCGATGGTTCGCTAACCGAATCGAATCCACGAACAAATAATGGTTCGGGAGTACGAACGACTTCGAACAATTGATTTTCCTCGGTTGAACGTCCGCAACCCGGTGGAAAATCTCGGATTCCCGAAATAGTCCTTTGCTTGTACTTAGGGGAATAACAGAACCTCCCTTCTTCCGAAGGCTAAACACCGCCCTTTTCTTCCCTATTTTGAATGTCTTCAAAGACAAAGGAAGGTTAATCCAATGATATCGAAATAACCTAAGGTTTTAAAGATATGATTTCCTTACCACAAAATTGATTCCAACGTTTTGTCACCCACGACTTTTTGATTCCAAACTTCCGTTATCGCACTAAAATATAACAAAATAAACGTTAAAAGAAGGAACGTTTATTTTGATCTAATAAAGCCTTCAAACCACCATCCATATTCGGCCATAACCACTATTAACTAATCGAAACGAAAAGAATTCTTACCTATTTTCCACGTCGAAAAGAAAGGATTTGAGAATGGTATTGATAGATGAAAGATTCGGCTATGTGAGATTAAGGAGAGAAGAAAATAATTTGGCTTATAGTCACCTTAATATTCGGCCATGAGTGTAGGTAGAGAGAATTTCGATTGAAAAGAATAGAATAGGAGAAAGTGGTGATGATGTTGCTTTGATTCAAAGTGAATAGGAAAAAGAAAAGAAAAAGATGAGCTTGAGAAAGAGATGAATAATCAGCAATGGTAACAAGAAAAGAGAAAAGGAATGGCTTTTGGTGTATGTGATTTTCGGCACTCAAAGGAAATAAGGCACAAAAGAATACCAATTGATGTGCAAAAATGACCAAATGGTCAAAAATTAACAAGGCTTACCAAGGATCAATTCGGCCAAAGGGAGAAAAGGTTGAGAGAATTTTCAAAACTTGCACAAAACAAAAATGACCAAAACAAAAACTAAAACTCCTAGCCAAAACTACACCAAAATTCGGCTCCCCCCTAGCCATAATGCCGTCCATATGCTTGGTCTTTAGGCCAAGATATTGTTTCCAAAAATATTTCCTTGATTCTTGCCTCATATCCTCACATTTTCCTTATTCTTTTGATACCCTTCCTTAAGTTCAAAATTTCCTTATTCCATTGATATTTTAATCAAAAAAACAACACCTTCCATAAAAGCTCTTGGCCGACACTTGCTATATATGGGCAGAAAAATTCAAAATAAAAATTCACCTAGATGCTAAACATGGGATTCGAACCTTCTCCCTCATGCCTAAACCCATGCGCCATCACCACTTGTCCAACTACTCATCTTATGCTTCACTTTGACACTTAAATTAATTTATGTGTCAATGCCACTTAGTCCATTTCCATAAATTCTCAAAATCAAAATTAATATATTCCATCCTAATAAATTCTAACTCTTTTCAGGACTATACTAACCACGAAAATTTAAAAAAAAAATTTTTCTAGAATAATTACTCAAAGCACAAAATGAAAATAAATTACTCAAATTTTCAGGGTGTTACAATAACTATAGATATGATCAAAGACTGAGGATGCTTGACAAATGAAGGATAGAATTAGAGAAATATCAGATTGACTCAAGAATTATTTGGTTATACAATATCATTAGTGAAAAATTTAACTTTGATAAATCGACTTATTCAGATAAGATACGGAAAGGAATTATTAACTGAAATTTTCTGAACTAATTTTCTTTACTGAAAGAAATAATGTGGAAATTAGTGAGGGCAGAATTAGTCAGAAGAATGATGTTTGACATGTGAAGATGTTTAAATATGACAGTCATAGTTGAGCAGTTTACGACTATCTCTCTGGGCATTTTATGTTTTGTATCTTTTCAGAGACAATTATGATTGCTTGTTTTCTGAGTAAAGAATCGTCAGTTTGATTGATCTATGATTGGTATTCCACTATCTTTTATGAAATTTAATTCCATTACGTCTGAGATAAGAGTTGACAGTGAACTTATATGAAATGATTCTACTGTTTCTTTTGGCTATTGTTCTGTTTATATCTGTATAGAATATGTTTTATCTCTGTTATAATCAACTTTGGAACACAATGGAATTATAATTTTTCAGTGACGCACCAATGAACGGATTTGAATGTGTATATTCTCTAGAATGAAAGTAATGGTTCATTTTTTCAGACAATTAATATTACATTAAAAAGAGCTGTTCGGTTAGTAATTTAGAGATGCTTCTGAAAATATCGTCTTGAAAAATATTATTAGTGATGTTGGAAATTATGAGAAATATATTAAACCTCATTCTGTTAGATTTTCGGGGACGAAATCCCTAAGGGGGGAGAAATGTAACATCTCGAAACAAGGCCTAAACGGAACAGTGGTTTCGGGCCACAAATATGATGTGAAAAATTTATTTTATTTATATTTTTTATGGTCTAAAATTCATGGAATAATTACGTGAAAATCGTATTCGAAAATTTTGACGTTTGGGCACTCAATTTAGCCAAAAGGACTAAATTGTAAAAAGTGCAAAAGTTGAGTTCTACATGTTAGAGGTGTCCAATTGTTATGAAATTTTAAATTGGAGGTCCTTAAATGATAATTATACCATTGGTTAAGTTGGTGGACAAAAATAGACATGAATGGGTATGTTTCAAAAGATTTTTTAAGGGCATTTTGGTAATTTAGTGGATTAAATGAATTAAAAACAAAATTCAATTGCCAAATATGTCCAACTTCTTCATTAGGACGAAATTACAAGGGTTCTCCATAGCTAGGGTTTGTTTCAACTTCCAAGCTCCATAGTAAGTGATTCCAAGCCCCGTTTTTAATGTTCTTTACGTTTTTGGAGTCCCAGTAACTTGATTTAGCTTATTCTAGCAATAATTTAACCTAGGGTTCATATTTGGAAAAATACCCATAGGTTAAATGCGTTTATTTTGGTGTTTTGTGATGAATATGAAGGCTGAAATAATGTTAAACAACTTTTACTAAACGATTTACGTGAAAACGAGTAAAAATGACATAATCAGTAAAAATACCTAATGTTCATAAGTACATGTTAGAGTGAGAATTTGATGTTGGCATAGAAGAGAAAAATGATCAGCATGCTATAAAACATAAGAATAAGGGCTGAAGTTTAATTTTCGAGTATTGGGGCAAAAGTGTAAATATGTAAAAGTTTAGGGGCAAAATTGTAATTTTGTAAAACTTGAGCTAAGGACTGTTTTGATAGTACGTTAATTGAATAAGTGAAATGTGATGTTTTAGACCCCGAAAAACGAGATTTGGACCTAGAACGGGAGGAAAATTAAAAATCGGGAAGTTGGTAAAATGGCCGTTTTGGTATCGAGGTAAGTTCATATGTTTAATAAGCATTTCATGATGCAAGTTGAATGTTAAATTGAAATTTTATTATGAAAACTTTATTATTGATTTTCCAATATAATTGTAATGTTCGATATTAACTCGACATTTTAATGGATGAATGGTAAATTTTGAAAAGTGAGAATTCCCGGTTGAACCTTCGAATAGAAAAGATACGAATGAGGTAGCTAGGTCACATGTGTGGTACTAAGTGCAAGCCACTATGTGTACAACAGAGCTACGAGATGGTTTTTAGGTCACGTGTGTTACTAAGTGCAGGACTATGCGTACCCGATAGTTTCGATCACAGTGTTGGTACTAAGTGCAGGCCACTATGTGTAAGTGATGGTTTGGTCACATGTGTAGTACTAAGTGCAGGCTACTATGTGCACAGATAGCTTCGGCTACAAGGGTGGTACTATGTGCAGGCCATCGTGTATATGTTATTATTCCGA